>VZRR01002584.1:122665-210608 GCA_013398015.1 Oreocharis arfaki
GGCCGCCGCCTCCCCGGTGCCCTGGGCAGCGCGGTCCCGCCGCCCCTACCGCCGGGCAGTGCGGTCTCGCTCCTCTCGTCCCCCTCGGTGCCTCACGCCGGGCGGGCGCCCTGGGAGGGCGGGAGCCGGTGCCCGACACCTGCGGGCGGGCCCGGGTGGCGGTGACAGCCGGGGCGCCTCCTCCATTGTGGGGAGCGCTGGCGCGGCGGGGGTGGGCCGCGCCGGGGCTGTGCGGGCTGCGGAGCGAGCGGTGGCCCGGCCCCGGCCCCGGAGCGGGAAGGCACCGCCCGAGCGCCCGGCCCTGCTCAGTGGTGCTTGAACTTCGTGTCGGGGCGGTTCTGACCCGCGGGTCTTGTCTGGAGAGGGTCAGTCCGGCACAACAACAACAAAACTTCCCTGCCTGCCGCTTCCTGGGAGTTACAGGCCTGCCCGAGCTTCCAGCTGTAGAGGGCTCAGCGGCAGAGGTGAACCCAGTGTAAACACCGTTTGTTGGAGCTGAGAATACAAACAATAGGAGGAAAATACGGAATAAGCAAACTTCCTTGAAATGTGGAAGAAAACCGCAAATGAGAGCGTGTTTCCTCATTGAGTAAAGTGGGGATGCCGAGCTGTGTATCACTGCTTGTGCTGTTCTCTTCTGGAGAAAGGGCTTTGGGTTTCATTTTCTCTGTAAATTCTTGATTTGCCAGAGAAAATGAATAGTTTTAATTGATATGATATAGCATGCTTGGTAAAAAAATTTTACAAATTATTTCTTGGTCAATTTTTATAATTCTGAAAGCAGTTCAGTTATTTTTATGACTCTTCATTAATATTGGTCACAGTGACTTTTTTTCCAAATACTATTACTGATGTAGCTTAATTATGTTGAGAGAAGATGGTGAAATGTTGGAGGTTGTGTGGTGTTGTAACAAATTGCTACTTGATACAATCTTTGATGCAAAAATAATGTTACGCTGGTAAAAATGGATGTTGTTAAAAGAGAAATTAATAACTCCTCTCCATTTCTTTACCCTTCCCAAATTAACTTCAGTTCTTTTGATTGTATTATATCCTGTCATACACAAAAAAGGATCTCTATAAGTGGGGCAAAGACTGAAAGGACCAGTGTTACAGGGCAAATGCCGAACTGTATTTCACAGCCCATATTTATGCTGATGCTGTGTATACTCACAGATGTTTTTTATGCAGTGAAATACTGAATTTCGGGAGCTTCTGTTCAAGGTAACGTGTAGGGTGTTAAATATAGCACTTTGAAAAAGCATGGAAGACTAAGGAGAAGTTTGCATTATAGAAAAGACTTGGCAGGAGAGGTCAAGAGGAAAAAAAAAAGGTCAAGTTGTACTTTGAAAAGTTTCTTACTGTGTAGTGAGTCTAGTGCCTCTAGAAGATGACAGAGTAACAGGTCAAATGATTTAGTTCTGTACTAGGGGAAAAAAAAAGAAAATTATTAAATATTAATAAGATTGTCTCATGAGTGAATTTAAGAGTGATCTTATATTACTGTTGAATTATTTGGCTTTCTTTTGACCATTTCCTCTTTGAACAAAAATCACCATTGCAGCATAGCAAAAGAAACCATTTGACTTGTACTATCTTAATGTAATTAATTTTACAGAAAACACAGCAGTGAGAGGAATGCTCTTTATTGCTCAGAGGGTTCTGACTGGCAGCCTCACTTTACAAAGTGATCAGGTACAGTTTTCAGAACATCATCTTGGCAGCAGCTCTCCAATGTAAAAGGCACAGGCCAAGCAATCCAGCTGGGCAGCAGCAGGGCTGTTTTCCAGGGGATGTCAGTAGTACAGGAGAATTCTTTATCTCTGTCTGTTCTTGTCCATGTTGGACACCACTGTAGAGACCTCTGGTGCATCTGGACACACTTCCTGAACAGTTGTGAGCACCCTCCCAGTGAAGATCTTTCAGTAGCTTTGACTAGACGTGTTACAGCTTTAGTGAAGAAATAGGGACCAAAATTCCAGCTTTACATCCTCTTCAAGGGTTGATGATGTTATTTGGTTTAGATGTGCAAACCTTGTCACTGTGCCTTCGAAAGCTGAGTGTGAATCTCTAAAGGCAATGTAAGAATAGTGACTTGCATGGTACAGGGGGGAAGTTGCTGCAGCCCATACTGTGTAGGCAGTAATATTTAAATTTCTGCATCCTAATATGGAGCAAAATGAGTTCTAGTTTTAGCCAGTCTGATTCAGTTCTTGGAGTTAATTTCTTCTCATGTGCTACCTTAAAATAATGTTCTTAGGGCTGTCTTTAATAAGTGATAATTTCTTAAATTGTTTGCTTTTTCACTTTTTGAGTGTAATGGTGTAACTTTCTTTGCCACCTTTCCAATTACATTCACTATACATGACTCCTAATGAATCAACAGTGAATCTTAAAATAGGGAAAATCACCTGTCTGGTCTGGTGCAAGGAAATACACTTGAGGATTTTTTTTTTTTGTGCATAAAGCCAAGAAAACCCTGGAATCAGATGGGTTCATCACAAAACTTTAGGTATTAGGTGAAAACCAAACCCAGGGTTTTGTGGTGGTAATAGTGCACACACCATGTTGGAGCTGAGAGCACAAATGCCTGTGGCAGGGTCTGAGAAACCAGGGATATGCAAGGAAATACTGTAAAAGGTGCAGGTTTGGTAGAGAGTTAGAGTTTTATAGCAACTTCCTGGATTGTTTCTTCATGTGTGTTTTGTAACATCCAGTATTAGAATGAAATGGATTCTTTTTCCTCCCATTATTTGATTTGTAGACGATGATTCTTCTGCGAGAATCTGAGGCAGTAGTAAGTGATCTTACTTTAATAATTTCATTAAAGGAACTCCTTTGCTCTTTGGTCTGATTTCCTGTGTGCAGTGGTGGTTTCCAATAAAGATATTTACAGACTGTTCAACTTTACTTTTATGCTTTTCAATATCTATAGCCTAAAAATCAATCTAAGCAAATCAAACTGCAGGCCTACGATAGTTCAGTTTGCAAAACCATTATCTATGTTAGTATATTGCTATGTACATAAATAGAATTGTAACAAAAGTACAGATTTTTAGAATATGATACTTCTAGTGAAATACAGAACAGTAATTAAATGAAAAGGGATGATGCTTGGAAATAATTCTAGATCCAGCTATTCACTTTGTACTGCTGAAGAAACTTTTGCCTTTCAGAAGATGGTTTGCAAAATCCACGGCCTACTGTGAAGCCATTTTTGAGGATATTTGTCTTTACTGAAACCTGAAGTAACTTCTAGATTTTTGCAGCACTGATTTGGTCACAAAATAATGCTTTAGCCAGCTCACACCCAGTATTGGCTGTCACTATGGAGCCTGGAACCAAGCTGGGAAATGATGAGTGTTTGGTTTTGTTAGTATGCTTGGTTGTGAACTGCAGCAATTCAGGTGTTGGCAGAGTTTCATTCTTTCTGACTTGATGATAATGTTTAAAAGAGAAGACAACTTAATTTTTGTTAGCTTCCCAAATCACTTAAGCATGAATTCTAGAAGGGGCTCCTTTAGAGGTATCTTTGAAGACGTTATCCAGAATTGTCACGGCACTGGGATCTTCCTGGTTTACAGTCCGTAGGATATTTGACTGGCATGAACAGCCAGGTTTTTCACAAAACTTCTAAGCCTGCTGTTAATTAACATAATGTGTAGAAATAATCCACTTTATAAAGGTGATGTTGTTTTGACTGGTTTTGTGTTATTTCAGTGAGTTCGATGTGTTGTCAGAGAAAGCAGGGATGGTAGCTGAGACTGTACTTCTATTCCTAGATTCTTTCCTAGCAGTGAATGGAGTGCCTGTGTCCAAAACACGGAATTTTTGTTAACATCTATAGACCAAAATCCATTTGTGAATGTAATTCTGGTCTTGCAGCTTAATTTATTTTTTCCTGTGCAGCCTAGGGTATGCTCCTCTGTTTGGCAAGGCAGGTTTCTCCTGTTTCATCAGGTTCCTGTTGCTGTCAGATTTGTGTTGGTTTGGGTGGGAATAGCAAATGATTCAGTTGTGGCTTACAACTTCTTTAGTACTTTTGTTCAACAGAGTCTCTCACTAGCCTCTCTTGGGTGACTAAAACATCTGGCTGGGTGTATGGGAAGGTTAATTTGATAGGAGTTCATAATCCATTTACCCATGGGTGGTGTTAGCAAATGTGTTCTGTGTGAATAAGGGACCATTTTCATTTACTGTTTTGTTATTTCAAGTTTCAGGTGGGAAAAAGAAGAAAAATAAGGTCAGACAGGAATTAGCAGGTTGCAACAGGTACACACCGTCTTTAAGGCTGTGATCTTCTAGCTGTATAGAACAATTCTTGAACTTGGTAGCAGCTATTACAATGATATTTGTGGAATTAAAATCTTAAAGCCAATGTATCAGTAGTTACTTGTTAGGGCTTGTGAATGCCAATGCATTGACGTACTAAAAGTCACTTGTGAACTGTAATGGTCATCCAAGAATTATGGTGGTGACATGACCAGTAATTACGGATGAGATTAGAAACTGCAAGTGAAAGTAAGCTTCCGTCCTCCAGGTGAAATAAGAAACCTATGTGTGCATGGGCTCTCCATTTCTTAGAAGGAGGGAGTTAGGTAACTTCCTTTTGTTATAAACTTGATCTTGAGATTTGAGAAATGTGAGAAATATGTTTCTGTTCTCTTAAAGGTGCAGTCAAATTATTGTAAACTTCAGTTTATTTAAAATGCAACTTAAAAACGCAAATACGTTCAAACTTTTTTTAGATCAATAACTTCATATATACAACTGATAAAATTTCAAGCTTTGTATTGATTTGGTAAGAGCAGGCTTCTGCTCTGTGTCAAAAGCAAATTATTCATCCTATATTCATCGTGCAGCTTCTTGCTATATAAGAAATTGAGGAAGCTATGATCTGCAGACAGAAATATCCCCTTTCCTAATGGATTTTTGAAGTGTGCACACCACCCCAGTGACCTCTTCGAAAGCATGCAGTAGTCTTCCTATAAACAAACCATATCTGACCTTTTGTCACGTTTCAAACCAAAAGTAAATTTTGAGGGATCATAAATGCTTTTTTTCAGAAATGGACTCGTGGTTTGGTTCTGGAGACCAGACTGATCTGGTCAGTCATTGGGTCAAATCTGAGGGTTAGTCCTGCCCTCTGCACAGGCCTGGGTGGCCCCTGGAGCTGCAAATGGGTCTCAGCATATGGACAAGTTTCTTCTACCCCTTTTCAGCCCTACTGTTGGAATTCTGACGGTATTAGGACGGAACTGGCTCACTGAGGGGATCAGGTAGGGATGGGAGCTGTTGAGAGCATGCAGCATGGGGAAGGAGTGGAAGAAGTGGGTAAAAGTAGAAGACCCCTTTTAGCAGTCTTAGCAGGGCTGGGATCCTGGAGCAGTGCAATATATTTCATGGAATTGTGCCCCTCAGGTAATTTTGTGTGCTGGAATCAGTATTTGTGAGCTTGTACATCAACAGAAAAATCGCTTTTTGCCTTTGTACCAAATTACAATTAAAGAAGTATGAAATTTTTTGTAACCTTTACCATTTGGTGAATACTGTCATAATCTTCAATCCATGCAAGAGTAGAGTTAAATAATGGCTTTAAAGTAGAGCAAAGCTTCTAGCAAGCTATAAGGAAAATGGAAGAAATAGCTACCAAGTCTTCATCCTCAAGTCTTTTGTCACACTGTAACTTGGTGATCTAATTAAATGCAAATGTAAAATTATCTTTAGTTCATTGGATGTTAAGATCCTTCCAGCTGTGAGGTGTAGACAAAAGTGTATCTCAACAATGTAGTTAAACTTTTCCATATATTGTCAACGCACTGATAATGCTGGAAATTTCAAAATCTCAAAATGAAAACTTACAAAACCAGATTAATATCTAGATCATTCTCTGATGCATCATACAGTGTATGAGCTGGTGGTAGCAAGAAGCTGGTGTGAAGTCTCAGCAGTCAAGAAGATGCTGTTTTCAGCTGAGTTTAATTGAAAGAGGAGCTGGTGTACTATTGTCAATGCACAAAACCCATCTTACTGAGGTATTTTACAGTCATCACAGAGATCACTAATTTTTTCAAATGTCAATCCATTGTGAAAATGAAATTTCTTAAGGCAAAAATGTATTTGTGAAAATACAGTGTGCTGTTTCCTCTGAAAGGAAGTTCCGCCTGCCTCTTTCCACTGAGGCAGCAGACTCCCAAGTGTTATGCCCTGTGTAGTAGTCACCTATGGGCTAGAAGCCTAGTGAGAGAACAAAAAATGAGCTTATAGAATAGATTGTCTGCTTGAAAAAACCTGTAGCTAAATTTCTGTTAATTCTGAATTTATCTTGGTGGTGATAAAAGTTGTCTATAAAACTCAAAAAGACATTATAGATCATGCTGTAAGTGCTGCATGAATGTCACCTGCTGTTCTGATGTCAGGCCCTATGTACTTTATCTTGAATGACAGTAAGCTGGATTGGGGAATTAAAAGAGCCTTCAAAGGTTCAAGTGCTTGGGAATTACTCCATGTTTAATGTACAGTTCTACTTATTTGGACAATAAGAGACAAACTTCACCTCATTGATTTCGAAATAAGCTGTGAGTGCTGCTCCTATTCTTAGACATGTAGTTTACTGCTGGTACTGGCATTGAGCATGTCTAAGAACATGCCTAAGGAACTGAGTCCCTTGAGGGAAGAAGTATCCAGTTCCAGGTTGCTGGAACTGGGGACTCAGCACTGTCAGGACTGGACAAGCAGCAGAACTTAGGGTCAGCAGTGCAGTTAAATGAATGGAGACTTTGAGCACTTTCAGCTAAGAGAGAGTTTGAATCCAGCTTTGGATTTTTTTCCCATGCCATGTGTTCTTCTCACTCAGACCTGTCTTCATCCCTGGAATTCAGGATATTCAGTAGCCTCCATCAGTAGTGCTTTTGCTACATATGTACATGTATGAGCGTACAGCCGGTACAGTCATATAATATGTACACTGATAGTCATATAATAAATACAACAGTGAGAGTAAATACAGCAAACGGGGAGTAATGGGGATGTAGCATTAGGGATCGGGTCCCAGAGCACTGAATGGGATCCAAGTCACTTGTTGCCTCACTATTTGCTACATGGAGTCCTTAAGGGGACATTTTCCCTGACATGCTTTTAGCAAGCCACACAGGTCGGCGGTTCTCCCTTACGGAGCCGAAGTGCTACAGTTTATACTCATTGAACTTGCAGGGAGGCCTCATCTGTTTTTCCAGGTTTTTTGTACTGTGTAAACTTGAGTCATAATAACTGCTGCTGCCAGGAGGTGTCAGTTAATTTTCTCTGATGATACATTGGCATTTTGCTCCATCATAACTACCAGATGAGATCTTCACTTTCAAAGTAGGTTCATGTAGTTTTATCTTTCATTTGCATCTTGGTTGAAAGCAGTCATCCTCATTTCCTTTTTGTGTCTTATAGATGGGACAAGTTTTATACTTTGGTTTCATAGGCTGCAGCCTTTTAAGTCAAGTAAAGGTGATTTAACAATGACACTTTTAAACTGACTACTCTTCTCAAATTATTTTATTTTGTTAAAAACTCGTAATATCATTCAGTGGTCAAGTCACTTAGATTTCCTTTGTTACGTCTCTCTAATCACCTTGTCTATTATCTACTAGGACTTTTTTGAAGGCATACAGTTGCTCACAGTAAAAGCTGGAAAAGTAAGTTGTTACATGTGCCAGACCTTCATCATACACATCATGGTGGGAGTTCCTTTCAAATGCTTCCTTAGAACTGCCTTCTAACATTATTTTCAAAATAAAAATTACTGTGTGATAGCCAAAGGTGGTGACTTATTTCCCATCCTGTGTGTGTGTGACTTGAATAAACACCTTGCTTGGCTTTTCTGAAGAGCTTCATTGAGCGACAAGCTGGATGTTATATGGTATTCCTGTCTCTGCAGTTTGCAGGCTAAGTTAATTTCTTGTCTACATACATAAAGGATAAAACTAGGACTAAATCACCTGAAGAAGACTCAGGAGAAAAGTTGACAAATCAATGGAATCTGCCCCCAGGGATGCAAAATCTGTGATTTAAATTTCAGAAATTTGATAGGAAACTTGTATTTCTGTTTTGTGGGATACCAGGAAATTATTCTGACTAGTACATACAGGCATTTTCACTAATTTTTTTTTTTTTTTTTAATCTCAGTTTATTCAGAAAGGTGTTAGATATTGAAACAGTTTTTAGGAACAAGATGGAGAAACACTTCCTGGGAGCAGGTAGATTTCTGATAAGTACTACATAATTTTGAAATTTTACTGGTCTGAAAACTGAGACACACTGAAGCAGCATATGTGTAACAGGTGGTATGAGCCATGTAGATGCTGTGCATAAATTAGTGGTTTAAAACTGAGCCTGAACTGATTAATAAGGAGTCTTTTTGTTACTTCTGTCTTCTGAAATCAGTCTTGTAATACCATAGCTTGAAAGTTAGTACTATGGAGAGGGGTATGAAGAGTATAAATTACTTTCTTGTGGAAAGACTGGTGTTATACAGGTTTCTATTTCTTGAAACTGATCACACTTTCCTCTTAGCTGACCCAGTTACTTGGAATAATTTTCACTTTGCAATACTGTTTATCTAGTAAATGAAAAAAAGCACTCCTTAGTGATGATAAAAATCATTCTAGTATACTAAAATATCTTTTTTATTTTTCATGTGTTCCATAAAGACCATTTAGGTAATTGTTCCAATAGTTACCTTCATTTGTAGATGTTTAGTACTGATGTCATACTTCCATAAATGACCCTTTCTGTTGGTAACTGGCCTCTGGCGCTGAGGAGGATCTTTGCATGGTGTTCGTCTATGCGAAGGTGTGATTTTAAGTACTAAAAAAATTTTAGAAGAAAAACCAGGATAAGTTTGGTGAAGCAGAGAACAGACTGTTATGTTGTCTTATACGGGTAATTTAAAAATATGACTTTGGACAATAGATAGAAAATAAACATAAGAAAGAATGTAATGTTATTCTGCAGTAACTGTTTTCTGTTTTGCACTCTTTGCACTGGGATCCAGCTTCAGTATCACCAAAACTTTAGAACAGATCTGGCTTTTAACTTGTAGCTAGAAGAGGTACAGATAAAACTCCTGTACTGTTTTGCTGTAACTAGAGCTTGATTACCTGGGCTTTTGTAAATTTAATGCTCAGACTGGCTTTTTAATGTCAGTGGCATACGTGATTAGGAAATATGTTCTAGAAGAAGCTACAGCTCAGAGTTTACAAAGTCAGACAGTTTGGTTGGCTCCTTGTACTGTACAATATGTGACCAAAAGGTAAAATTATGGGAGTGGATTATAAACCAAGGCTTAGCTTGTGAAGGGACAAATATAGTTCAAATAAAGCAATCTTTGTGTCTCATGTGCTCTGGGCTCTGAACCTGTCTTTATGCAGCTTCATTTCAGTAGAAACCAGCTAAAGAACAAAAAAGGTTGAGTTTTATGGTTTTTTGTCTGTGTGGTGCAAGCACATACAGCAACTGGGGATGAAGAGAATCTCCATTTTGAGGCCATCTGTGTCGGTTCTTTTGTCTGAAGCTGACAAGAGGTCATGGCAGATGGTGGGGTCACAAAGTCTGGCTTCTCGGGCTTGACAAAATGTGTTCATAAAGCTGGAAGAATACCAACTGTTCATACTGGCTGAAGAGCATTGTGGCAAAGGACTGTAATAGTTTATGGACAATACCTTCTGGATCGCTAAGCCTGACAGCAAATAACTTGTCAAAAAAGAACCTAGTTTGCTTATCTGTAAATGAGTTAAAACTGCTTAGCAAATGTGTTCTTAACTACATTTTATTTGAGGAAATTACTTGTAAAGCCTCTTAAAGAAAGAGGAGGTCAGACTACAACATGAATTTTGGCCAGAGCTCCCGGTGATGTATTTGGAGAGTTCATCTGGAAGAGTGAGAAATGTGGAAAAAGAACAGGCACAAAGATCATAGCTTTCAGATGCATTGCAAGGATTCGGTATTTGCTCTTTGCCATGACCTCTGTAGCTTTCATGGCTTCAGGTTTCAAGATTACTACCAGATCCAGTAGCCCCTTTCTCCAGGGTGGAAATAGATACCTCTTAGTAGTATCTTCTCTGAAGCCAGAGAAAAATTCTTATTATTTTCTTGGATGTTTTGTGGTGAAACTAGAATGTACAAGTTTTCACAGGAGAATGTCTTAGTAGAATTGTGTGGTATTCACATGCTGGGGTAACTGCTTAATTATGGCTGCAGTCAAGGGAGGCACTAAGAAAGATAAGTACAACTCAGTCAACAGGAAGTGGAGGACACCTCTAAGTTGAATAAAATGGTTTTCCACTAACAGTTTAGTTGATATGATGTCTGAATAAACCGAGAAATGTATAGAAACAGCCTAGAATTTAAAATTCTCCTGGGTTGTCCAAAACTACTAAAGCAGTGATGGGATGTGGTGGCAGAGTTCCTCATTAGTTACACACACTATCGAAACAATCCCTGGCACTTTCCTGAAGGGAGGTGAAGACATTGGCCATTGTCAAACTTCACATAGGTTAAAATACAGAGGAAATGGCATGAATTGCACCCTGCTTTTATAGCTGGTGAGTTCTGCCGTAAATGGTCACAAGTCTTATTTGATAAGTAGTTGAGGTGTTTTCCTAATTTTACTGAATTGATTCCACACTTGAAAGTGTGAGCAGTTTTCTCTCTCTTACTCATCCAATTGCAATTCAAATGTCTTTTGTAGTCCATTTTTTAACTGCAAGTAGTATTAGAAAGTACTTTCAAGGTACTTAAACACTTTGTCAAGTTATTTCTATCTTTAAAATGGTTTGTGCTGACAGTGTTGGTTTGTAACTTTTCTTCTGTTTTCTGTAAGACTTCTGGAAGCTTTCATTTAAAAAAATAAGTCACTTTAAAGTATTTTTGGTATACCAAAATTTTTGTCTTTTCTTGGAATTCTAATATTAGAATTCTAACTACATAGGTTTAATAAAAAAGCATGAAAATATTTAAAAGATGAGTTAGAGATGAATTGGTTTTTTTCTTGCGTGTTTCCTAAAAATTCTGAATGTTTTCTGTACATATACATTTCATTAAAAGCTTTCTCTGCTGTTGGTGGCTAAAGAGACAGTGGAGAGAAGTAATTCACTTCAGTTTTTAAAGCCAATCTGCATTAGATGCAAAAGATTGCATGGTTTTAATTACAAAACTTCAGTAATGATATAACGTGGTTTGCTAGCACATTTAATGTAGCTAGACCTTGATGTAAGTTGGGCCTTTATATATAGGATTTCATCTCTGCTTATTCCAAGCAATGTACATTTTAAGTATCTGTGCAAAACCTGAATATTGTGGTAATTATTTTATCAAAAGCTTATGTTTCAACGAAGATATTTCATTAACTTTCTTACAGGATGTTCATTCTAAAGATTCTGTGAAGATGAAAAGGGATATCTTATGGCTTTATGAAATATAAAGCAATACTGTCTGACATGACGGCAAAAAATGTAAGTATAACTCTTCAGCGTGTTACTTTTCATATTGGCATTCTGCCAGTCACTTCTGACTTTTGGAATTGTATGGACAAATACAAGAAATCAAACACAAAACCCTTCAAATTAAAAAATCTTTTCTGTTTTTTGTATACCCCATCATCTTCTGCAATATTTTGTTAAGTTTAGACTGGTTAGAAGCTTTTTAAGCATGTGGAGTTTACTCAGCTGTGGGTCAGGTTGATAACTGAGGCAATGCTTTATGCTGTTTTCATATTGATCCTTTCAGGTCCCTTCCAACTTGAGATATTCTGTGAGTCTGTGATTCCTCTCACATTGCCCCAAACTTAGCTGAAAGCTGCTCATCTCGTTGAACCTTCTCACCTTTGCGCTTGTGTAAAATCCTTCTACTGAGTCTGAGTCTCAAATCTCAAGAAAGAATAGAAAGACTGGATATTACTTTGCTAATATTGGTACACTCCTGGTTTCTAGAAGACTGAAGGCCTTCTTATTTCTTTGCTTGCTCATTAACCACCCTGTAGTGGTGTCTCGAGGCTCTATATTTGACTCTTCTATCCCGTGTTCTGAGGAAGCTTATGAAATGTCTTAACATCCTGACCTTAATTTTCTGCCTAATTAGCTGTGCTTCCTGAGGTACACAGTTTGTATAGAGAACGGTTCTGGTTAAGTCTGGTGATCAGTGAATTGAGCATGACTTTGGGCCCTGGGCAATTTGCCTATTGACTGCCTTTGACTGGGCATCCTGCAGTCTAGTTAAATCTGAGCAAGTTTAGGAACCACCTCCACCAAAGAAGTGTCCCCCAATAAAAGTGCAAGTAGCTTAGGATGGTGCTCTGTTCCATAACTGCAAAAGCTTTTGTGCATACTGGCTTAGATTGGTGCCAAGGACATAGTTTGGTTAAATTAATTCTTGAGTGTTGGAAATTTCTGTTGGCTTTATTAATAGCTTCATTTGGTGTGTAGTTCCAGGCTTTGAGGTGTATTATATCTCACTTTTTGATTCAAGCTTACCAAGACACAAAATAAATTTATGTGTATATTCAAAGCCCTTTTTGCTTATTATTTCATAGGTCATATTCAACTCTAGTACAAATAAGTAATTCTACTGATGTATGCAGGACAGCTGCACAAATCCAGGTCACTTGTGGCTTTGACCTTTTGTTCGATGCAGTCAAAGGATAAATAACAATCCCAATAAAATCCATGAAGTGTTGTGTAATAGTCATAGAGTGGCATGGGTTGGAAGGGATTTCAGGAGCCCATCTACTCTGGTGCTTTGTGCAAAGCTCTTTGACACTGGAACCCAGTTGCTTGGTGCTTTGTTCAGGGCTCCACCAGGGCTTTGGGTTTTGAAAATCACTGAGGACAGATGTGATATTCAGTCTGGGTAACCTACTCTTGTGCTGAATATAGAAATATGATTTTGTTGTTTACTTCAGCACAATGCTATGTTTACTTTAGAGAAGAAATATTTTATTGGTATGTGTGCTTTGAAATTTTGCATATCGAACTCATGCAAACCTAGTCAGATACCTAATATTTATGGGTTTATTTTAATAAAAATCAGCTGCTGTGGTGCAGATGCATGTAGGACTCATTTTTACCTGTTCATGTGGTGGTAATATGCTCTCTGTCCTTATCAGTCGCATTTCTTTGGGTTTTCACAGCCTTGGTTACTCAGAATTGCATACTCAGGGCCATAGTGTCAGCCCTGGCATTTCCTGATGCTGTTAGAAGGCCATAATGCTTCTGAATTTGCAGAGTTGCAGGGTTTAGTTTCTGTATATATCTGGGGGTTTCTGCAGAAACCTGTTTCAAATGTAAGGTTAGTGTTTGTTACACTGTCAGAAATGGTTTAGTGATCTGCAGAGTGAGTTGAGGGAGACAGCTTCTTTGTGAGACTCTTTCCATCTTTTTTCCTGTATGTTGAAGCATCAAGGAAAGGAAACTTCAAACTGCTGGAATTTGGGCATCTCCCAGGAAACCCTTGAAGGGCACTTATCTTTTCTCAAATGTGCACAGCAGGAAGCTGCCACCTCTGCGTTCCGAAATCGCTGCCCCTCGGCCAGGCACGTCTGTGCTCCTGCTGCATCACAGGCACATGCAGTGAGCTATGGCTGAAAAGGCTTTTCATCTTGCAAGAAGCTGCGTTGAGCAACCTTCTGCCCAAGGAAGCTTGTGCTCCAAGCACGTTCCAGAATGTAGATTGAATGTGTATGCAGGAGGAATAACGTTCCCCATTGCTGTCTTTCCTTCCTAACTTTTTGGATGTGTGGTGGGAAAATTATCCAAGCTGGGCTCACTGCTCGTTTTCTTTAAATGCAGGACCCTTTCTGGTATCTGCTTGTGGAATATTGTTTATGGGTAATTTGACCTTCCCTAGAAAACTAATCCAACCAAAGAAGCAATGAATAATAAAATGCTGAATAAAAGTTACAGATTCTCTTGGAAAAGAGGTGTTTATGTGCTGAGCATATACATTGTATCCAGATGTACTTCAAATCACCCTTCAATTGGGTTGTTGTTCAAGTGGGTTGTTGGATTCTTTGCTTATGTGATAAAATGTGTTTTTCTTGCCTGTTTTGTATCTCTTTTCCTACCTGTCCTTCAGGTAAAAAGACACCAAAACAGTACTAACAAATGGAGAAAAAAAGTGAGCAAATTCTCATGGTAAACTTATTTTTAGTTTAGTTTACCCAAACAAATTTTTAGTTTCAGTACTCAGACAAATGAGTAATATGACTTAAGCAGATTTTTAAAATAAGACTGTTAATTTTGATTGTGAAGTCATTTGTCACTGCTTCTCAGAGGGTGGCTGTCTTGCCTTAGATCAGGGCAGTTAAATGGTTGCAATAATTCTCCTTTCAAATGTCAGCATGGAAGAAGGTTTAACTGCTGAGGTTGGTCCCAGAGACTTGCCCAGCCAAGCAGTAGAGAAGGCCAGCAAGCTACATGAGCTGCTCGTGGCAATTGGCCCCAACCAAGACTCTGGTTGCGACTCTTTTTTTCCTTTCCCCTCACCCTGTTTGGAAGCTTAGTCACCTAATAGGAAAGGCAAACAAACCTCACAGACATTTAGTGGTATGCAAAGGCCTGCCAAGTCCTTTCTTCATCTTCCATCGTGGCTGGGTTCCTCGTGCTGCAGATGGACAGAAGCAGGAGTCCAGCTCCTGCCGTGCCGAGTAATCCAGACGCTCTGGGCCGGTGTTATAAAGCAGAAATATCACACAAGTGGTACAAAAATAACAAATGGTACCAGTTAAGCATCGGATTGTTTGCTGGTTTCAAATTAGGAGTTGTTACAGTACAAGATTCCCAAAAGCAGTGGGTGGTCTGTCTCAGATAACAACCTGGCCTGGGACCTCTTGAACACTGAGATAGAATCCTATAAAGGTCTTGTTGTGCTGCAGTATTGTAATGTTGCATCACACATTGCTTCTTCTGAGGGCTAAGTTGGGAACTTTCTTCTGCAAGGGAAACAAATTCCTTTAGATCTACCACATTTCTCACTTAAGTTCTCATGAAACTCAAGTTTGTTATCAAGCTCTTCTAAACTTAGATACAAAGATTATAAAATTGAGAAAAGTGCTACTCTTTATAAATGGGCTGCTAGGACCATTGTAATGAAAAGAATGTATTTCTGTGCAAACTGAAATTCTGAAATTTGTGTCTTTTGGATCACTGAAAGATGACGCACACAAAAAAACCCTCTAGTACTTTGTTGCATTTCTTTTTAAATCTTTCAAGAATTAAATGTAAAAGTTAGAATTTTCATTCTGACACTGCATATGTACATCATCCTCAGTGTTTGATTAAAACACTGATCTGAATCAGTAGGGAAATGTACAGTTGTAAATCTGTTGTAAATCTACAGTAGTAAATAGAGCTGAATGTTCAGTTGTGAACAAATTTCAGTCTGTTCATTGAAGATGTTCCTTGTAATTCTTTTCCCTTCTTTTGGAATGAGGCACATAATCTAGCATGATATTATCTGTGGACCCCTGTTCTTTCTCTGAATTTAAATTTTCTCCCATTTGTGTTGTTGTAGTTGCTGCAGAGGCAGGCAGGGGTCCTGGGGAGGAGCTGACGCTCTTGTTTGTGTGTTGAGGTGCGATCCAGCAGTGCTGCCTCTTGCCCTTGGCTGGGCCTAGCAGTGCTTTGCACTGTGCAGTCACCAACCTTGCCACCCTCTGCGTTAGACATCTCCTCGAGAATACATCTTCAGTGTAAGGAACCACGGTGGCCTCTCCCACACGAGCTTTCCTTGTGCCCAAGCACCCGGGGGGAGAGATCCTAGAATGCTGCTGTTTTCTGTATGGATCTGCTACCAAACCGTGCTAGGAGACGTCTTGCGTTTGTTTTCCTGTCTTCCTCCCTTCGCCCTGCTCCAGTCCGGGCGTTCCCGCTCGGGCCCTCCCCAGCCCCGCTGCATCGCTGCTGCTCCGCTGCCACCTGCTGGGAGACAGCCCGGGAATGGGAGGGAAGATGGGACACCTCTCTTTCGACACAGCCTCTGGGGATACACCACAGCAGCCCCAGCGTCTGAGAGTGTAGGAGAGTCTCGTTGGGTGTGCCAGGAAAGGCAGGAAAGAGCAAGTCCCACACTGACAATGCGTGAGATGAACTGCGGAACTGTACTGAGCATCTCTAAGGGCTTGTTTATAGAAGCACCTAACTGAGCTCATTTGGGCAGTGCTTTACAGAGTACTGCAGAAACAGTTGATCTTTTATGTGTCTCCTGGTGGGGAAAAAATCTCAATAGAAGTATTTTCAAGAGTCTGTCACAATGCTGTGTGCAGATCTTCCCCTACAAAAATTATTTGCTGAATACAAGGTCTCTGATCAGAATTGAGAGACTGAATGCTTATAGTAGGAATTATTTTGTCTTGTATAGTTTATTTTAGTTACATTACTACTGTTTAATTTGCCTAAAATTAAATGATCTAAGTTGAGTATATTAAAATTCTTCAAGCGGCTCTAGCGTAGGTTCCATTATTGCTACATACATCTCTAAAGTAAAGCAAAGTGTTTGATCCTTCATCATATGATTGTCTTCTTTTAACTTGGATGCTGGAACCCTTTGTCTCAATGATTTACAGAAGTACTCAAATTTCATAATTTTTTAAAAAGAGGTTTTGCAGTATTTGGTTTAATTGCCTACTGCTCTAACAGGGCTCAGTCCCTCAGTGCTTATCACAGCTTGGAAGCAAAACAAAATGCTTTGTTGAGCAGAGGTTACTATCGTGGTGTGAGCTCAAAGTGCTGAAACTGCAAACTGCCCCACCATTACTGCTGTTGCTGTGCCCATTCCCTGTTAGCTGCTGGGACATGAGGGACTTTCCAGCTCTTCTCATCCTCATCTAGGAGCTGTGATCTTGTATTTTCTACACAAGCTACACCTTCCTTTACTTCATGTGCATGCCAAAGTCTGAGTTGCACTATTCGGTATAAGGTTTAAGTTTTCCATGTCTCCAGTAACTTGCCCTCAGTAAATCAGTTTATCTGAAGACTAGAGGATGTATTTAAAATGCATGAATAGTCACATCTCAGACCTGTAGGCTGTGCAGCTTAGTACTGAGGCAACTGGACATGGGCAGGTTTCTGCTGTGTTATTGGGGGCAGCTGTTCCCTTTGGAGGGGACAGTGCCTTACACCATAATAGCCAGAATGGGCTGCTTGGGTCAGGGTGTATTTTAGATAACAACTTAGTTAAAAGTAGAGTTTGTCTTCATATATACACAGTAAAAGTCCTGAATAGCTCGCCTTAAGTCTCATGCTCGTTAGACTCTACTGTCCATAAGATTATGATGTTTCATAATGCAAAAAGTTGCTTTCATGATATAGTTAGTTGCATATTAGAAAACATAGAAAGGTTGATCGTATTTTAAGACTTAAAAAATGTTTTATTCAGGTTGGTGTGACTTCCACAAATGGAGACTTGAAAGGATTTATAGATCAGAATCAGAGTCCAACAAAAGGTAAGAGAATTCTATTTGATATGTACATTAAGACTTATTTCACTGCATATGGTTGATTCACATTTGGGATACTCATAATTTAAATGTTCAAAATATATTTCATACATCTCCACTGGTAGTTGTTAATTACTGACATGTAAGTGTCAGTAGCAAAGATGGGAAGGTCTTCAGATTTTCAGAGGGGAAAAAAAAGGTGTAGTAAAAATAGTAAGAGAATAAAATAAGCTCTTTTTTCATTCCTTGATGGTGATTAATATGCTGAATTTCCTGATTTATACCCCACCTTAAAGTTCCCTGACTCTGTTGTAGTCAAAATGACAGAGAAGGTTAAACTTTTATATATTCTGTACAATTTACAGTAATAATTATATTTTGTCATATCCTGTTTTATCTTAGCACTTCAAGATTAGTCGCTTTTGACTCAAAACCAATTTATGATCAGTCATAACAGCTATGGTGTTCCAGTAAAATAAACCCCTTATCTGTATTAGAAAACTTGAGGATTTGCAATTCAGGAAACATTTCAATCAACCTTTCTAAGTAAATACTGATTTGCTGTTATCCACTGCAATAAACCAATGCATGCAGGAGCAGGAAGGATGATTTTTGGCTCATGCCATCAAACCTAGGAGACTGAAAAAATGAGACAGTCTAAACAGAAAATGGCTGGAGCTACAGTATCTTCTTAGTTTTCTAAACTTTGCAGAACATGACAGACTGGTTGTAGGCCTTTGAGAATTATTTATTGCACACTGGTGACACTGGTGAGATAATTGCCCTTTGTGCTTCATTGCTTTGTGATTACTGTGTCGTGATGCTAGAGAAAAAGATTAGGTGCAACACTTTCAAATAATTTCTGAAACAAGCAATTGATTTGTCCAGAAAATAACTGAGTAACTTTATAAAGTATAGGTCATTACTGTTAGGAATATCCCAGTGACCCGTATCCCACTCTTTTATCAGATTTTGCTTCTGAGATGATGGATGCATTATAACCTCCATTTTTGTATATTTTATAAAATGTTACAATATCTAATGATTTATTTTTAACCTTGAGGTATAATTAAAAATTGTTCACATCTCTGTTGAGATACATCATCTTGTTCACAATGGCTTACTCTTCTTAGAGAATCAAATATTCCATAAAAGCTGGGGAAACTTGTATAGATACAGCTAGTATCTAAGCTGTCTTTTACTTTCAATCTAAAGCATCCTTTGCTTATTTCTTTTGGCATGCCCATTGTTGAACTCTGGAAATTAAGGGGGGCAGGGTGGGAAGAGACTCCAAACAGGCACTCAGATCCACTCTCTCTTAACAGGGCTTTGTGAGCTTCCTAGTGAAGGCAGTTTGTTTTTTTTTAATCCATTATTTAAGTTAAATCATTAGCTATAGTAAAAATAAAGGCAATTTATTGCTACATATCTGGGCCTATTTGTAATGTGCCTTCACAGTATTCTTAGACTGAAGCGTGATGGATTTGTATGTTCAAGAACAAAGGAGAGACACCATTTGCTCTAATGAGGACCTTCTTGAAAGCATCAGATTTCAAGTTCTAAAAATTTTTGCTTAGAAAAATTGCAATTTTCTTTTCTTTCCAGAAAGATAATTGTGGTGTGTGTTTGTTTGTTATTTGCCTGTAGCACAAACAGTATGGCATTAATGGAACACTTCAGATTCCAGTGCTGAACCTTGAGCACATAGAAAATTCCTTGCAAAATGTCTTCTTTTTTATTAATGAACCCTGATCATTTCTTTTTCTATGAAATCTGTTGGGAAATTCTAGTTTGACTGGGTTTAATTTTGAAAAACGCTGGACTGCTCTAGGTAAGCCACTGCCCTGTCTCTTTGCCTGGTAACAGCAGCCTGGATCTTTGAGGCTGCTGTTTCAAACTGCAGGAGGATGTCTTAAGACATCGAGTCAGCTGTTGCTGTTGCTGTACTCACACAGACACTGCAGTCTCCTTCCACAGCTTTACCACCACGAGATAATCATGCTGGGGAAACATTCTGTCTTTGTCTCACTAAAAATGCCTAATCAAAGTAGCTGATCACTTGACCCTTGCACTCCAAAATGGCTTTCTCTGCTTGTCTTCCATTCACAGGCTCAATTTTCAAAATCTTCTTTCTCCGCAAGTTTCTTTTTATGAAAATTTAGGTCTGTAGCCCAGTAATTTTGTGCAATGAACAAATGAAGAAATGTACCAAGAAAATACTTGTGTACTAATAATGTGATCAAAATTCGTTTTTTCTGTATGCTTTTATAATACTGATCTTGGAGATCAGTAAATGTCTTAGTGTAATAGAGGATACATCACATATGTTATTGCAAAATATCCTAATGGGCTGCCGGTATCTCTCACCTCTGAACTGGGGTTTTTGCCATCACCCATGTCAAGCCATAGGCTGTATTATTAAAAATAGCTGTTCACTGAGACAGTTTTAAAAAAATGTTGACATTTGTTTAGAGTTCTGAATATGAAATCCAAATTACCAACACTTCCCTGGTGTTTTGTTTGAAAATTCAAAGGCTTTTTTTGTCGATGTATGCATTGTGTATAACCCCAGCTGGTTGGGCTGTGCTCCCCATCAGCCATGGTCTCCTTCAAACTGGCTCTGACAGATTCTATAGATTCTCCAGTTGACATTGTTTCTGATTATCTTTGCAACTAAGCTGCAGACCTAACAGATTTAGTTATACAGGAAAAAAAAATCACTAAAATCTCTTTAGCTTTATATTTGTGTAGGAGTGCATGTTGTTTATGTGAAATTAAGCTATTTAAGGCAGCACATAATGATTTAAAGTGAGTCTTGTGAGCATACATGTACATAAACATGAATAACTTTATCTGTGAATGCTTGAAGCTGAAGATCATTTAAATTGAATTTTTCTTTGTGTGTGCCAGTAAAATTATTGTGCAAATTCCAGGAAGAATAATAGTTATGTAGCGATGATGTTTTTTTTAAAAATGAAATAATAGCAACGCTGATTTCTCTCCCTGAGAAGCAACAATAGCGGTGACTGAAGGATGGAAAAGAATTTATGTAGAAGAGAAGTGCTTTTGTTCTGAGAGAAATATACATACGTCCACTGGCAGATTTTTATTCTGAATTTGCTTCAGTGCCAAGGAGGCTCAGTTTGGGATGGCTTTCTGTGTATTGCAGTTAAAGCCTCTCGATGAGAGTTTTAAGTGGGTTTCTTTCCCATGTGCTTGGTTTTCCATAGGTAAATGGGAATAATGACACTGACCTCCTTTGTGCCTTGAAAGTACTGCTGAGAAACATTATATAAGAATTGAGTATTATTATACAAATCATTTGAGTTTGATCCATCTGTGCTGACCTTTTCCATCCATGCAGTGAGATTACCGTGACTCGAGGCTGATGGGTCTCATTGTGTTCAGCTTATCACTGTACTCACTGCTGTTCTGCCCTGGGACATAAATCAGTGTAATCTTTTTTGTCCCCAAATGATGGGTGTTATTAAGACTTGGCATTTATTTAGAATTTGGTCATTTTTGAAGCCTTTACAGTTGCTTTGTGATAGTATATATAGTTACTTTGATGATACTTCTGCTTTCAGTTGAATCTGTTGAACGTTTTGTGACATCTACTTCCTCCTAAATATAATAATATAATACTACAATGATATAGTACTATAATGATGTAATAATAATGTTTGTAGCTGTTGACGTTACATGAGTATCTGGACCATGATGCTATTTTGAAAAAAAGAAAATTGTAGGGAGGAATATTTTTTTTGTAATTGATAAAACTTTCTGTTTACTCTTTTTTTAACTGTTGACAAACCCATAGAATAACATCTTACTGTGAAAAATTTGGTTCTTCTTTCTTCCTGGCCACTGTGGATAAGAAATACCTCGCTCATAAAAACAAAGTGGTTCTTTTTCATCCTATCTACATTTACAAATTTATACATTCACATATTTATATTTGCCAGTGAAAAAATTTTAAGTAAGAACAAGGGCAGGGAAACATTTCTTTGAAAACTTGGTCAACTCTTAAGGTTGTTTTGACAGTACTGCTGCCAAATGAGGGATCTGTGTAGGGATTAGGAGATGAAAATCTTTTTTATTGACAGTAACTCTAGCCAAAAAGACATTTAAACACACACCATATGTAAGAAACTGTCTTTTTAAAATCAAGATCAAGTCATTTGAATGACCTTTGTATTCACTGAAGTTGCCTCATAGGTGCCCATGTTCTTTTACCCAGGGAGCTGTGTAACTGAAATCACAGTGCAGCAGAAGCTGCTAATTAGTGGTTTATTAGTAGTTTTTCCAGGACTGCTCAGTAAATCTGGTGGGTTTGTGTGGCTTTGGCCATGGGCCTGCATGTGAGTGTGAGGGAAGTACATCCATACAAATGTTCAAAGCTATTGCAGGTGCAGCTGGATCACATGGATCACATGGATACCGGTGTGTGTGGCACATGCTGAGTGATGGATGTGGTGGGTGGCTGTGGGCATTGGCTGTGCTGCTGTGCTCAATGTCCAGTGCTGTGAGTCCCACACAGCCACTCTGGCACTGTGAAACATGACAGCCCAGTGCCTCTTGCAGGCTGGGAGGTGTAGCTGGAGACAACTCTGTGGTGTAGCCCTGTGGTAAAAGAGCTGGGAGCCAAAACCAACATTTCACGATTTTACTGCACTTGGCCATGTGACCTTACACTGTTGGCACCAGAGAAAGTAATTTATTTCTTTTCCCTGCTAAGGAAAGGGACAAGGAGAAATAGTATGAGAGCTGATCTTGGAGATAATGGGGTCAAAAGTTTCAGTTGCAGCAGAAAAGAGGAAAATTCCTACAGCAGTACTGGGAAGTGACACGTCATTGATGGCAACAATCTGGAATGAGGGGACAGACTAGGTTTTGTTGGAATATGCTGGCACAACTTGGGAAATCCTGGGCAAAATCCTCTCACAAAAGTAAAACTGACAAGTGAGAGAACTATTTTGGGCTCAAAATGGGAACACAGTGTATATAAATCATGAATTACTATCTTGTGCTCTCTGACACTACCTTACTAAAGATGTTTCATAACAGAGCAAGGATTTACTAGGGGGGTGGGTTTGCGTGTGGGAGGTTTATATTTGTTGTTCTAGGTAAGTTACGTGACTGGATAATTTATTGATTTTATTGACTAGAAATGCAAGCTGCTTCCAAAGATGTTTTCAGATAGAGATTTGCCTGTTGGAAAATTAGTATTAAGTAGTAGTATTACTCCAGATGCCAAAAGAATTTACACAGAACATTAGAACATCCTAGTCTCAATTTGTGTGTATTTCTCATATATCTGTTAAAGGTGACATTTTGCATATATCTACATCTTTCCTACTGTTGTGCTGTAACTACAGAAGATAAGATTCTTTTTCTCTCAGTTGTGTTGCTTCTGCTTCCTGTTGCAGAGAAGTTACGGTATTGAATTTATCATTTTTCAGTCACCTCATGGAAAACATAGGTATACTAAAGCTCATTAAAAAAAAGAGACCATGATTCAGGACCAAATGAGGGAAGAAAATTAGGCAGTGGAGGTGAACAGGTGATGTGAGAAAAGACAGCGGAACAGGGATGTGTAACACCACTGAGTCAGCTTGGGCCATGTGGGCTAAGCTGAGTGTTGGCTGGCTCCTGTGGGAGGAGGGCTGGTGTCTGTGCTGCTCGGGAGGGACCTGTCACCTCAGATGCCTTCACCTGCTGTCTGTAGTGCCAGAGAACATGAGTAGCTCTCCAGGAACCAATCCTCATGACCCCAGCTAGACCCAGGCTGACTCTGGATTACCAGGCAGTGGCAGCTCTTCCTTATATTTGGTTGTGCCTCAGACCCCCATCCCTCTCCATGCTGGATCAGGCTGTGTGTAGGGAATGGGGAGGGTGTTTGATCAGTTCCCAGCTCTCCTGCTTTGAAGCTGTCACAGAGAAAGGAGCTGCTGCCACCACGGTGTCGGTGGATAAGCCGAGTGCTCAGGGCTTTGAGAGGCTTATGCACAACCGTTGGAACACTCAAGGGGTAGCGGTGGTGCTGCAGCAGTTTTGATTTAAACATTAAGTCGAGATGGCTGCCTGGTGGCAGGCTGTGGTTGGCTTACATCAGTGATATCTGTGGAATGCTCTGCGACAGTCAGATGAGGAATGGTTATGGCTTTGAAGGTTTATAGATGCATATTTGGTACACGTGATTATGATTATAAATAGGATTTGTATGTTGACTTCTATTAGAAGGATTCTCATTAATTTTCACTTCTAATGCTGAGGAATGTCAGGCTGTGTGCTCTTTGTCTTAAGCAAGAATAAATTGTTTCTGGAAATAAAATACATGTAATTTTAAAGGTAAAATAGTGAAGGTGTAGTTTTGTGAGGTGTCCTTGTGACATCTGCTGAGAGGTCTGGAGGCTGTTATGTGAAGGTGTGTTAGCGGTGAATGAGACAGCAAAGCTAACCTGATTCCAAAGCATTAAAGTGGTGTGAGAATTTGCCAAAGTCTTTTTCACAGTTTACTAAGGAAGTAATTTAAAACTCTCTCTTTACCACTCTTTTAGGTAATATTTCAGTAATCGCATTGCCAGTTTCCAGCACCAACTCTCCAACTAAGATTTTGCCAAAAACTTTGGGACCAATCAATGTTAATGTTGGACCCCAAATGGTAAGTTTTGCAACCCCAGTAATGCCTCTGTAACTGGCTTGTGTAACTGGCTGTGACTTCCTGGTGGTGTGAGATAGGAACATGCGAGGAACTTGCTGCTTCCTGCCTCAGCCACAAAGTGCCCCACCTGGATGGAAGGTGGGGGCACATCAGGCCTGGCATGCCAGAACTGCTACTCCCAACAATGCTCTTTGTGGGAGCATTAATGTGCCCTCAGGGGGTACCTATCTTCCTGGCTTTGAGTGGGAATTGAAACAGCTTTACCAGCTGACATTTTAACTATTACTCAAAAGTGTATGAAGAAAAAAGCCCTCATTATTGATACTCTTTGAATGTTTTGAGTCATGTTCTCACCAGTAAATCTCCAGCATTGTCAGAGAGTGTCTTTGATGAGTTGGTAGAAATTCTAAACTTGTTGAAACTACTCTTCTTAAAACTGTCTTTTCCTGTCCATAATAACTGGATGTGTATATTGATGTTCCAGGGATTTTGGATCTAGTTTTGCAAAAAAAATTTCGGTTTTCCGGTGGCCAGAGAACTAAACAGGCAATACTGTGAACAGTTTCTAGTAACCTGATAGCTCCTTGCCAAGAACTTAGCCTGAGTACAGAATCATTTGATGTGTTTTATAAAAATGGTGGTGGGCCTTTCTCACATGAGCAGTGTCTGCTGTTCTTCGGGGGCTTTGTCCCAGCTGGGCAGAGGGGCACACACATCACAGCCACCCCCATGGCACTCCCTGCTCGCAGAGCTCTGCCCCCAGCACTGGCCAGGGGCTGCCTGCCAGGAACAGCTCAGTGCGTCAGCGCTGATGCGCCTGGTTACAGCCTGTGCCCTGTGGCACTGCGCTGGAACAGTTCTGCCACTGAGGATGTGTCCTGGCAGTGCAATAAATAGCCTACAACAGGGAGAACAGTCACTTAATGCAGTTCCTACTCTTATGACTGACTTCTCAAGCCCTGATTTTGGTTTCAGTGAGCACTGCTTGCAGTTTAGGTTCTATAGCAGGTAGAAGTTGCAAAAGCTAATGCGTGATGTGAGACACACAATTTTTTTTTTGTTTTATTTTTTATTCTTTTATTGTGCTGCTTTGCAAGGATAGATCTATATTCAGAAAACATTTTGTTATTAAATAGCCATAACTGCGGGCCTTCTAAGACACCCAGCATACAGCTGTGCTGTATCAGGCTGTTTAAAAGCAAATGCTCACGAGCTGTCAGTAGTGGCACTGTTAGCACTCCCTCAGCATCTACCTATGTCAGCAACACCCTGCTTGATTAATTAATTTATTTAGGCTTTGTTTAACCACTGTAGGTTCCAGCTCTTGGGGCCGTGCGGGGTCCTTCAAAGCAGCACAGGGGCTGTGGGATGCCGTGGGACGGGGCTGTGCCGCGGTGGGTCCGTGGCGGTTCGGTGCGGGTGCGGGCGCGGCCGGGTGCCGCTAGATGGCGGCGCGGGCCGGGCTGGCCGCGTGTCACCCAGCCCCGCGCCCGTGGGCACCTGCCGGCCGCGCCCGCGCTCCTTTCACCGAGCTCCGAAACGGGAATCGGCCCTTGACACCTTTCCCTCGGGCCAGAGCAGCAGTCAGGTGACAGAAGTGACACCTTTCCTGTGCCTGCCTGCGATGAGTAAAGCCAGGCGCCTTTGGTTCTCCGGTGTCAACCAGGAAACAAATACATAACGTGTACCTGTGTTTTGGTTTCTAAAATTCTCTTTTCAGTTGGTTCTGTCAAGCTATACATTTGCAAACAATAAGTGAGATAAATTCATGTCTTTAAGAAAAAAAGACATGTATGTAGTCACGATGTGGCACCAGGAGGGATGTGAAGTAATGCTCAGTAAGCTAAGGAAATGGGGAGTTCTTCACATACCATTTTTCTACTTGTCTAAACTTGTCTTTTGATGGATACCAAACACATACTGTATACTTATCTGTAGCTTGTATATATATGCATATATATATATGTATATACACACTTGCTGTACAAATATATCTGCTGTATACTTGGAGCATATACTTACAACAGTTAGTTACCAGTGTACCTTGGGATGCTTACACAGGTGCTGGATAAGTTAAATAGTAAAGGAAACTACAATGTTTAGTACAGTCAGTACTCAAAATGTCACTAATAACTGGAGTAAAGGAAAACAAAGTTTAAAAAAATTAAGTAAGGTATAAGAGTAAAAAGCACTGTCCAAGAAGCTTTGGTATGAATCTTACCATAATGTAATCAAAATAATTTAATGTGGTTTGTTTTAAAGATTAGCTAATTAATAGTTTCATCTTTAAATACTACTTAAATTATTCTGGTGACCTACTTTGAAAAATGAACTTGGATGTAGTTTAAAAGTCGAGACTGGGTGTCTTGGTGTTAACCAGCGTAAATACAATTTCACCAGGTTTTCATCAATGTAAATTCTGTCTATATCATGAAGACTTTACATTGAATTCCATAGATACAATTAGTTGCCAGAGTGCCTTGGGATCTTGTAAATGCTAGAAACTGCGGGGAATACTTTGCCTGAAGCTCAGATTGTCTTTTGTACAGACAATTACAAGAGACAAATGCGTTGGAAAGAAAGAAGGCTGTATTGATTACATTGATCAAGAAGTTGCTTAGATGTACTCACGAAGAAACAATTGGGTGTCTATAGGTACAGATCCTATCTGCCATACCTAGGAATTACTTGGAATTATTTGTCTAGTTCTTGTCCACATGAGTAATACAGTAATATGTTACAATTAATAGAAAACTTAGCAGCGCTGTAATGACTTTGCTGTGTGAAGATCTGATGCCATCTCTTCTGTATACTATGACTGCTTCTGGTACAGAATTATTACTACTTTTCTTAGTGCAATGCTTAGTGTGAATTTTGGGCTGTAGTAACCTCTGTTTTCTTAAGAGAGCTGTGTTTTTTATTGCTAAATGTTACAGATCATAAGCACACCACAAAGACTGACCAGTTCAGGGAGTGTTCTGATTGGGAGTCCATATAACCCAGCTCCAACAATGGTCACACAGACACACATAACAGAAGCTTCCGGCTGGGTCCCAGGGTAAGACTTTTGTCTCATTTAAAGATGTCTGAGCATCTTTTCTGATCTTTTCCATTATTTATACTGTTGAATCTGTACACTGACTTACAGTTTCTAGTTCTTGCACAACTAAATGGAGCATGGTGTGTGCTTTTCAGACTGGAAGGTACTTCTGATGTCTGGAGCATGTGAACACAAATTAGAAGCACCAGTCACTTCACTGTCTGCTTTAATTGTGGTTTCTGGCAGTGTGTGTTTCTTGGTGAAAATGGAGACTCACAATGACTCCTGTTAAAAGAAGCCTTTATTTTTTCCATAAGTTCATGGTATATCCGTGTAGCACTGCTACTGAGCACAGCAGCAGGTACCTATATGGGGAGACTGTCAAAAATGCTTCAACAGGCATTTAAGAATAAAAATGGAGAACTTTGAATATAATCAATGTGGTATTTTTATTACTATTCTACATTGGCAACCAGTTTCATGGAGTTCTGAGGTGCTCCAGCCAAACATGACATTCTTTATCTCTTCTCATTAAATCTGGTCTTTACAGTGTTTCTTGGCATTTTGTTTTAATATCAGTACTGCTGATCTTAGCTGTCTCAAAACACGGATGTAGTGCTTTGCCTCTAGAAAAGGAATATATTTCTGCATCTAGATTAATTTTTCTAATTAATGATGAATGTCAGCATTACCTTTCCAACATTAGAGGTGGGAAATGGAGCATCTAGGAAAGAGCAGAAATCAGAGTGCTATGTTTGTACCTTGACTTTCTCCATTTTACTCTGTAAACAAGGACTGTCATAGGTTGTACTTCCCAATTACTGCATTCCCCCCCACAGAGTGGATAAACTGCAGGCCCAGCCGCACAGTTTTTAAGCTTAATTTTTTTGCTGAGTATGTGTTCATTTCCTGAAATACCTTTAGAATGCACTTAGTTTTGATTTTATTTAAGAAAGGAGTCATCAAAGACGACTTTTTTACTGTACATTTTGTGAAATGTGGAGGCCAGGCAGATGTTCTTTCAGTACCCAGAAGAGGGACAAACTCAGCTGTCTGGTCACAGCTTGCAAAACCAAAGAATCAACATGCCTTGCTTTCCTTAGTGTCATCCAAACCCAGTGATGGGGATTCCCAGAGCAGCCTTGTTGCAGTGTATCAACCACCACCACCAAGAAGCACCATCCTTCTCTTTGTGTACTGTCCAAGTCAAGACATAGGATTTCCAATGAGCTTTAGCTTTTGCTTCACCCATAAAAAGGATTGAGATGACTCCAGACAGACCAGTCAATAGTGATCCATGAAGGAGTCCATACAATAGGCCATATTTTCATCTGAGGAACAGAGCTGAGGAAGGGTCTGTGGTATTCCTGAATTGAGGTAGCGAGCCCTTGCTGAAGACAGTTCAGAAGACTGCTTGCTTTACCCATTGTTTATTCCACAGATTCCAAATTATTTCCAAAATCAAATGAGAGGAGCACGTTCATTGGCAGGGCTCGGCACAGGCTGCGGCAGCCTGGTGTGCAGAGCAGGGCACAGCTCTCCCCTCACTGCCATTCCAGGCCCGTGCCCAGGGCAGCGCTGCAGCCCCCGGCCCAGCTGCTCTGCCCCCAGTTAAGCACCATGGACAGAAATCCCCCTGGTGCTGCCGAGGGAGAGGCCTGGTTGTGCATTCTGGATCACACAACCAAACGCGTGCTGGCTTTCAGGCACAGGTTTTCAAACCCATCATTTTGTTCAGCCTCCTTCCCAGCAGTGTCAGGTGTTTAGCTGTGTAAGTGTGTGCTGGGAGCCCTGCTTTGTTAAGTGCAGGGAGACAACGTTCCCTAGCTCAGCACAGCTCTCAGGCAGTGCCTTGGGTCAGCTGCAGCAAGAAAAGGAAGGCAGCTCCTGCAACCTGCTTGCTGTGGGGAATAAACGGGATGATAAGGAACAAGCAGTGATTGCAGACTGCTGCTCCTGTGCAAAATTCATGGCAGCTGCTTCTTCAGAGTCTGTCTTCAGCTCTGTATGTATCAGCTCTAACAGGAACATGTTTAGTGTTTTACCTTGGGGTTTTGTTTAAAGATTTCTGAACCATCCCTGGCTTGAAAATATAGGATATATCTTATGCACTGTTTAAAGTCATTTTTCTTCCACGTGGAGGAATTTTAAATAGGAATTGGGTAGAATTTGGTCATCTAGCTCACACCAGCACTTCCTGTAGTTCCAGGTGAAGTGACTTCCCTGAATTCATACCGGCAAAGCATGGTAAAATTGGGAATAGAATTTGTCTGGCAGTGAGCTCTGACAACTTCTTCCACAAGGCCTAACTACCTTCCCTCAATTTTTTTCAAGCTCTGTATGTTATTTTTCCCTTTCAGTAAACATGTAAGAGCAAACACTAGAACTAACTAGGTCCCATATACAATGATTTTAGTGGTCTACAGATATAATGTTATTTTCAACTCAAGTTTGAATTGTCTTGTCTTAGGGAGCGAAAACGGACTCAAGAAATTATAGAGTCAGATTTTTCAGAAAGGTGAGTGTTGCTGAACGTATATTTCATGTATAGAGTCATACCTGGTTTACTTCAGATTTGCCTTTCAGAAAGACAGCTTCCAGTTCCCACTTTCAGCAGTTTTCAGTCCTTCACATCAAAGCTGTGTTGGGGCTTTTTTTAGTCTTCTCGTGTTCCTTTTTACTCTTTTTTGTTTCTTTTATCTGTGTTCTGTTTTCTTAAATACATTCACAATTTTGAAAACCATTCTTGTTTTTTAATAGTTTCTTTTGCTGCTGACAGGGGGCCTTTTTCAGTAAAATAACAGCTCTCCCTGGAACATACAATCAAATTAAACCATGAGACTAATTAAAAAAAAAAAAAAAGAAAAAAAAACAGTCCCAAAACCAACACAGCTGAACTTTTTAAAGGCTTCTATTGCATTACACATCCAGATCTAGGTTGTGTGATAAAAACATCTGCTCCTGTTTTTTTCTATTACCATTACCTAAGCTCTTGCTTTTCTGGAAGAAGGTGAATGGAAAATAACCCTGACAGTTTGCCAGTTCTTAATTTGGCACCTTAAAACCCAATGAATATGTACTTATTCTCCACAAAAGACATTCAGGTATCTATTCTGTGATGGACACATCATCAAATAGATGTATATATATGTATATATTCTGTGATGTATATATATGGATATATTTTATGATGGACACACCTTAATTCCCCTAATGACCAAGTTTAGTATCTCCTGCTGTATTTTAAATAGGGATGTCTGAGCCTTTCTATTTTAGGCACACACACATGAGAGATCCCCATAAATCTGGCTTCCAGGCACATAAGCACCCTGGGAGATTTTCCTCTTTTTTTCAGTTGTGCTTTTGTGAGACTACCTGGAGATGAATTACGAATCCACTTTAAGCATCTTCCCAGCAGGATGTATTCAAATGCTATCAATGTACAAATAGTCAAGGAAAGGGAAAGGGCTCTAGTGCACTTTTTTGCCAATTTGTAAGAAACAAGAAACTGATGCAAAAGTTTTATTTTTCATTTATATAGTCCAGATTTCTGTTGCAAAAGGTAGGCCTTTTGCTGTGTAACAAAGTAGCTTATTAACATTCAATGTATTAAAATAATACTTTTCTCTTTTCAGTAAGAGAAGCAAGAAAGGAGATAAAAATGGGAAGGGTCTGAGGCATTTTTCAATGAAAGTTTGTGAAAAAGTTCAACGTAAAGGAACAACTTCATACAACGAAGTCGCTGATGAGCTTGTATCAGAATTCACAAATTCTAACAGCCACCTAGCAACAGATTCAGTAAGCAAATATGCATTGAAATTTGTTTTACCATTACAGATTTGTCTGGTTTATCATGGAATTCTGTTTCTGCACTGTCTTGCCACAGTCCATACTCTCCTTCACTTAACTAGTTCTCAAATATAAAGACTTACCCTTTGAAATTGAAAAATACAGAATTAAAATGAAGAATTGAACTCCCTCTAAATTATAAATAGAGTAGAGGAATCTGCCAAAATGGCTAACTTTAAGAAAAGGCTTCTCTTGTATATGTGGTCTTGTCAGGCTTTTCAGCAGTGCCAGACTTGCCATGATGGAATTTCCTGCAGAGATGCTTCAGGGAGGCCTGAAGCTTCCATTTGCAACCAAGCATGCTCACGTGGTGTCCAAAGGATATCACAGGTGAAGGATCATGGTTTAACACCACTCTGACCTGAACTGCCATTTTGGCATTTTATCTTCTCCATGTCTATGAAGGATGTGTTCAATTGCTTTTTCTTTTTTAATTCAAATCTTTTGTTGTAGTTAGTGTTGTATTGTTTTCTTAGCAGGCTTATGATCAGAAAAATATTAGACGGAGAGTTTATGATGCCCTCAACGTCCTGATGGCAATGAACATCATTTCAAAGGAGAAGAAGGAAATCCGATGGATCGGCCTTCCTACAAACTCAGCTCAGGAATGTCAGAATCTGGAGGTAAAGGGAGGTACATGGGAAATTCTGTTTAGTTCACATGTTGTGATAATTGAGTTGCTCTTCTTTAGAAGAGGGATTTTTTTCTCAATTTGAACCTCATTGGTTTTGATGCTTGTGCACTATGAAAATACAAATTTTGATATTGGAACAAACTGAGAGAATATGTTTGTGTATGCCTAGTTCAGTTTCATTTAGTAGGCATTATATTTACATTACAGTTAGTTTTTTAAAAAAGCCAAGCTCTTTCCCTTACAAAAATGGACATTGATTAAATCAGGGATTATTTTTAAGATTAAAGTCTGTTGTACCTTGAATTAACTGGAAGAAAGTCAAAAGAATTTATAGTTCATTTAAGCTCACAAAATGGTTTACATTTAAAAGGAGACCAATTCTCTATTAATGTCTGTACTTAGAAATATCATTCAAAGGAAATTAAATTGAAAAATAATTCCTGCTGGCATGTCAAATACTAGTTATGAACTGCCAGAGAAACCAAAAAGAAGTTTTACTTACTGGTTACTTCCATTATTTTTTCACCAGGCTGAGAGTTACAGTGTTTTTTTGCAGGGATGCCAGAATTTATATGCACAAATGTTGCCTGTCCTTCAGGCCAAATGTGCTATAAATAAAAAGCACAAGTCACTGTATTTACTGCAGCGTGCTGTAATGGCTGTCTGCAAATATATCTCAATTTGTGATACTTGGGCCTAATTAGGTATCTTAAAAGGTGGGTGGGTGCCTCTCCAGTACAGAACAGTTCTTTTTGTGCAGGGTCATTTACATCAATTGTCTTTCTAGATGTGGTAAGAGAAAAGCTTTTACCGTCCTTGTCCATTACAGCAACTTGAAAAATACATCTATCCTAGGAGAATGCACGTGTTCAGTCATTATGCTCCAGGATGTTTTTTAAATTCTGGATAAATCTACATTTTGCATGCATTCATGTGAATGCATTGTCTCCAGTATAGGTTATTGTTACAAATATGAAACTTGAATTTCATTGTCTCATCTTCAATAATCATATGCCATCCACTGTTTCAGGCTCTAATTACACAGGCACAAAATGGAAGCCAGGTATATTTTTCAAAAAATGTTGCTTCCCCTGACATGACAGAAAAGAATGTAAAACAAAGCTGCATTTTCATGGTGTGAAAATCATAATTATTTTGCTTTTATAGCTGTATAAAGTGGCAACTGTTCTTACAGTGTAAATCCGTAATAAGACTGCCAGTACAAAAATCAGTGCAAAAGAGCTTGTTATATAGAAACCATGACTAAATGATATCTGTACTGCTTACTGGTTTTAAGACTCCCAGCACAGAAAGCCATCTACTGTGCTCTGAAAGAAACATTTTAAACATTAAAGTGTGTGAGGAGGGAACCACCATAAAGCAACCTTGTCAATAAGGTAGAGGAGTTTGGACCAGCTACGTTTTAAAAGACCACATCATTTAGTTTTAGTGCTTGAATGAAAAGGTAATTTAAGAGTTTAGTATTTTGGGGAGCCAGTGATACAGTGCTGGCACCAAGAGGATGATGAGGAAAAACCCCTTTCAGCACCAATGAGTATTGTCCAATTCTTCAGCACTGCCCCAGAGGACGCTTCCAAACACTGCTGTACCTGCAGCACAGCAGGCAGCCAGCACTGCCCTGTCCCAGCACTGTGTGTCCTGGGGACAAAGGCTTGGCCACGGCAACCAGCAGTAACTAAACTGTTGCAAGAGCTGCACTCCTGTGGAAAATGTTACCTCTGCCCCTTTTTGTTGCTGTAATCTTGTCAAGTCTCAAACAAAAAGTGGAGATCACTGGAAAGATGAAGGTGATCATAAGCCCAGCCTCCATATATTTACGTCAAGTAGCTTGCAGCTAGGAGAACAGCGGGACATGCACAATTCCAGAAGAGTGGAGGGCAGAAGGAAAAAAAACCTAAGCATCCCCCTCGAGCAAGTGGTTAATTTGGTGCCAATTGGCACTCAGTGCAAGAGAGAAGAGGCAGAAAGGGTGGGGAGATAATAGTCTCTTGTAATAATTAAATCCTTACTGAAGTTAAAATTGTTGACAAAGAAGGACATTAGTCTGCCAGACCTGTTTAATGGAGAAACTCATGTGCCCATGCAATTTGCCCCCATTTACAAAAAAAGCCTGTTCAGTTTGGCACAAGGCAACAGACAAGGTAACTAAGTATCTTGATCCATTTACATTTATCTTTTAAGATAGAAAAACAGAAGCGGATTGAAAGGATAAAACAGAAGCGAGCACAACTGCAAGAACTGCTGCTGCAGGTATATTTAACTTTTTTTCCCCATAAATGAAAATATCGAGTATAAATTCAACATGTTAGGACTTCTGAAGTTCTTTCTAGATTTAACTAACAGCTGTGACATACTAAGGAGAACAGTTTGACCCCTGTCACCTTTCTGGGTTCTGGCAGGGGAACCTCTTGCCATCACTTTGTGGTTCCGTTTTGTCTGCTGTAAACCAGCACGCTCCATCTGTGTGCCACAAGTTTTCCTAAGTGTTCTGCTTTTGCCAGCCTTAGTGGGAATGGGGACAACTCACAAGTCCCCTTTGTTGACTCTAAGTTCCCCTAGAGCTACCTTGAGTCATTCTTCAAAATTTCTCTTTGATCTAAGCTATGGTTCACAACAGAACTTGTGTAAATGTGTGCAGAGTTGTTTTGGGGGATATAGACATTTCTGGATCTTAAGAGCAGAAGTCTGGCAAATCCAACACCTTTACTTTCTGTCATGTACCTTTGAGATGAGTTTTGGCTTTAATTACTGAAATATATTTCAAATGCATCTTGTTTATAAAGTAACATTTTATAAATATAATTATGAGCATTCTTAAGTGTTTTAGTCTGTGCAGACTTTTAGTAATTTAAATGCAATCAAACTATTTTATGAGATTACAAGCAATAAGGCCGTATTTTTTTCCTGGTTCAACTACACTGATACAATTTTGATGTAATTGATATTCCCTGAAACTTTCAAATATGTGATGCTTCTCCTTTTTTCGTCACCAAAAGCTGTTTCTCTGCTTGGGGTACAGTTGTGATTCTATCTGTCTGACCCAATACATCAGCAGTTCCTCCAAGAGTAACGTGAAATTACACTGGTGAAAATAAGGCAACTCATGCCCTCTCAACTTTTAGTCCAAATATGACAGAGCTGACTCCCTTACTGCCCACGACTGTCATTACTGCCCTGATTGTGTTGATTGCCAAAGGGTGTACCAGTCCTTTGGGATTGTGGCTATCCATCTTTTTCCCCTTAAGTGGAGTATGTAGTGCCTCAAGTGGGTGAGTACATTGACTTCCACTCCCTCAGATAACATTTCCTAAACCCACACATTTTCATACGTGTGCAGTCAGATATAAGAAACCGGCAGGTGTGAGTGGTGTCACAAAGAGCACCTGTTTAATTAAACTTCCAGAGGAGAATTCCCAGACTGATTCTTTTGAGAGAGAGAAGGTGGTGATGGATGAAAAGGGAAAAGAGGATACAAATACAGATTATGGGAAGTGGAGGAGTTTTTGTTAATTTTTGTTTCAGTATAACTATCTCCTACCCAGAGGTAATTGCACATAAAAAGTACCAGAGAAGACCTCTGACTCCAGAGCTTTTTCAGAGGGACTGGGGAAGCGTTCTCCAGCAAGCCTTATTGCTCCTTTCTTGTTTCTTCTCAAGGGAGTGTGAGGGGGGCAGAGTTGATAGTATATGTGTGCAAAATTTGGGTTTAAATTCTGCTCCTGGTGAACTTCACTACTGCAAAGAGAAAGTCAGGCCACAACTCAATTTTTGACAAAAAATTACTGAAGGTATTGAGAATTGGTAAATAAGACGTATGAGGTTTCATTTCGAAACACTGATGTCTGCTCTTTTATTGTCAGTGATCATTTTTTCTTTCTTTTGTTTTACAGCAAATAGCATTTAAAAACTTGGTACAAAGAAATCAGCAAAATGAACAGCAAAATCAAGGCCCTCCATCTTTAAACTCCACAATACAGCTGCCTTTCTTAATAGTCAACACTAGCAAAAGAACAATTATAGACTGCAGCATATCAAGTGATAAGTGAGTGTTTATGGAATTAATTTTTATAATTTTATTTTCTTTGTGGACTGGAACTTATCCTCAAACAAGTTAGGGAAATTTTTCTAGACTACTAAAAGTAATTATTGTATTTACATTTCCAACTGTCACTTCAGGGGGTTGCTTGTTGTTTTTTTAAATATTTAATGCAACTGCAGTAGTACTATGAATGGGTTTATTAATACTGCCTTACAATCTCTAGTTAAAACAGACTGACTTTCACTTTTGTAAAAGGCATTCAGGCTGACATTTCAAAGAGCATTCACTGCACAGGAGAAATAACTGAATGAAACTATATACTAGGAGAGCACTACCTTTTAAAGCAGCTGTGTGGTTGTGTTTCTGGATTCTTACTCTTTGTATGCCATAAAAATGTACACAGTCAGAAACACAAGATTATCCACGTGGCACAAAAGTAACGTACTCCAGGTGATGCTAACAACTTTGAAAGTGTTTTTTAAGAGCAAAAAGTTCTTTGAAGGAAAAGATACAGAAATTTGTAATACTGTCTTTGTGAGCAAACTGCTACAGTGGTATTCACATTAATCTGAAAAATCTTCCAGTTATGTAATTGTGGGTGCTTGTGCTCTTCATCCTGTGAAAATATGGCTGAAGTATGAGGTGTTGTTACGTTACCTGGTAATCAGCTCACCACCAGTTTATTAGCTGAAAATAGCTGGCTTTGCTCTAATACTGTAGATTACAGATTTTACTCTGTGGTATGCAAATCCTGTACTGAACTTCAAGTCAATCACACAGCAAAAAATAGACAGGCTCTAGTAACCCAAGCAACAGCATGCAAAACAGCAGTATTATTAAAAGTTGAATTTTTGTAGAAAATTAGACCAAAGTCCCATATAGTCTGTGGCAAAACCTGTGGAATACTCTCAAGAGCACTGCAGTTCAGCAAGTTGGGAATGTTGGGATCATTTTTCATTTAGCATAATTATCCCCTTATTCTATAGTCAAAGTCTTCATACTCTTTTAAACAGGGCTCTATATTTAGGTTTGAAGTTGTTAAAAAGTTGAACAATTTCATAGTAAAACTTCAGAATTGCTGCTTTGAGTTGTCAGAGATTAATCTGGCATTTGGGATCCAGAGCAGTGTAACACGCTTCTACGCTCACCAGCTGTATGAAACACTCCTACTAAAAGTGAGCACACCAAAATTATTAATGTTGTGGATACTTCAATTTATAGAACTCAGCTCTGGTAGTGTGTCATCTGGAGGTCATTAAGTGTACGTCCCAAATTAAGCCAGCTTTCCACTGTGGTTATTATTTGTGCAACTGATTAGTGGCAGCAACAGTAGATAAACAGTGCCAGAAACTGCTGTGTTTTAACCACTGTTACACTGATCTGCTAAATGAGGCAGTTAGCAAAGGGGGTGACTCGGTCTGGAGAATTCCCGATCTGTAGTTTATTGGAGAGTATTTGTGCTGCCTAACGCCATCGCCAGTCAGCTTGAGTGCTTGCTCTGCACTTGGTTCCAGTCTGAAAGCCACTTTTTAAACGGCTTCCATTTTCCTTTCTTCTCCAAATAACATTTATATAAAGTACTGATGTTAGTAAGTCCAATGAAGGGCTAAGCTCACAGCATTAGCTACTCAAAATTGTCTCTACAGAGGAACTTCTAAAGGAAAGTAATCACTTGGAAATATTGTACAAATAAGGGTGATTTAGTATCAAAAGGAAAATAGGTTTGTGTTCTCTAAGCTTTTTCCTTTGCAAGAACAGCCAAAACAGAGTGAAATGTCTCACAAATATAAAAAAAAAAAAAAGAGAGAAGTTATTGGGCAAGTTTTGTTTAGAGTTTGAGAAGGTGGATGGATGCCAAGCAGCATACTGGGAATGGCATTTCTGAAGCTGCGGTAGGAGAAGCAAAGTCTTCAGGTAAAAAGGAAGTAGTTAAAAACTAATTTTAAAGATGAGGCTCCTGAATAAGTAAGTCTCATTTAAACAGGAAAAATGTATTTAGTGTATATGGTACTTCTGTATAAATGCTGTCAGTCCTAGGAAGAAGAAAGAAAAAATAACCAGAATACCTTGTTTTAAACAAGTGTTCAGACACAACAGATGTATCAGAAAGTTGGAAAATTATAACATCTCTTATGGGAAATGCAGAAGATTTTGTCATTGGAGATATAATGCTGTACATTAGAGAGAACGTGTAGGAAGTGGCCTCTTGTACCCTTAAAGAAAAAATTGCCTGTAGCAGCAGAAAATCCATATTAAATCACTGGTGATCGAATTTGCACTTACCATGGGAAAGGGACAGGAAGTGTACCCAAATTTTGTATACACAGTATTATTAGCTTCTGGACCTGGCTTGTGGTACTGAATAATAACATGGCAGCCCAGCAGATCATTCTGTGAGAACAAAAGTTGATTTCTCAATAACAGCTGAAATCATGCTGGGAATTACTAGGCAAAACAGAAAGGACTGCAGTGTAAAACTAGATTCATACAAAGCTTTATATCTGGAATACTACACACTCTCATGTTCTTGGAAAAAGTATGGCATAACCAGGAGAGACACAGGAGGGCAGCAAGAAGGAATGAGGCTATGGAAAGGCTTTGACAGAAGGAAAGATGGGCTCTTTGGCCTAGAAAAGAGAGGACAGTGGAGTCCCAGGTGTCTAAGAAATCACCAGTGATATGGTGAACATGCAGAGAGAACAGCTGCACGCAGTTGCGTATCAAATTAAGAGATGTTAAGAGAACATACCAGCTGACAACAAAAAGAATGTTTTTGTAACAGTCTATGCAGATCATAATATTAGGTTTTGTCCATGCCAAAACTTTTCATAAGTTCAGAAAGGGATCATTTCAAATGCCTGAAAGAAAATCCTCAAATAGCTGTTAACAGCAGAGGAAGTGTAGGGACTTCCTGTATCAGTGACTGCAGGCTGCTAGAAACCAAACTGGAGAAATACTGAAGACTGTAAATGTCTTTATTTGGAAACTTGCTGGGAAGAAGTTACCTTCCTTTCTAACATCCAGTATTTGGCCATAGCACATGGGAGAAGAAATGCAGAACTATCAATAAATGCAGCTTTTGATCCTTTGCCATTCAGTTATGAGTCAGTAATTACACAGCTTGCTGGTAGTAGCTTGGTATGACACTGAGCTGTGCTAGTTTAGGTAGCAGCAATGTAATTGTACCAGTTAAAATTGTAATGACACATCTTATTATGTAATTATGCTGAAATAAATAAAGGTGCATAAACAATAGGTTTTACAAGTAACATGGTGTGAGCCACAGAAGAAATGCTGCGTGTAACTGACAATTACACCCAGCACAAAGCGTTCGATTACCAATTGAAAATTCTATGTATAAACTCAAGAGCTGTAAAGCTTCCAAGCTTACCAGCTCAGGTGTAAGAAAACAACCTGTCAAGAAAATTGACATATGACATGAGCTTGGAGAGATAATGGAAGACGAGTGAGTTACCTTTTAAAGACTGTATCTCAGAGATGGGTTGCTTTTCCAGGGATAAAGGTCTTGTCAGCAGAAAAGGAGGTACTGGGAACTAAGCCTTACTTTACAGACCAGAAAACTTGTGATGACAGTGTAAGGCCAGCCAAATGTCCCTACTTTTCTTAAAGCTGTCTGAAGTTTGTATCTCAATTTCCACTGTTATGTGCAGTTAAAAACATTTTGAGAGTCCTGCAGCAGAAACGGTGGGTTGTGAACACACAAGACTCTGAACAGACTGCTTTTCTAGCTGCATCCAAAAAAGCAAAATTATACCAAGGTAAATAGGTCAGTTCACAGGAGGAGTATTGCACATTAGAACAGAAAGTGAAATGTAAAAGCAGAAAACCAGTTATTTTGGTGACAGGGCTTCAGGTGACCTGTTTGGCTTTAGTGCTAGTGAAGGTTCATGTTTAATAAGGCCTCCCTCTTCTCCTTTGAACCTGCTTATTGAGGTAGAAAATTTTAAACTTTGTTCCTGCACTGGTGAAGTTACTTTAATTGAGAACATGCCATTTTAAACCTGTAGGCATGCCAGTCACAGAAAAGAGAAAGCATTTCTTGCTCTTCTCTTTCCTTAAGGACCCTTTACAGAAAACCAAGACTCCAGACACTTACCTCAGTGCATACCAAAAACACCAGAGAAAGAACAGGCAAGAAAAGCACAGCTGTGCTCTTTTCAGAATTGTCTCATTTCTAATTTTTTACATGCAGATTTGAATACCTCTTTAATTTTGATAATACTTTTGAGATTCATGATGACAGCGAGGTGCTGAAGAGAATGGGAATGTCCTTTGGACTCGAAGCAGGCAAATGCTCAGCTGAGGACCTAAGAACTGCAAAATCACTGGTGCCAAAAGCTTTAGAAGGCTACATCACAGGTAAGTTAAATATTGGTCCTGATCAAATCCATAACCTTACTTAACTGAAGTAAATTTAATTATATTAACTTATGTAGGTCTGTAACGTTTGAAGGTTTGTGAGATTGGTACATGAACCAGTTGTTCTACTGTTAATTTTGGAAGATTTATCTTAGTTGTCCTTTTGACTTAATTCACACTGATTTATAATAACAAATTTCTGTGTGAGCTGCACAGAAGAAATTATTATGAAGAAAATATTTCTTAAATAACTAAACTGATACCAAGAACAGATCTTCATGTGTTAGTATTAATTTTGAGTAACTGGATGGATGGAGGAGCACACTGGAAGAGGGCAGCTCTTCCCAAGCTGAAGAAAAGGAAAGAAAAAGAGCATCTTGAACTGGTTGGGTGTAATCCCTCAGGAGCCAGCAGGTGCCACCTGAGAACTGAGCTTCTCTAAATTAAGCAAGAGGCTCCAAAGACTTCAGGATAGGTATCCCATGCAGAGGCTTTTATCTCCCCTATTTGAACAGGTGATGTTTATACACAAAACTAGAACTCCTTCAGTGTTGCATCACTGGACTAGAGCTGCTAAGATTTGCTATCACTTCCTATAGTTATTGTCAGAGTGTGTTCTTCTTGCTGTACCCACAGCTTAAACTTAGCCCTGCATTTTCTCAAGTTTCTGGAGGGACTGTATCTGTAAAGGAAGTGTTACCCAATTAATTACTGTGTACAGACCTTTGTTTTTGTGGAAAGGGAACAAAGCTCTTGTCCTAATTTCTCTACTGCTATATATAAATTAGAATTCAGTTACATTCGATAAAATTAGTACATTTTAAATGGCTTAACATTTAAATGTGCTTATGTTTATTAACACTTAGATGTGTTTTCCCGGTCCTGTTCTGTGGGTTTTAAAACTAAGATTTCATATTTTATTTTTGGTCAGTTTTGAAATTACACGCGAAGTCTTTATAAGATGGCATTCACAACAAAAAGAGAAGCTGAAAGAAATCTTGATTTGTTCCTCGCAGGTTCATTCAACTCAACATTATTTACTGTGTGATTTATCAGCAATGTAAAAAAGGGGAAAGGAGCAGAACCCACATCTTTTAATAGTGTTCCAATATTGAAGTTATTTAATTGCTCCCATGTGTCAAGGATCAAACTAAAACTTCTTTTTCATTTTAAGCCTGCATTAATTTACCTCCAGAGAACAGGGTTTCTTTACATTTGCACAAACCCCTGTGCCATAACACTGTCTACTGGGTACTTCCCTAGTAGCAAACCAGCAGGCTGGAACCTATATAGAGTTTTAATCATGGGAAATGCATGATTACTCAAATATCATTAAGGCAAGTAATGTGCTCTTCAGACATGGGTTACATTCAGCTGTTTTAGCCTCTGTAAAAATTAGCTGAGAGGTCTTCTTACTAGTATATGTATTTTTATATTTCTAGATATATAAATATAAATATATATACTTTATGTACGTACTAGTATATGTATTTATTTTAAAGGTTTATTCTATTTGTTGCTTGTTACTTAATTGTGCTACACAAATCTACAGTTAAGAGTATGAATTGCATAGTGGTGGTTTCTAATTGCAGTAAGTGACCAATGAAGGAAACAGATTTAAATGTTTTGCACAATACTTGAAAAGCCAGCATTTCCCCGATTATACATTTTTGGTGATCTTCCCATTTTAACCTTGGGAGTCTTTAAACATTTTCTTACACAGCAAGAGTAGGGAAATAGAAGGGTCATCACTGGTTTCCAGAATTCATGGTTACTTCTACATTGTCGTGATGGCTCTTTCAAGAACAATGGCTTCAGTTACCACTGTACAGGAAAAACAAATCAAGGTCTCTTATTTATTCACTGAGTAAATTAATTGCAATCAAGATTCATTGAGATCACAGTAACTTTCTCCATGGACAACTGCTCTAGAAGCCAGTCCTGCTCTAATATGTGCAAGTAGGTGAATCATTTCTTGTACAATGTTAGTTTGACCTTAGCCTGGTCATTTTTTCAGATAATTCCTGACTTCCAAACACTAACAATAGTTTGTACTATAATGCTTGCCAGTAGGACTAGAGGAGCAGTTGGAAGAATCCCAAGTCTAAACCAGTTCAGTTAAAGAAACTTGACAAAAATGTTGGACCATCTCTGCTTTGAAAAGCAATAACTTGGAACTGCTTAACTGATGACATGCACATCAAAGCTTTATTGGTGTATTTTCTTTTAAAGAGGATCATGTGTTTTAGCCATTCTTCAAGTGCCCAAATTTGATAAAAGTAGTGTCTTCTAGGTTTGCTAGTTTCACAATGTTTTAGCAAATAAATATGTTTTTGTAATATGCATTTTAAATACTACATTGGCATGATCCTCAGGTAGGATTGCCATTGAAATCAGCAGAAGCTAAGGCATATTGGCCTCATAGAGAAAAATATTCTGTGTATCTTAAATTATTTTTGTAACACACTTTTCTGTTGCTTGACTGTCATAACTAACAATGTCTAAAACAAGACACTTGCACCAGTTTAAGAGGACATCCCGAGGACACAATCCTAATTATACATTCCTGCCCATTTCTGCATTTTGACCCAGGTGCTTTCCTGTGCGCTCCCCCTGAGCTGGTTCCAGGTACTAAACTGCAGGCTTTGTCTGGCAGAGGAGTTTCCAACAATTAAACAAGTCGAACAATGTAGAAAAGGGCTCAAACCAGAACAGCTCAAGCGGAAAGGAGGGAGTGAGGTTGCTGGGTGAGCAGAAATACTCCACTGCCTGGGACAAGCATAAACTCGTAGCAGCAGCCAGAGTAACATCTCTGCCTTTTGGGCTGTGCACATCTTACAGGCATTTAGCACAAAACCAAGTCCTGGCTTTGTTAGTTGAGTCCTGACTACTAGAAATGAGGCTGCAGATTGAAAAAAAGCAGGAAATAAAAATTCTGAGGCACTAACAGTTGGGGTAACAACATCTCACCATCTGTATCGCACTAGGGCAGACAAAGTGGTGCAGTTTAGGACTTTTTTTTTTTTTTCCCCTGTGTGAAGAAGTGCCCTGCTACTTACCTGCATAATAAGCCATGAGTGGAAGAGGGGCTGCAGACAGAACTAAAGAGTACCCACTGGCTGAGCAAGTTTGTTCAGCCATCATCACCACTCTTACGCAGCACTTGTACATTAACTGCTCAAGTTATTGAGGGTATTGCTTAAGAGCCTTCTCAAATAAAATATAAATTTCTACCAAGTGTATCTGCTGCAAGATATACCTAGTTTATAACAATGCCACTTTTAGATTGGACTGCACCACTTTGGGAAGGTTTATTCCAACTGCTTTCCCTGGTTTTAAGTATAGCTGTTAGTAACTGATCTACACTGCCGGAAGAAATAAGCCTTTTCATTGTAGGTACACTACTATTTTGACAGACTTTTCCATTTTCCGCTGGAAATGGCTTCAACTTAGGATCTTTCACAAACTTCTTATCGCTTGCTCTTCAGAGCCAACTGGGAGATTGAATTTAGTAATATAAGGCAATGAAAATACAAGGCAGGGATATGCATTTATGAACCACCTTTCTGCCATGCTTCTACCTTGCTCTTCAAAAAGAAAACTAAGTAGCTATTATCCAGAAATGTTAATAAACCACAAGATTACTGAGAGTGTCTTGTTATTCTTCTGGAATATTAAACATGTACACACAGGTACGCTCCTTCAAAATACCAGGAAACAACACTATGGTACACCTCCATTAATCTAAATACAACACACATAGTTCCAAATGGTTTAGCCTCCTCCTGCAAAGACAGGAGCAAGCTGTCAGAGCATGTTCTCTGTAACATGAAACCTGCATTTAAGGCAATCCTAATGAAAGATATCCAGCTCCATCCACATTTAACTGTTCTCATCTGTTCTGTCCTCACAGATCACCCTAAAACTGCCACTTATTAACATTTGCTGTCATGTTCCAAAGACTGCTGCCAGGAACACCACCTTTGCTAGCCATGCTTTGTAACATGACATTTAAATACCTTGCTGCTAACAGCTTTCCACAGCACAGACCAAGGTAGCCTGTGGATCCATCCCAGTGGATGGTGAGCCAATTTACACGGCTGTGTCAACTTGCTTAAAACAGTCCCTGTGCTAGGCAGCACTGCCAGATCTCGAGCAACCAAAGCTTGACAAGAACACACAAATGAGAATGTGTATGTAACAAACACAGTTATTCCTCTTACCTGCTGTTATAGAACAATTCTAGATAAATGAGCAGTACAATCCCAGTTTACTGCCACGATGCTGTCCAAAACAGAGGCTGGGTTAGTCACAGAACTTAGAACAGTAAGGGCTCTAATCCCTGGTTTAATGCATCCGGCTGGAACCACATGCAAGTACCATGGAAAAGAACTAGACAGACTTGATAACTTTGTTTTGATGTTAACTTTGTGTTGAGATGGAATTTGGGTAGGTCAATAGAAGTACCTTATCTAAGAAGCAAATTAAAAACACACACACACAAAAAAATTCCTGTAAATGTAATTGGGTCAGTGGACTTGTTTTGCTGATTCTCTTGGCAGAAATGTGCGTAACTGGGAACAACTGACAGGGATTACTTGTTAGGGAATTTGAAAACAAGCACTATGAGGGTTGTAAGTAATCCTCTGCCCCGGGAGCTCTTCACACACTACCTCAAGAAACTCAGCAATAATGCCAGACCATTTCAATGGTCTTAACCCTACCATTTCCTATCCCTAGGGAAGAGAGTGCCTTACATGTCTCATATGCAGTGCACAACAGGCTCGCTCTTCCATTCTTGGCACCAGCCCTTTGCCATGGCCTGTGCACATCCCCAGTAGGTGCCCAGCTCTGGCTGGTGGCAGAGAGGATTAGGAGGCTGCCCCACAGCCAGCCATGAGAGCACCAGGCTGAAACTGCCTTTGGCCACCAGAACACACACAGTGACACAGAGACTGCCTGGGTGGCTTCACTGTACTATCTCAAACCCAAGTAATAGAATTCCTTTTGTACCTTGACCAAGTGTAGCAGCCAAGGCACTTGGAGCTGTTGGAGCATTTCACAGGGTCAGGCTGTAGCAGTAAGTTTCCATGGAGGGCTCCAGAACTTATTTCAGATACCTGTGATTGCATACAGCCATGAGCCAGGTGAATCTTCTTCAGACCGAGAGAAAAGCTGAGTACAAGGCTTAAGCGCATCCACAAACACAGGATATAACTTCATCTTGATTAAATGGGACATATCTACAGTATAAAAATAAACTCAAGCTACTGGTACCTGCTAAACTAAACTAAGGGGTCCTAACTGCAAAGAGAATGCAAAGTTTAAAACTGTGAAAGAGAGAAGAAATGTAAGTAACTATCATAAATAGTTATGCTTTCTTCTAGATATGTCTGCGGGGTTTTCATGGATAAACCAAGGGTTACTTTCAAGTTCAGCACAAGCAGTTTCCCATTTCGGGGCAGCTGGAGGCACTTATGATGCTAAATCAAGGTAAATAAAATAATTTTTTACTCAAGGATAGTTATATATGCTCGTGGTACTTCAGTAACCTTGCTGTTTCATACCATTTACATGCAGGAATTGAGGTATTTTCCTATCATGGTTAATTTTGATTGTGAAAAAGTCTCTAATTCTGTCTTCCTTGATAATTATATTTGTAAGGTTAAATCAACAGGGTTTGAATGTTGAACATACCAGCGATTTTGTACCTATGTTTTGTAAGAACAGAATCAGTTTCAAGCCCCTTTTCCTGATTAACCTTAAATTCCTGCCTGGGCATGGACTACAAATAGGTAATTACATGGGGATAAAAGCCTGGTAATATATCTGAAGAACAAATGAATGTCTGGTGTCTAAACGCACTATTGTTTAAGCTCTTAAGAAAGAAGTTTAGTCCACACAGCTTAGTAAGATTTTAAAATTAAAACCCAACAACCAAACAAAAAAACACCATGTGCAAAAAGCCAATCTAAAATACATCTTAACAGCCAGACTTTGCTTGGAGGTTACCTGTAGCATAAAAAAATGGAAATAGGGATTCTTTTGGAACAGGCTCTTTCTCATAGCATTTAATAACTTCATTTTATGTTGCAAACATTTCTGTGTATTAATGAAACTGTGATGGATATCTTTTTTTTTCCTTCAGCTTAAGCAATTCTACTAGTTGTTTATGAAAAAAAAAAGTCACCCAATGACCTTTTTTGTGCAACTGTCCAATATTCTATCAGCTTTCCTAACTAAGAGCTGTGTTTACTGTAACACTTAGGGATTTTTCCTTGTTGGTAGCATTTCTTCGACTACGGAAAAGCTGAGCCCAAAAAGAAAAAGCTTAAAACCTCATGAGAAACCCTCTAAACTTCACCCTTTCTGTTGTTTTGCTAGTGAGAATCCAGGGTTGTGTTTGGATGCTGAAGTGGCCTTAGCAACTGGGCAGCTGCTTGCCCCTAGCAGTCAGCAGTCCAGCAGTGCAGCATCCCGGGGGGAGACGCCCTGCTCCTTCAATGAGGAAGATGAAGAGGATGAAGATGAGGATTCTTCCTCCCCAGAATGAGGACAGTAGAAAATGGAATATACAAAATGCTGCTCAAATATTCTTAATGGGAGTTCCTATTTGGATTTTACTGGTTTCTTGCCTTGGTTTGCACTGTGTTCAGTGAAGCAAAATGGAAGCTTCAAGACAAGTTTACCCATAGCTGAAATTGAAAAATTTTATAACTGAACACAGAGTGACATACAGAGACAAAGTGGGTTTTATCAACTATAAATGAGGAAAATAACAAAGTCCCTGGAGATTTGGCAAAGTAAACCTGAAGTTCATCTTTTCCATTTTGGGACTCACATCTCTGTCTTCCCCTTGTCTTCTTCAGATGGAGAAGAAAACAGAGTCAGTCAGTAAAAGCCAATTCTTGCATTGTCTTTTGGCTGTGCTGCCTTTAGAAAAAGGGAGAGAGAGAGCACACGCAAATGCGCCAAAATTGTTATTTAAAACTATCTTGTATGAAAGTGGTTATAGGGAAAAGGGGCTGTTAAAATGTTTGCTTTTTTTCTGTTCAACTTGCTGTATAGAAGATTCTTAAAGTAATATAAATTGCAAGTGATTAAATGAATCTTGAAATAGTTTAAATCCATTTTAGATACTCTAAAAGTAACATTAGTATAAAAGGTTCATATGTTCATTTATATTGCTGGCCTAATTTATTATAAGTGATTATTCTTAGCCATTATTAAAACAGTCAGGAAAAAACAGTATTCTCTGCACCAGCTTTTTTCAAGAAAAAAATTAAAGAATTGTATTTCTAGATTACAGTGTATTCAGTGTAGCTTCTCCTTTACTGTTCTAACTATATAATCCCTTTGATGTTAGAGCATGTGTTGTTTTTTTTAAAAAGGCCTCCCGCCATGTTAAAGATCTTGGGCAGCATGTTTTCAAGGCAGTCTTTTCAAATTTGGGTGGGCAGGTCATATAACTTTTAAAGTCACAGGCTGAGGTTCTTAGGAAAAAAAAATAAAATTTCAACAATACATCATTTCATGTTTTGCCGAGAGAGTAGCTTGGATTCTGACAGACTTTGTTATCAGTAAGTTCAGTTGCACTCACCTTGATGCACCTTTGAAAATGGCACCAAACCACTTAAAATAATGTGTGGCTCAAGTTACACAACACGTATTCCATGTGAACTGTTAAATTAGACTTGCAGCAGGAAGCTGTGTTTTCCATAGCTAGCATCACATCCAATCATAAACACCTTTTTTAAAAACCACAAAACTTGATTATCAGTGCAAAATACACTGCAGACATACTCTTTCCATGGTGTTCCAGCATCCAGGACTTTAACTAGTCTCTAAGTTAACTACTTTTCATTAGGTAAATCTTTTCAGTTTTTACACTGTCTGTGGGTAGTTGCCCTGTGTCTCACCTGTCTGAGGCAGCTGTCCTGGCTCTGTTCCTGCGCAGGGAGATGAGGCAGTTTGTCCGACTGCTCACCTGAGCAATGACAGCAGATTGCCCCTGGGCTGCTGGGAGCTTTACTCTCACAGCTGGGCTTGTGTCACATCATCTTTTACAGCCAAACCTGCACTCACTTGGGCCAGCAAGATCCAAAAGCACCAAGCCTGAGCTACAGAGAGAAAATGAGGCTACAGCTCAAGAGCTGCCTGGCCATGTGCAGGAGTTAGCACAGGACTGGCTGCTCACAGGACAGGTAAAACTGTGCGGAGCAGACAAGCGCCACACGTTTACATTACAAACTAAAGCATCCAGACAGAAACTTTTCCCAGGTAGTTCAGACTCCTGCACTTGAGGAGTACCGTGAGGGCAGCACCAGTATGTAAGTGTGGCTCTTGACTGAGCTATCTCTTTTACACAAATGACTTGCAAATGCACAAACGAAAAAGCCCCATGGTATTCCCCCTTAGGGCAAGACTGTTAGGCCTATCCTGTGATAGTGGCTCACAGGCAATAGCAGACTGAGGGCTTTACACCGCCTCACTTCCACCAAATCTGTTACACTACCTCTATACCAAGAAAAGCTTTACAGATACAAAACAATATTCTTGCCGAGAGAGTCAGTGGACTTGAGCAAAGTGGCTCACTCAGATAATCACTGGAGAAGGGAACAGTTACTCTAGACATATTACTATGGAATTGTCAGCTTCGTGAATGACCTTTCATTTAAACAGATAATCACTTTCATTCTTAAAAACCCACTGCTTTTTCAAAAACGGTCCTGTCAGCCAGCTTTCATTGGAGAGGGCAGATCAAAGATAACTTATATATGCATGATCCTAAGAAATTCTTACAGAGGGAAATATCTTCCAAAGTAGTTATACCTCCCTCCCGCCACAACAATATATTAGGGACACATTTGACTTCACACTTCCTTCACACTTCCCACTCAAGATCTGTGTAAAAAGAAGAAACAGCAAAACACTAAACAGTTCCTAAAGAGCAGCACTTTGAACTATAAGAACCTGGCAAAAAAAGGCTTCCAGCCCAGAAATGGAATGTATTTTATTAGCAGTCAGTGGGCTTTACAGGGGGACATCTTACACGAAACCTTTCCTCCATGGATGTCTGTGCTCTTCAAAGCTGCAGCCTGCACAGCTGCTTGCTTTCTGGCAAACATCAAGCTATCAAATTTAAAGATAAAAAATTAAAAATATGGGAGCACATAACATTTGTTTGACAGTTGAACCAAGCCTTTAAAAGTTATTTTTCCTGAACTAGTTGAATACAAAGGACAAGACAAGTTAGAACATTTAGAAGAGACTTCAAAAGTAAATTCTTTCCTTGGGCTACTTTAAGTTAAGGATGAAGTTCAACTAAAGCCCTGTGGTCTTGTGGCTACACTAAAGTCTGGGAACTAGGAGAATTTGGGGCCTTATCCAGCCATAGTCACTTGTGTACGATCTCAGGCAAGCCTTTTAATCATTCCTGGTGATCTTAGCTGCCATATTTAAAAAAGAAACAAAACACACACGCAGAAACCACAAACCAAAACAGGTAAATGTAAGACCTCACTAAAGGCAGCTGCAATTGTGAGTAACAAGGGGTTGAGAATATTAACAAACCACAGAGCTCCCACTAAGCTCATGGTAGTGCTTGTGCTCAGCTGCTTCAACATACAGGCCCCCCCTGCTGCTGAGAGGCAGCACTTTCCACAATAAAATGGTCAAGAACCAAGACTGGTTTTCCCATTTTCTATTCAGTTCCCATCATCTTTTCCTGTCTCATACAACACCCCTGACATTCATTAACAGTAATCAAGCAGCAACTGGTACTAGATCATACTTCCTATAAGAAAAAGTTAACATTTAAGTTTTCATGCAACTTATATTTAAGATACATTTAAGTGATGTTTCTGTGTCTTGGAACACTCTCTCTTGGTTATATATTCAAAAGGCACTTGGTTGCAAGCAATATAATGCTGTATGTAAATGCTTTCATAGCTATAGTGCAGTAAACAGCTTTATTTCTGGACTTACTTTGTGGTGCTTGAAAGATCTAAATCTGACTTAGAAAAACTTGTCAGCTCCACTAACTAGATGCCAAAATACGAATGGGAGACAGCATTTTTCTATTATGTGGAAATCGGACATAATGTTTGTGGATTTTGGTATTTAAAATTGTATTAAAGTGCACCAGTGTTCTCATTTCAAAACTGGAATTAATGCCAACTATCCACCTAATCTCAGGAAGTGTGTGTATCTAAGCAAATAAGACCAGTTTAACTGAAAGTATGACTTAAATTAACACCACTAAACCCAGTACAAGCCATGCTGTAGGTGTTTCCATTTTGGTTAAGGGGTTTTAATTTTTGAACTACAGCTTGCAAATACTCCTAATCCTTTTGAGTAGCTAGAAATTGCCAAGGATACAGAATTCCCACAGAAGGGCTTCTGCTGATCAACTATGTCAGTCTGAAGTAACATTATGTAAAAAGGCCTAATAACCAAATTTTAATCCTTTTGTTTCTTTAAAGAAAGATGAGGCCTTCAAGTTCATGTTCATACATGAAATGATGCTTGAATTTAGAATTCCAAAGTTAAGGTTTAAAAGCTCAAGTGCTCTTTCTTTTGACCAAATCCACCACTTTAATTCAAGAGCGTGGCTGAAACTTAACCACATTTGAACTCTGGGTAATACTCTTTTTTGTATTAACTGGCCCTTTTCAGCTGAAAATAATCCAGGCAGTTGATTGTAAAGACTTTCCTTTTAGTGAGTTAAAGATGTTTGGGGTTTGGATTCATTTAAAAATAAAGCCAGTACCACAGGGTATGGTATAGAGAAAAAAAACCAAAACAAGCTATCTTCTGCCTGAGCCACCTCATTTATATCTTTTCATTCCAAGAATCTTTCAGGAACATAATGATATTAAATAACCAGATGTCATGAGCTGGGGGAAGACTACAGGAACCTCCCAGTAGCCCAAACTTGCATCTCTACTTAGTCTTCTGTAGTGGCTAGAGCAAGTGCAATTACTTAGATCTTCTGACTTCTCTAAATGCCATTCTTAAGTACTCAAGGCACAGGTACTTTAGATATATGGACACCATGGGATAGCAGGATACAGCAATGTCAAATTTAAATCCAGTTGTAGATGCAAATCAAACTCATCTATGCAGAAACTTTTTCCAAGACAAAATGAGTCTTTACTGGTCAGTTGGCTTTAGCCCATTCTCCTTCTCCAGGCTGAGTGAAACACTCGTTCCTCACACTGCCTGGTTCTTATGCTGCTCAGCTGCACAAGCCAGGCAGCCAGAGAGGAAAGAAACACCACATATCCACAGCCCTTCCTGCTGATGTTTTCAGGTCACATACAACTACTCTGAATGGCCACAAAAGTTAAAATGATCAGAAAAGGCAAAGTCCACAAAATCAGTCTCCAGGCTTTTTGGTGGGTTTGTTAAATCACTATTGTAACTTTAACAATTAGTAGATTTAGTTGTACAAATGCAGGGATTAAGTGGATCTCCCAGAATTTCCCCAGGAAAACGCAAGCTGAATCACAACCCATCATACAAGTTTCTGGCACTTGTCTAAAAGGCCATGCTGTATACATGAAAAATACTTCAGTGAAGCATAATGCAAATGTTATGACACTGTATCTCACAAGCACCTACTGTAAAAAAATGAATCCTACTTTGAACAAACCTGTAAGAAGTAGGATATGAGTCTGTCCTTGTTCCTCAGGCCCTGACTGCGAACCCTGCCCTGGGACCAAGGCACAGCCTTCGTGTTTGCATATCCTACAGGGCATCAGGAGTAACTGGCCAGCAAGCACAGGCAGAGTTTTACACCAGGACATGTTTGTTGGCACCTGGGGGATGATCTGGCAGTAGATGAGTCCTTGGCAACGAGTCAATGCTCATGTGCCATCAGCCCATGTTCTGAAGGTGCTGCAACATGCAGCTAGGGGTAGAAAAGGCAGGTCTGGCCCTCCACCCCCCTTACAGTAGCACTTAATATCCACTGTATTCTACATGGAAGTAATTGTACAGACACTTCCTTTTTATATTTAAAAATGCAGAAACCACTTGAAAGTCCATTAACTTTTAAATTAAATAAAACTTTTTTTTTTTTTTAAGAACAAGGCTAGTCATGGACAAAGCTATTTTATGACCTCCAATGCTGAACTCAAAGCAGGGTTTGTAAACATGGTGGGTGGGAAGAGACAAATCCAATTACAAGGATGCTAATTATATGGGATTTGAAGTTTTAATTAATGTTTTTAACTACTCATCTTTCTCTCCCAACATGTGTATTGGCACAAAGCGTCATACAAACACTTCAGTGGAAATTCTTCTCCCTTTTCTTGGGTTAAACTCTTTTATCTTCAGGACAGTCTAAGTTTCCCATTCATCTTCGTTTGCTGCATAATTTTGAATTCTCCACAGATTTCTTTCTTTCTAAATACCTATAAATTATAAACTAAAGTTTTATTTTTGCAGAAAGTCTGCTATTAAGCTATGCTGATTTTTTGTTCTGATCAAATAGTGTTAATTTCTACTACCACATTGTACGTGGCTAGGAGTAGTGTAAAAAAGAATGTGGTAGTATTTTATGTGCTTTAAACACTGACAAATATATACAGAAAAGTGCATATACAAAGTTTTACTTTCCTAATAGGAACACTGGCATTAGCAAATAGTATATTTGAACCAATAGGAAATATTACTTTGTAGTAGCAAACACTTTGTAAATAAAAACTTGTTATTTTTTTAATGGAAATTTTATAGAAGCTTTTTCTGTATACTCAACTGATCCCGTGTTTACTGAAAATGCTGCAAGTGGGAATTGTACATTGCAAATGGGGGTGGGGAGCAGACAGTCTGACTGAGGTGAAAGCTGTGTATGCTTTGGAGAAGAACATCCAGTTTTCTGTGGACTGGAATGTGAACCTTAACTGTAGAAGAACTGAATAAAAGAATTTCAAGGCAACAGGACCAAGCTTGTCTTTGAGAAAAACACTGCGGAAGAAAGGTCGCTCAAGGTTAACACTGCCAGTATGTGCGCCTCGTCAGGGAAAAAAAGGAACTGCCCTAATTTACATAGGAAATATTGCATCCTTTGGTTATTGAAAATATCACAGTCTAGCAACTGTGTCCTCACTGGCTGATCATTCAGAGAAACTTCTTATGTCATTATCCGGGGAGGGATGCTGGACTTGTGAAATCGTTCCATTTTGATAACTCACAAAATATTTAGGGATATTATTGTCCCTATCCATTCAAGACACACACCTAATCTATACCTAAGAGAAGGCCCCAGAAACAGGGTGTGTTCCCCCAGTTTCATGCTAGATCCTCTGTGCTGTTGAACACCTTTCAAACACCTGCAGACTTTGAACATATATCCTTCCAAACCCCTTCCTTGTATTTTGGTAGCAAGAATCCAAATGACAAGAATTTAGGCAGCATTAGATGCAGTCCCTCGTCATCCTCTGTGTTGGTTTTCCAACTCTGCCAAGTATGAAAACACCAAGTAATGTCATGGTGCTTGCTTTTCCCCATGTGCACAGAAGACCCATGATTTACTATTTTTAATCTCAAACCAGCTAAAAGTTAAGGTTAAAGACAATAGCAGAAGACTTGCAGAACTGTGAGTTCATTCTTGCATAATAAATAGAAACTCAACCACAAACCCCTTTCATCTAAAATGCAATGGCATATTTGGGAAGGCATTTTCACTAACAGATTTGGCAAATAACCAGCTAAAAACTCTTGCAATGTCTTTTTTATGGGCAAGAAACAAGACTGCAGAAATGAGAGGGTATAGTCTTTATATCACCAATAAAGATATTTAGCTCATTTACGCTTCTTAAAAAAGTCTAAAAATCCTTACCTTTTTTTGTGTCAGTGCTCCGTAAGTTGCTATCAGAATGATTCTGAAACATTAAACTGATGGTGAACCTGGTTGGAATAAATACTCTCCTCTAAAGAATCTTTAGTTCTTTGTGCTGTGTTTTCAGCTGGAGATCTCCTCCCCAAGAACCCAACAAAGCAACCAAGAAAATGTGAAAGCATAAAAGCCCATTTCATCTTTTCTAAGAAAGAAGTACTCGGCATGGATCTCTAAGAAATCTGCAAATAATGCTCTCTGAAACTACAAATACTTTTGGTTAGAGTTTCTCTGAGTGTCCAACTGGGTACCATCATATAAACTAGTTTATGTTTTTCTTCACATTAAGTAAATTCATATGTTTCCTTCAAAAAGGAATCAAGCAATGGTAACTGCTGTAGGATTAAGGTGCTCTGTGCTAATAATCAAAACATTAAGACAACAACAAATATTGTCCTTGGTTAAAAATAACAGTCTCTAAAACTGTATGTTGTTGAATTCCACACATTCTGTTAGAAAGCAAAAATATCTGAAAACATTCAGGAAAACCAGAAAACCCCCAAATTTGTGTAGGTTTATTATTCATTAAACTCTGTCTCAACCCCAAGTGTAGGACAGGAGATAAATGTGAACAATACTTCATTGTCCAAGTGCCGTGTCACGAGTGCTGCCCCTGAGTGCGTGTGATCCGTGTAGGTTGCTCCTGAAGGGGCTCAGCTGTGCTGCAGTGCCCGTCCTTCGCCTGCCGGGGAGGGACCCGGCTGCTCCGGGGGTCCTACATAATACTGAATTCCTGTTCCGGGCCTCAGACTGGAAATCATTCAAAAGGCTGAAAAACCTAATGTCACTGGGACTGTCTCCTTGCTGAAACCACAGTTCAGGGGTAAGAAAACAGAAGAAACTCTTCCTATATATTTAACAGAACTTCCTATCTGTCACAAAGGTTAAATCAAGTCTGTCAGACTGAAAATCCCAAGTTGTTGAAGGCACTGCTGCCTGCTGGTTCTTACAGCTGCCCCCTGGACAACTCACTGCAGGCTCGGTTTTGTAACATTTCAAGAATCCCCCACCAGCCACTCAGAGAACTCACAGATCCATTAAAAAACTGAAAACCATTGTCCCAGGCAAAGCTGCGCAGGAAGTGATATAAAAGCCTGCAACAATGAGATGACACCAAAAGAAAGAAGTAAGCAAACAGAAGGGTTTGTGTTCTTCCAGCATAAGGCAGCAAACAGAGCTACAAAATGGCAAAATTATCTAAGCACCACTCTTGTACAATACATGAAACCACACAGCCAATACTCTCCCGTGGTTCAAATAACCTGTGCTAACCCACGTTTTCATCATCTTGACATTAAAGTCCAGGTTACGCAGCAATGACAATAGTACATACAAATATTACATTCAATTAATCTGCCACCATTAACTGAACATTGTTTTTCAAATATTAAATAACAAAAGTTCAATTTAACGCCATATTATGTAAAAAGCAGCAGACTACATTTTTACAGCAGCTGCTGGCATAAACAAGATAGTTATTTTTAATAAATAAGCACCACAAGGACGTAAGTGTCTTGGCACATTTAGAAGTTAAAAAACATTTCAAAAGAGTAAACATGAAAATGTCCTAGCATTGACCTGTGCACAATTTACGCCTCTGGCTTTGCGGAGTGAAATTAAAACAGCAAGCAGAGCTCCCAGTAACAGGACAGGGCTGAGAGCATGGAGAACAAGTTCCTGCAAGGAAAGGCAGGGTGTGAACGCACCGCAGACAGCCCAGCTCACCCACGTTCACTGCCCACACCGCACCCACGCTGCTCTGTGGTAAAGGTAAGAGTTATTTTTTAGGGGGGGGAGGGGGGGTGTAAAAAAGAAACGCGTGGAGCTTCCACAACTGCCAGCACGTTCTAAGGCCACACCTTAGTTAAGCATCAGAAAAAGGGGTGTTTGCATGTTCTTGTATTTTGTTAAGAGAGAGTTCTTGTGCTTTAAATCTACAGTTTTGGAACGACAGCCTCTGACCAGAACACCCATATTCCCTCCTTTCCAAGAAACTACATCCCGGTTCTAAGGACCCGGCCTGTATTTGCCAAGTTCCCACGTCTGCCCCTGTGTGTGCCAGAGCTAGGGGCACCTGCGTTCCTGGGCCCGCTCGGCTCTCGGCAGTGGCACAGCCTGTGCCGCTTTCCGTACTCATTGCCCAGCAAAGTCCCCCCTGCGCTCTCGCCCCGCACAGGTTCCGCACGCCCTCCCCGCTCCGGAGCGGGCCCCGCGCTGAGCGCCTTCCCCTCCCCGGCCCCAGAGATACGCACGGGCCGGGATCCGCCCCAGCCCCCGCGGGGCCGAGCCCAGGCGGACCGGCGGCGTTTGGCTCCGATATCGCCGCGCACCGCACCCGCTCCACGGCCGACCCCGCCCGGCTGGCTGCCCCTGCCCTGTACCTGCGCTCCGCCCGCCGCTCCGTCCCCGTGAGGGGCCCGCTCTCGCCCCCTGCCCTCAGCCGTAACGGCCGCGCGCGGAAACCACCGAGCCCCGCTCCTCCGCGGGGCCTGGCGCACCTGGGGGCGCACAGCTGCTGAATCCACCTTGTTATAAACAGCCCCGATTTCTAACGAGTTTGGAGCTAGCAGAGCATCTTAACACTAAGGTAACACTTCCACGTTACCATAATAACGTCGTTAAGTATTACTAATACTAAATTAACCAAATTGTAGAAAAAGTTGCTGTGACTGTTGCTAAAAAGGTAACCTCGTGTGAGATGTAGGCTAACACAGCTGCTGGCTATTTGCAGTCAGGCTGGCCAGGCTGATGTAAGCTGGGGAAAGCCCAGATTTTTATTGTTATTACTTTCAAACCTTTGATACTTTCTCATCATCTCATTAGCATAACTAAAGCCAAGTTCTAAACATTCTATCCAGGCTTACAAACTTTTATTTCATGTTCTGCCAAGCTTCTACCTACCGTTTTCTGTCATCAGGCAATATATTAAGTCTATTAAATTAAGATTGAATGTGATTGTGTGTGCTTTGTCTAGGGGCCATTGCCACATGAGTGAGTCAACTGTATCGGAGCATTTGTCAGACTACTATTTGTTGGCCCTTGAGCAGCAAAATGAGGAGCAGAAGCGTTTGCACTGGCAGAGACCTGCTGAGGTTTATACACGAACTGCAGACCCTTCCAGCCCCTCTAACTGTACAGTGGTGTGTGTGTTCCTGAGATGGTCAGTATCGACCCATCTATTTATCTATTGGAAGTGGGTGATTCGCACAATGACAAATGGGCACATATACCACCAGAGATGCAACAATTCCAGGAAACAAAGCAGTCCTGGCTGCTGAAGATTTTTCAGAAATAACTGCAAAGTCATTCATTTCATGGAGGAGTACCCATATTTCAAACCTTTGGAAAAATGCATCACCAAGCAGCATATTTTCTGACTAATGAACCACTCACAGTTTAAAAAATACACTGAACTAAAAGATAATTAAAAATATTATAATAATTTAAAAAGATAATTGCAGCTAAATATACCGCACTCCGATTACTAATGGATATAATCCCCCCAACTGGGAGTTTTCTTGTTTCTATGCAACTGGTTAAATTTGTGTTAGAAAATTATATGAAAGTATCAGTAGGAAAAAAACCCCAACAAAACAGGAGACTGTCCTTTCCAACGTTCAGATTCTTAAAAGATACAAAACCTGAAGGGAAAATGTAGTGAAGTAAAAGGGCATGGAAGAGTGGGCCAACAGACATTCCTAACCAAGTGGGTCTGGTTTCATGGGCACAGGATGCACATACAGCAGCAGAACAAGCAGGCACCTAGAGGAGTGATGAAGGTACTTCCAGAATAACTTTTTCCTTCTCCATTGATGTGACTCTATAAAGAAGGTAAAATACTGCATGAATTGGATACCCAGAAATGTGCTTAAGTTCTGAAACAGTGCTATGGAAGAGGGAAAATGCACATGCTGTAACCTGCTCAGTGCTCCCCAGGCTTGTTGGTGTTAAACAGCAGAAACTGCAGACACTTTTACACTTACCCCACATTCCCACTGGCCCTTACTAATCAGCAACCACTCAGTCAGTGGAAGAGCAGCTACAGATTCTTGCCTTTACATGACTGGCAGTCAGTGTACTGTGCACTGTGTATGTTTGCTCTCAAGGAGCTTGGCAAGCAGGGGAACACAGAACGTGTGTTTTGTGATGCAGAAGGAGTTAAGGAGGCACATGCCTGAGCTCCCTGCAGACAAGAACAATGTGAGCCCCCTGACAAGCCAGGCAGGCAGCTCTGGCTCAGCAGATAGCAGGAACATTGACTGAAGGGGCAAAGACATCTCACGATTCCAACAGCCATTCATATCCTAGGGAGATTTCAGAGAGCTCTCTTGTCACATTTTAAGCCATGGCTGCATTTCTCTTTGTCAGAGTGCATTTGCTAGTTGCACTGCTGAGTTTTCATATGCAAGTCAGCCTACAGCAGTTTCCAGTAATGGCATCTTATGCAATTTCTGACCTACTTTAACGCATTGGGGCACTTGGAAACGTGAGATCCACTGCAGCAGCTTTCTGCTTGACAGTGTGACACTGCAGCAGGAAGCACAAGTCTTTAGGCAAACACGTGGATCCACTAAAATACAGGTGACAAACAGACTTTAATTTTCAAGGTATCTGTCAAGTTATTAGGAGCATCCAGATCAATCATCATACGTATTATTTTTAGGTGGAGACTGTGCACGTTATTTAAAAAGATCAAATGGTCAAGTCAGTAAGCTGTTACATACGCACTGGCCCGCATGCTCTTTCTCAGCCCTTCTAGGCTGCTGTTTCCTGAAGAACACCTCAGTGAGAGCTTGGTGTGTGACTGATGACAAACCATGACCTGGTGAGCAGTACAGAGATCTCTTCTTTTGTCCCACCTGTCTGTGATCAGAAGAAACGTGTCTTCTTCTACACATCCTCCCAAACTCCAGCAATAAATGGAAGGTCTCTGAGAACTAAAGGTCTTATCAAAGAGGAACTTTGATACTCTTTTATTTATTCCACTACCAAATGTGAACCTAACACTCCTAACAGGGACCTAACACTACTAAAGGAAAGACAGCATACAGAATCTTTCCTGCCATTAATTAGAACTAAGCCTTAAACAGGAGAAGTAGTAAGAAGAAATTGGGATTACTATCCCTTCCTTCTCCCCCATGAGAAACAGGACTCCAGACACATTTCACTGTGTGGAAATTTCAGATTTGTACTCTGATTAAGGTGTCTGCCCACAGTTGTTTGAGTGGGCCAGCAGACACTTGTCACTGCAAACTTATGTTAAAGTTCAAGATCTATAGAGCAGTGTAGATCTTCAGAATAATGCTGGAAAGGTTGGTTTGGTTTTGGTTTTTTCTCTCCCCAGATTCTGTTATTAAGGCATGTTTTAAGCATGGTTAAAGCAATCACCATACGCACCATCATGACTTTACCCATGCAGACAAAACTATTAGGGCCAAAAAACATCCAGTATTATTCACCAACAGCTGCTCTACCTGGTTTCTTTAATAGATAGCACTGTTGCCCTGCCATTTCAGTCTAATTTGTACCATACTACTACAGTGCCCCAAAGATCTTTCTTTCACTGTTTTCCTGCAATGCCTCAGCTCTAGGTGAGGCTATTACTACTACTGAAAACTACAAGCATTTTGGTATACTCTTGCTTTGGGGTCAATTACTTTCTCTGTCAAATAAAAGAGGTTTTGTGTAATATTGTCATGCACTGAGTTCTGGTTTTTCATAAAAAAAAGCTTCCTTTTCTGTCCTTTAAGATAACTAATCAAATTAGGAGGTATTTTAGGCTTCACCTGTAGGTTAATGCCTCACATTGAACTTCAGTGCAAACCCTCCTATGCTATTAGCTTTAAAAAAAAAAAAAAAAAAAAAAAGCTTCCTTATACCCAACGAGTTAGTATGCAATTTAGAGGACAAAATAATGAGCTACTCTCAAATGAAGGCTGAGCCATTCCTGCAACTTTTCTCCAAAACATATTAACATATGTAATCTTATCTGTGGATTTGTTTTAAACTAACATTTAAATCAATTGGTCTGAAATTTACTATCACTTGTAAGTAATGGTTAAATCGAGCAATTTCTCTACACAAATTTAGAGGAATCTACAGAATTATTGTAGGTTCAAATAAATTACAGATGCTGTGCTAATTATGTGCTAACCTTTTCTGAAAGATGAAAAGCAAAAGAAGCATAAGAAAAAGTTAAGTGTTAAGCAAAAACCCCACTCCTTACACTAAAATTTGTCCCAAGCTCTGATGCATTATGCTTTATCACATTCACAAAAACACTTAAAATGTTAAGACAACTTGGTACTAAATAATAGTCATTAAAATATTTATAGTGTTAAGTGCATCTGTCTCGTTTGTAATTAGCAGGGAAGTGGCAGTTTCTGAAGTTAGAATCTGCAGCCACAGCGGGTTTAAGAGAGACCTTGTTAGGGTCAATAAACCCTGGAGGAGTTAGCACTGTAGGGGCTCTCTTGTGCCAGAAAAATAGAAATGGCATTGATATGCTCACAAGTCACATAACATTTGGGTACTGGAAGGGCACATTTTTATTCCATACCACTGTAAAGCAAATTCAAAAGAAGATAATCCTCTCTAATACACAATGTACACAGCTAAGTAAACATTCTAAAATTGAATATGAAATTTTTTGTTCCAAATACATTGATAACTATGAGTTTTTAAAGAAATTGTTGCCAAATCCAAACTCTTAGCAATTCCCTTCAGGTAATGAAAGATCAAGATGAGGCACTGCTTCCACAGTTCCACGCAATACTTACTGTTCAGAGTTGCACCACATAAAAAGATTTAAGTACTTATTAGTGAACAAAACTTTGACATTTCTTTTACTGGCTTCCTTAGGTGCTTGCCTGAGATTTAAAGAGACAAAAAAGTCTTACTTTTTGTCATGAATTATTAGAGCTATTTAATCCAAACTACACAGTGACATTCCAGCTTCTAGTAACCCTCGTGCTGATGATTTTCTGATAGCTCTGCTAATGATTCTACATTAAGAATCAGTCAACAAATTAACAGACTTCAAACCACAGTAACCTGAATTTTTGACTTAGCTTTTCTCTGATTTTTTTCCTCCCATTAAGACAGGAAGAAAGCCTGCAGGAAGTATCTTACAGAGGAACTGGCTCTAATCTTTTACATTAAAATGCTTCTTCTAACAAGACAATGGCAGTTTCACATGTTTTAACTGAAGGGCAACTTCTGTTGCAAGACTACTGTAAAATGAAGCCTCTATGATGGAATCTTTTTCTACAGCAACACTGACTATTCATAGGTAACTTTTAAGGTAAAAGAAGAATCCCATTTTTAGTGTGTAGCCCATCTGTTACCAAACCAGCATCAGGACAAAGATTCATGATGCCAAACAGCTGAGGCTAAAAGTTACTTCAATGATTTATCCCCTCACCACAGCTAACACAAGTAAAGCTTCCAATACAGAAACAATCTTCTTCAAAAGGAAACTGGAAGGAAATCCCATGTGCTGTTACCTAAAAGAAAATAAATAAATACCAAACTAGAAAACCAACTCAGTACTGATGCAGAGGATGGGCTGAACAAAATGAATAAATATATTCCTCCAGTGTACATGGGTAGAACACATGATACCTCAGGCCATTTCCGTGTTTCCAACAGCCTGGAGCAAAGGGAGACCAGAGCTCTGCCCATTGTAGGCGAAGCTTCTGCTATTCTCAACAAGTACAGAGCTACACCTGACCTACAGGCAAACCTGAATAGTAGTTTCTATTTATGCCTTGCATATTCTATTAATACAATGAAAAAAAAAAATCTAAATGAAAGATTTTTCATGTAGATGACATTAAGGGAATGATTTTTCTCTAAGAAAAAAAAGTACTAGTTTCCAGGTATACTAACACAAACTGTAAACATAAATTCATTAAAAGGCTTCAGTAATTTGATGGCAGACTTAGTGTGAATGCTGAGGTGTTTTAACAAAATGTCCAGCTAGCAAGATGACGATTAGTACTTCCACTAGCAGGGACATCAAAGCTCTGAATAATTGCAAAAATCTTTAATTTAAGATTAAATCTTTGCGTATTCTGAGATTTTGCTAATGTATACTCAGAGCTGCCCACATACTCTTAGCATCTAGGATTTCTCCAGTAAACCTTAAATTATGTAATTTTCTCCATCACGGGAGACCCATCTAATTTTTTAAGAAGACCAAAGTGTACCCTCTGATGCAAAGTTCTTGTTCAGCTTCAAGCTCTGTTTAACTCAATCTCTCCAAAAGTTATGATGAATAAGCTTCACAGAGAGGTAGAAAAAGATCCTTAAATAGGGCAAATCCCTAGGTTCAGTACCAGGTTCTGTATTTAAAAAATTGTAGGAAATCACTCAACAGGGCTTGGTGCAGAGAAATATTTTCCTTTCCAAATCTCCTACTGAGAAAGAGGCAGGGTGCAGGGGATTAAAAACACAGAAACCAATACCCCCCTCCCCACTTTTGTTTTTATTTCCATATCAACTCACAACTCCTTTAGTCTACAACTCTTCATTTGCATTCAGATTTTCTCTCAACTGCTGGGCAACTACTAATGCAGACATTTCAGTACAAAAGGAAAGAGTTTTCTTTACCAGTGTTCTAGAAGCAGCATCATCTCCAGCTGGAAGTAATTGCAAGTCAGTGCTAAATGTCATCTGTCCTCAAGGGATCATCTTACCTACTACATGATGGATGTAAATAAAGCCTTACAGCTCATTTTGTCTCTTGACAAGCTTCTCCTCAGCTTCCCCTGTAACCCTGTGTGTGTGTGTGTTCACATGAGGCATGGCAAGGGGACCGGGGCATGACAAGGAGAAGGTACCTCAGCTGATTTGGACACACACTGGCAATGTGGCAGGTTTGAAATTAAAAGTCCTTGTTCCAGATTTGAAGGCACTAGAAGTTACCTAGTAAGAGTTTACTAGTATAAAAGTTAAGCATTTTGGGTTTCTGGTAACATGGCAGTAAATTTAAATCTTTATTCATTATTTAAAATGAAGACAAAGAAACCTTTACTCTGAAGTTCATATGAAGGAAAACAGTAATTTTATCCTATCCTAATAGTCTGTACACCTGTTTACAGATAATTGCTGTATCATATACCTACTCAAGACATAGAAATAAAAATGAGAAATAGTTCAGTTTAATTAAATAGCTTAACACTGTACTTTCTACCCACATACATTGTACATGCTTATTTTGATAGCTGAACCCTTTCAAAAGTTGTCGTTTCTTTCTTTCTCCCCCCCCCGCCAGGTGATAATTCTTACATGTTTAAATTAAGAAAAAAACAAAAACACTTGTACAAAATCTAGGGAGAACAGGAATTTATTGAGTTTTACCTGTCGGAAAAGTGCTGGTGAAAAGTTGCCATTTCATGCTTTGTCTATAGACAAGTCAAAAGAGAAATTGTTGCAAAAAACAAGCTCATTTGAAAACTGAGTGTTTCTCCAGAACTTCTTACCATTCCTAAGTGAACACAAATGTGAGAAGTTTGTACATTAAGCTAGTCCTTTTCATTGTCAGATGCAACATCTACACTTAAGGTCCCTCACAACTATTAAAATACTTTCAGGCAGTATTAATACACAGAGAAGCAATTAGTCATATCTTCAAGAAGCCAGGTATCCCAGCTCTAAAAGTGCATCATTTAAAACATTAGTAATGGAATATTCTGTAAGAACATCTCATTCAGTATTAATGCATGCCATTATTACAAAAATATTCATTGCATATTGTAGGAACAACAACTTTGTTTTGTAGACAACAAAAAGCATGCTGAATGGTATCAGATCAATATAAATCCATTTTTAATGAGGTTTAAGACACTGTTCAAGTCCCATTAAGAGCAGCTTCCTCCAACTGTGCATCAGTGTAGGCTTGCACAGCTGTTAAAAGTTTTTCACTAATGTGGCTTAGACTGGCCCCAAACTTAAAGCAGGGCATTAAGACTGGATCTTGAATTTTAGAAATCCTTCATTTAATCTGTTTAAATAAAATATTAAAAACCACTGTAACAATTAGGTATAAAAGCTGTTAAGTAACAAATTTGGGCCTAACTAGCACAACATACAGGTATTTACACAAATGCAGATTTGCTGTGGTCTTTAATATTGAGAAGACATCAGAACGTGAACCATGTGCTCAAACCAGCCCCCCCTCGAGACCAAAAGAAACAAAAACCTCGGGGAAGAGTAACATAAATTGCATGTCAGCTCAACTGCCCAAGTCATAGCCCAATAGCATGGCTCAGCCTGCTTCAAAGTGAGCAGCAGTCACAAGCAAACCAGTTTGGTTGTAGTCATTTTAGGAACTGCACTTTAAGTTACACTGAAAGTAATTAACCCCAAGTCAACAGGGTATTTCTATAAAGCAGTTGATGACACCAATTTTCTAAATAGATGATAATGAAATACACAAAGTCCAAGATAAAAGAGCAGATAAAGATGTGAGATGTGAAAATGATGCAACAAAACAGATATATAAATTAAACAGGAATGTTTAATCAAGACAATCCTTTCTTTTCCTTTTTTTTTTCTTAAACAGAGGTTCTTCTGGAAATTTTTTAATTGGAAAATCAAAGCCTATTCCCACAATAGTGAGGCCACTTCTTTCAAGCAGCTCTGTTGTACAACTTTTACCAGGATCCTAAACTATTTAAATTGTTTTCTATTGATATTTCTGAACTAAAAAGTTTTAAAATATTGTATAGATTTTATTTGTGCTCCACATATTACAAGCAATTAACAACACAAAGAAAGGTTCAATTCCTCAGCTAGAACACCAAACTCTATACCAAGCATTACATGTACACAATACTTGCACAGTGACAAGCACAAGAAAGTACTAGTTGAGCACTTACTTTCAGATATCCATACCAACTCTTAAAATCCACTTCAGCTCTCCCACACCACCCAGTCTACAATTTAAGGCATCTCCACACAGCCATCCATCCACCAACTCACCCACTCCCATACACACGATTTATGTTGAAGGTGTTTACTCTTACAAAGAAATCACTATGTCAATCAGGTACCATTTATTATTTATCCCTCTAACTGTGTCAGCATTGAGATATGACAGTTAAACCAGTGTTAAATCAATACAATATTTACAGAGCACAGCACATTAAGCTTGAGACACTCACTTGGAGGATAAAACCACATTTTAGAACAGGACAAAGGTCACCATTATTATGTGTTTGAAAACAGCTATTTACAGGTCCCTATGACATAACTATAGTCTGTACACTGTTCCAACGGGGCAGGCAAGAAGCAGGATAGGCATTTATTTTAAGGGAATTTAAACATACAATTTGGAAGCATATTATTATGCTACCCTGAACGCCATAAACCACCTTAACATTCTTCAAGGTGGTTTCATATCCTAGAATGGCATGTCCAGCTGATACAAAACAGACAACACAACATTTACTTTGTGGAGAGTATTTACTCCAGCTATTCAAACATCTGAACTTTGAAGGCAATTCGTCCCAGAAACTTGTCACGGTCATCTTGATTTTTTAAGTTAGATGTGCCCTGGATCTTACACTCAATTGCTATTTCTTCTTTGGTACCGTTGGGGGTAATTGCTAGTTGAACAGCCACTAGAGGCTGTAAATAGTGAGCCTAGTAAACAGAAAGATGGGGAAAATATTTGAGAGACTGGAGTAAATTAGCATTAAATTAACATTTAATCCATCAGAACAGTTAAGAAGAAAAGCTAATTAAGAACCCAACTTTTCAGAGCCCAATCTGACTCTGATAAGACACTTTTTTCTTCCAGGTTAGAAATACGTTCTTCATACCATTTCTTAAGTTAATATATTCAACATAATTTGAGTCACAGACAGTATCTTCAAGAGGCATACGACTTTACCCCTTTCTATTATATTAGGTCAAATTTTTCTAGAAACCTTCAGTGAAACAACCTCAGAAATTAGTGTCTTCCCACTCGTTCTGTTGTCTCTCCTGCTTGTTTTGGGTTTGGTTTGGCAGGGTGGGTGTAATCTGCTACAGAATGTAAATTTTCTGTCAGGGTTTACAGTGGGTTTTTTTTCCAAAACCATGACTCAACAAATACTAATAAACCAGCTTCCCTTCTTCCCTATCCCATTTACTTGTTCAGCAACAAACCATTCTGAAAGGTGTTATGTGTTTAATAGCTTTACACAGAAACCTTTCCTTGAATATCCTGACAGTATCCTTCCTCATCAGTCATATTTGGTGGGGCAATTACAATTGGTGACTTAATAAAAATTAAAATTTAAGAATGAGAGCAGAATCAATTCTTTTTTTTTGTCAACCCAATATTGTACCTCACATCCAATTCAACAAGGGCAACTTAGAATTCTCTTGTAAAGTGCCTATGAATTAAATTGGACGTTATTATACACTGTTAAGGCAGCCTTTTATGCAATGTTCATGAAGTATTTCCATAATTTATTAATATTTTTAGGTCAGTACTGCTGACTAAGCACAATTATTTTCCAGGTAAAAATTCATGTAAGTCAGTGGACTAAATACAACAGTACAGTATTTTAAGTATAAATATTGAATTTTAATTGAACAAAATTTTATATTAAGATTTTTGCCCTCCTCATTGACTTAAAAGACTCTTCAATACATTTCTGTTGTTTTTAGGCTACCTCCTCCAGCAATGAATACACTACATAATACTCAAACTCTCATTTACAAAGGATGATGTCATGGAAGTAGATGTGCTAAAATCTTTAATATGAAGTACTAGTAAGAAATAGATTGAATTAGCTGCGTTCATTGGATGGTGGTTTTACTAGATCAGAAGTTTTCCTGTGCTCCCAATAAACTTCAGACTGGGAGAGAGGAAATGTAGCTAGGCAAGGCTCCCTCAAGACTTTCCAGTTGTAACAGTGATACCACACTTTGAGTTTTCTAAAAATCGTAACTAAAATTCACATGTTTCCTCAAGGAGAGAAGTCTTCTCACCATCACGGTTTTTCCAAAGGGGTACACAAATTTCTATGATGTTTTTGAAAAAAGATGATACTAGAATGGACTTTTACTCAATATAAAATTTGGAGGAGGAGGGAAGAGAGGCAGCATCCTCATTAACCACGTCAAATCATCTAAAAAAGGGAACATTCTCCAAGGTCAGAGAGTTGGGCTCATTGTACTAAGCAGCAAAAGACAAATAACCATCCTGGACCTTAAAATTGTAGATATTAGTACTTTTCTGGCTCCTACCTGAACAAGAGAAGCAAGTTAATTCAAATCTTCTTAGCTCCTTTACAGAATGAAGTAATTTAACAGTTCCACACTGATATAAAAAAATCTCTTGCATAGCCAAGAAATCAATCCAGACCCTTGAGACCTAGTCAAATACTCAAATTTCTCACAACTCTTCTTACTGCCTCTCGTTTTTCTCAGTATGCTAATGTTATAATAATTAGGTCTCACATAAGCAAGAACCCCTAAAACCATACCCCCTGTCCCACAGGACAGAGTGAACATGAAAGGACAATGAACCACAAACTGAGGGGGAAAAAAAATTAAAAAGAGATTGTTCTTAATCACCTAACTCAAGCAAGGAATAGCACTGTGTTTTGCCTGTCTTCATTACTGTATTTTCATAATCTTTCATTTTCCATCAGTATAGCAGCAAGATGGGAAGTTTGTTAGTAAAGTTCTTCATCCCATCCTTTGTACAAATGGGGTCTTGACATGTCAAGGTCCACAGATGCTGTATTTTGCATTTCTTAGGGAAGCAGTGCTCTCCTTCCCTATTCTTTCATTCCAAGAACGGGATAGAGTCTGTACTGACTCCAGCTGTTGGAAGCACAGGCAATCTCTCTCTAGTTTGCATGTCTAACTGAATAGATGGGGTACCAATTCACAACATGGCAACAAAATGGAAAATACAGAACTACCTGTAAGTAACATGAAAGCAAATGCTGAAGGAAAACAAACTCCTTCCTCATTAGCAAAAGCCATGGGAAGATTAAAAAGGTTATGAAACTGCTGCAAGTATAGACTACACTGGAAAAATAATTGACAAAGGAGTAATTTAATACAAAAATCACTTTGGTGAAATTACAACCACCCACCATGGTACACTATGGATCTAACAGAATTATGCTTTAAAAAGTACCTTTATCTTCAATGGTGAACAATGTTTATTAGACTAAATAACTTTGTCAGTAAGAGGCAATATAATTTTATATTTTATAGAAGGTACAGATTTTCTGCATACAGTGATCACAAACTGATGCAAGAAAATACAAAAATTCACTAAATTAAAGTTTCAAAAGAAAATGGAGTTTAATTCTATGCATTCTGTGTTTAAAAAGTAGTGAGTTTAGGGTTTTTACAACAATAATTTAAAAAAAAACCCCAAACCTATCTGCTACCTTGAAGTCCTTCTTCATAAAATGGGGCAAACAGAAAACATGACATGCAGAGCCACAAAGAAATATAATCAACAATACCGTAAGGACTTGTAAACTTAATATCCTATACAGAAACACCAAGGCTTAACTACTGGAAAGCGTATTGTAATAGGAAGACCCAGTTTACTTTTCCTGCCTTTCCCTGCATTTAAAAAGACTCCAAAAGATTTCAGTGAGCAAAACAGAGCAGGCGCTCTCAAGCCTGCTGGTATACAGCCACTCCTTCGTTAGGACAATGCCCAGTTTGTTCATGTCTGCCAAAGCACGTCTCGAGTGCTGTGCAACGTCTGCATATGCAATATTAGCAGTACCTCATTACAAAGTTCAAACTTCAGAATTAATCTGCTGCTAGCAACTGTAAATGCACACAGAAACAAAACACTGACAAAGTGAAGACCACCATTAAGGGATACTTACATGCAAGCTTTTCCCATAGTATGGGAAGTACATCAAGTCCATCCTACCATTAGGAGGAAAATAATTTATCTGAACCATGCCTTCTTCCTGTAATTGGAGACAGCAACAAAAGTAGAAGTTAACATTTACTTGCATAAAAATGGACACAAACCTAAAATTATAACCCAGTGATAAAGTGCAAGATACCTAAAAAAGAGCAACTGACCTATAAACTCATAGAATAATTCAAAACAGATTTCTTTTGGCAGACAGTCACATGCTGCACACATCTGCTGCAGTAAGGATAGTAGTAGTAATACTTAATTGCTTAAACTGCTAGTAGTAGCAGTACTACTTTTATTAGCAATCAAGTCAAAGACAGCTTGCCTTCATACTTATGAGCCAAAGAAATCAGGAAAGGGAAAGAGTATGTTCATTGTAATGAGTAATTTAACAACCCAAATCCCTCCATATATAACTAAAATCCCAAGTACCCCCTGTGCATTTTGGTGAACCATGTGCTGTTTAAAGCCAGGTTTTTAAGCCTCTCAAGCTTGTAATGGTACAAGCCTTCACAGAGAACCACAGACACCTCTCTGCAATAGTGAGAGATGCTTCCCATTAACACCTAACATTAGGTGCCCTCTATCCTTCAAATACAGGCCACTTAAGAAGAAACCCAAGTTTAAAATAATGATATTGCTGGAGGTGTGTCATCACCACCTCAGAGGAACAATATATACAGATGAAGGCCTTATCACTCAACTGGCCCCTGCAACCTCAAATTCTGGAATAAGAAGCAGCTACCTACAAAGCTGTGGCCTAATTTCTGAATTAGAAGTCACTCAATCCACAAAATATACAAAATATGTATATATGATTGAGCTGTCCAGACACAGGCTATCAGTATAGCACACAAACACCCCTCCCTATATACAACATTTTTCAAGACTCTATATCCTGGCAGAATATCAAACTAAAAGTTCAAACCACTAGGAAATGCCCACATCTAATGTGACTTTCTGTAATAAATGAAATATATTACCAAAACCAAGGGAAATGTCATTAAAGCAACCCCCCCAAAATGCTAAATGTAAGCTCAGAACATCACTGCTTGTCCCATGTAAGTCACAAGTTCAAAGTATATTAGCAAGTTCAATTGTTTTTCTCTATTACCATACACAACAGCTGTAATTTTGAACAGATTTAAGCTGTAATTCTAAACTCCTATGAAGTTCAGGAGACAACCGCAGTAAGATCAAAACATATTTCAGAACAAGACACAGCTCAAGGTTACCTTCTTTTCATCTTCTCAAAAGAACATCCAAATTTTTTTTTAGGATATGGCCACGTTCTCATTCATTTGCAGTCTAAGTTATTTTAATTCTTCAATATATGTTTATTAGGTATTTTGGACCTTGAGCTTGCAAACATAACTATTAAGCAGGAATATGTTGATTTTCATTATTATTCTTTATTTCATTTAAAGCTCATGCAGCTGAAAATACTCACTTTTCAAATATGTTGCTGAAATAATGGTTAAATAATCAGCATATAGAATAACATAGGCAAGGTAAATAGGAGTAGTGCTTTCTGGAGTAGCTTAATACAAGGCATGCATGCAGTCATGACTATACACTACATATATGCATTAGGCTATCAGAGCAATAGCAGGGAGGTTCTGGGACATGCAGCTGCCTGTCTAATGCAACTGCTGGGGAGGGTTCCAGATTTTCTTGAATAAACAATCCTAATCAATGTATCTACGTAATTAAATAAAAGCAAACAAAAAAACACCTAAACAAGCTGCATTTGATGAAGAACTTCAAGAACCAGTCCATTAGTGAGTGTCACTTTTTCTGCTAATCATTTAGTTTCCACAAAGAGCCACTGACAGTCAGCAAATCTAAAAACGGGGCAACTTAGCTGGACAGACATGTCACCAAAACTGCGCTGACAGAGACTTACACCTCACTAACTGGGTCTTTATTAAGACTGTAGTTTAGAAAGAATTTACCAGATGTTGAAATAATATACAAAGAGCCAAGGAAAGAATTTGGGCAGGAATGGTCTAGTAACCCTTGGTAAGAAGAAATGGAGAAGATAAAGTGCAGTGTCCATTAGTAGAAACTGTTAAATAACAGATTTCTGCCACGAAAAGCAAGTTAACTCAGATCCTGAGTATGCTGACAAAAGCAAGGCACATCGTGTCATTCATACAGCCATTCTTCATTCTTGTCAACTAGAAAGTGATATCTAACACAAAGTCAAGATGGTCATTAAACAGCAGAAAAAGATGTATTTTGGAATTAAGGCTTTTTTCTTTTCTTTTCTCTAGTTAAAAATAAAAAAACCAAATCTACCAATTTTCAGTAAAGGTTGTTTTAACTTGAAAGAAATACTGCTGCAAGATGTTCTAGCACGCGTGAAACTGCACAACTCTGGCCCCAAACTAAAGACCTAAAATGCTGATCTTCAAACTTCTTGGAGACAGAATCTTTTGTTGGTTTGTTTCTCTTTGTGGAGATTCTCAAGACTGCAGCAGATTAGTTCCTCCAGGGTGCAGGAGGAAGAACCAGCTGTAATGAGTGCCTGACACTGCAAACACTCACCTCCCCAGTCTACAGAAATCACAGTGATGACAGCTTCAACTACGTCAGGGCAGACGGGGAAACATCCCCAGCTAAAAGTGTGCTGACTCTGAAATCACCCATCTATCTAAAATTTTTCCATTTAAAAAAAATCCCACAGAAAAAGTGCAGGGAGAAGAAAGAAGAATCACCTTACAAGAGAATGCCTGAAGAACAGAAATTCCACCGAAAAACTGAAATGATGTTTCCGGTGGCCAAGACTGGCAGGGTGTGCAGACAGAAGCTACTAACCTAATTTTGTATTTGAGAGACTTGTAAAAGCAAAAATAGCATTTAAAAGTCAGATGGTGTTAAGTCCAGGCAGACACTTCTCCAAATTGCTCTCAATAGAATTAACATTGATGCACAGAAGTTCCATCTGAACATAACGAAGAACCTTTTTTCTGTGCAGTGATTGGGCACTGGAACAGGTTGCCCAGACAGTGTGTGGTCTCCCTCACTGGAGATATTCCAGAACTGTCTGGACACAACCCCGTGCCATGGGCTCTAGGATGACCCTGCCTGAGCAGAGAGGTGGGACCAGATGACCACCGTGGTCCCTTCCAACGTTATCCGTTCTGTGACTCTTAATTGTGAGAAATATTTAAAAACAGAGATGAAGGGAAAATAAAAATCAGTAAACAGTAAATCTACAGGATGAATTCTAACTGGTATTCTCAGTTTTCTTAAGCAAGTAAATCATTATGAGCTAGGGTTAGAATAAAATAATAAAGATAAAATAGATGCATTCAAAGTAGCAAAGCCTGACAAATACTTCCCTGGAAGTCATTGAAGAACTAATAGGATTAATAATTTTAAAATTCAAACCCATCACACTTGTGTAGACCAGAAAAATTTTAACTGGATATGGTAGCAGAACTTTGTACTTATAGAAAGAGGATGCAAGAAAACACACAAAATTTATTTCTATGTATCCCAAAAGGTAAAAAAATAGCAAAAAACTCCACCATGATCAACCAAGTTGTTATCAAACTTACTCTTTTGCTAGCGAAACCAGTTAAGAGGGTAAGAAAAAGTATCATCTGCTGACTATATTATTTACTACTGTCTCATAGAGCATCCATAGAAGAAAGTTGAAGAAATACATCATAAAATAGCATTACCATCAATATTTCATAAATCACTTGTTCTCAATGCATCACAAGGCGTGTCTGGTAGAAATTAAGATGACTGCCCTGGACCCTAATTCAGTGTTTCAATAAGGACTTGAGATGCAAACCCAAGTTCATTCATTGATGGCACCAAGCTAAGCAGTGTAAAACCCTTTAGAGAACTTGATCCCTCTAAAATGATCATAAAAAATGACATAGGAAGGGCCAAAAATAGCCATATGAAATTCAAAGCGGTGAACTTTGAGAAATCACATCTACAAATACAGACTGGGAAATAACCAGAAGAACAACTCAAATAGTAAAACAATTAAAATATAGACTCAGTGTATTACAAACAGCAAATTCACCTTGCTTCCAATGTGTTCACAAAGGAAGAAATGCTGTCATTAACAATACCTCAGCCAGAGGCAAACTTTGGTCCAGTTTGGAAAATCACATTGCAAAAAAAATTATAAATTAGACACGTCAAAGAAAAAAGAGTACTAGTAGGAGTAAACGGAGCTTAATTGCTTTATTCTATTCAAGAGAACTATATGGGGTTTTGTGAACTGAAACAAAGAAATCAGTCTCAAGTAAGAGGAGGAATCACCTTTGCTTGCAATGGACTGTCATGGAGAGATCAAGACTTTCAAAGACTCCACAAAAATCAAGTATTAAAATCTGTGCCTACCACAGGTACCTAGGATGAAGGCAGAAACCTTTACAAGTGTTTGTCTCATTAGCTGCTGATGTTTCCCAGCCTACAATTCTATCAGTGACCAGAAGCTAAAAGCCAGGACTCTGCCCCTTGCTCAAGCTACAAACTTACCAACGGTTTCACTGCTCCCCAAGCAGACTAGGAAAAACACCCATAAGTCAAAGTAATTATTATAATTGCAATAAAACATTCTGTGTAAATCTATTGGTACATAAATATGCAAAGATTAGCTGTTATTATAAGAAGTTTATACTTCATTTGAAGGCAACTTTTGCTTGAGCAGTAACATTAGTTTCCACACACAGTTGTCTTACCCATCATTTATAAAATTGTCTAAGGTGCACTTGCAGCATGGAGAGAAAATAAAAATATAGGTTATGAAATGGGAAAACAAAATATAACTCACAATAAATAAATAAACAAGACCACAAATACACATGTATGCATTTTCCTCAACTCTAAACCAAGTCAGGTGGGTCAAACACATCTAAAGACAAAAGAACAACCAAAAAATGTTTCTATAAGTACACTAAAGAAATTAAAGACACTAAACCTAAATTAGACATACAGTAAGATGAAAAACACAAACAAAAATACAAAGTCTCTAAGATGGGAAGAGAGCAAAATAAACGACTTCATTTTTCATCCTAATCACAAGGAAAATAAACAACACACTTATTTCTTACATTCTGAACTGACCTTAGGGGTACACTCTATATATGGCTCTCCTTCAGGCTTTAATCCAATTACCTAAAAGAGATAAAGTTAAAATATTTACAGACCTTTTTCCCCCTTTCCAGTTTTATAGACTGAATTTGAACTTTTCCCTCACTAAATATGAGTTCATACAGGGAATAAATCCATTCAGTGTCATTTTTATCTGAACACAATTTTAAACTAGGACTAAGATTTAAAGTATTGCCAAGTTAAACAGTTCACTCAGGTTACCTCAAAATAGTTACAGCAGTCACAGAAAGTACTGGTTTCTGATTTTACATTTAGCATGTAACATTAATGGCTCAAAACAGTTAGCAATTCAACTAACACATAACATCATTGAAAAGTCAAATACTTAGTAATGTTTTCATCATCTTTCATAGTTTAAGAGTTACAGAATGCACTACATTCTAGTTAGAGTTGTGGAACACAGACATGAAGTGAAACACACTTTACTTTGCAGAGTGGTCTAGAGTCTGTTTCACAGAACAGTAAGTAAAAGCAAAGAACAATGTACTTCTTAAAACAGGATTCAGATATTTTGATGCAAGTAGTCAAAGCATATACTTGTAAGTATTAGAATTCTCAAAAAGGTCACTTCTTATTACTCTCTGAAATTGCTTGATGTTTCAGTAAATTACACTGCTCTAGAAATATAAATATCTTGAGTAGCAAACTGAACACATATTTCAGTCCTTTCCACAGTCATTTCTTTATACAGCAGTAGCTTGGAGCACTTGTACTAAGAATTAAAAAATAAGTACTTACTCTGTTCATTTTCACAAGCACACAGGGAGTTCCTTTAGAATAGCCAAAATTTGTATCTTCCTTCCCAGAGCATTGTCCAAGCTCAGTGAGGTTAAATTGACAAGCCTTTTTAACAGCAGCATCATTCTGATCAAAGATCTTTCCCCGTGTACAATTTATGTTTTGGGACTGCTTTGAATCATTATATGCTATGAAACAGAAATAGCTTGTAAATCAAATATATTATATATATGTGTATATACATACTTATAAAGCATATAAGTAGCCAAAACCTGCAGATGCCTATATAAATAATTATAGTGTTACTTCCCTAGAAGTTTTCCCAAAGAAGTATTTTCAGAACACTGTCTCTTATATCCATCTTAAAAAACACTTTTTCAAAGCCTATAGAGAAGTAGCAGTGTACTCAAACGAAAAAATAGAGCATAACGGAAGAATTAATACTTTCCTGCTTTTCAAATTGTAACAATAATCACAACTTCATTAATTCCTGTACATAAACTAACTATATATTCTAAGCTAATAATGTATTAAAATATAAACAGTCAAGTTTTTACCTGGAAACTGAACCAGTTTTCCCTTTGCATATGCTTCTTTTACAAATACACAGGAAAACTTCAAAGTATTTCAATAACTAATATTAAATTGCCTCTACATTTACATCAGGTAGTATAATTTATCGTATACTAACATCCCAAGTCGTTTCTCACTTTCTTGTGTTTCTGAAGTGCACAGATCACACCATCAAAAATGCTAAACTATTCCCATTTAAGATACTTTATGGTTTCTTCCCCTCCCTTACACCCCAGCTCCCAGCTAAAAAGGTAAAATGGAGAAAGGGAAGTTCATCCTCGATGCAAGACCCACAGAACTGCAGGAGAGGCAGGTAGTCATGAAATGCAGCATTCCTCCCAGGAACCCTTGGCAGAGCTCTGAAAGAAAAGCCTACTCATAGAAGCTTTTAGTAGGCACCAAAACTATGAATATGGAGAGATTCAAGGATAGCTGTAGCTAACAAAGCAACTCATGCACATAGGTGAGATTTTGCAGCACCTTCTTCATTCTGACTTACAACTTTCGAGGGGTTAAACTTACTAATATTTTCAATGGATTTCCATAGTATTAGAATAAGTGTACATACAGGCACATACATAAAATAATATATGACAAACTAGCAATTTTGCCATCCTTCAGACTTGTCCTATTACCTTTTCTCCATGTTCTAAATTCCATGTTGTAATATTTCTGTCTGTAAATACTCTGTTTCAGAGTGAAAAATCAATAAAACACAATTAATCTAATCTTTGTGTGCCTAATTTTTCAAACAGACACTCAAGTTCTTCAGACTAAAGTATTTTCACTCAGTTACCAAATCATTTAGATTAAGATTAATCAGATAAGTCTTGATAAACTTTGTCTCCAAATACAAGACCTATGTTATTTTATATTGAATTCTTTCAGCATATGTAATTGCTACAGTATTTAAATAACCAAATCACCCAAAACTCTCCATTGTGTACTGCACTATTCCTCATGCTCAGGCTCCCTGTCCAGTATAGGCATTATACTTACCTTTTTCTGTAACATACAGACTTTTATAACACACATATCTATAGTAAGCCTGAACATGCATTAGTCTCCATTAGCAATTAGTTACTACAAGCAAGAGATAAAATAATGTACTCAAGATTAAGACTCCTAAATTACTTGGACAATTGTAAGTAACTTACTTACATTCAAGGAAGTTTCGAAGTGTAGTAACATATTCTGAATATGATTGGCTGTCACTCCTGTTAAAGGAAAATTCCAATGCAGTGTCTGGCTTTGGTGAAATCATAAGTCCTTAAAAAGAAAAAGTTCAAGTTAGGAACTAAGCAACTTATCTTTCTTACACCAGTCTAACCCCATCTCAAATATCCATAAATTGAAAAATGTCTCTCTGTAAAGAAACATTAATGTTACCCCTATATTCCACAGTAATGAAGGTATTTTGTATTTGAAGCCAGTTATCAAAATCAGCATTACATAAGCATTTAAATCTAACCCAATATATAACTGCAATTCACAAACCAAACCCAAGTGATTAGGAAAAGCAAAATCAGCAATTTAATCACTTTCAATTGAAGATTTTTATTGATCCACTTTCCACACTCAGTAAATTAAGCATAAAGAATAATTGAAAAATACCCAAAAGCACACCCGGAAAACCTTCAGTTCAAGCAATGGTTCAAAGCTTTAGGCAATACAGAATGAAGCTATGATTTTATTATTTTCAGAGAAACACAGAAAAAATATTTTTAAAAAATTGGTTATGCATAAAGGTGGCTTGAAAGTTACCCCACTCAAAACAGGTAAGTCAAGTTAGTTCTCAGTCTTCTTCTCCATCTCCTCAAACAAAGCTTAGGTGCCACCTGTTCCATAGAGAATGCAAGACACTTTACACAGCCACAGGGGCACGGCTCAGCCAGGCCTGGGGACCGCAAATGCTCCAGAGCTGCCTCCTGGCCCCCACAGCATCGGTGTTCCCTGTGGGAACTCCAGCTCCTTTCGGCTGCTGGCTGAGGGCACTGGGGCAGGAACCACCCACAGCCAGGAGCCAGAGCTGCAGGAGGTACGAAAACATGGATCACCAAAGGCTGAATCCAGCCTCAGCTGAAGGATGGACAAGGCACACACGGAGTAGGGTCCTCCCAAGAGCTGAACTGCCCCTGCTTCCCAGCACATGGCCCAGAAAGCTGCAGAGCTCAATCTCAGAGATTTCTCTGGAGCAGGTGAAAACAAAAGGCACACTAATACACACAGCCTGTGCCATCAGGAGCTGTCACTAACACAGGTACCTGAAGCTTCTATTACTCATCACAGCTTCAGTAGCAGATGAAATAGCACTACACCACCAGATATTGCAGCAGAGATTAAATCTATTCAAAAAAGGGCGTATAACTGATTGTTTTATTCACACTACCTTAAGGTAACTCTTATTTAACAGAAATAATTAGCACAGATAAAAACCCTGCAGTTGTGATTAACAGGTGAGCATCCATGCATCTGTCTCTTCAAGTACAGCTGAGAACAGACATTGCAGTTCCACAAAAGAAAAAAAAAAACAAAACAAATACAAAAAATCCAAAACCCAACCTATATTTTATCAGATTTTCTTCTATGCTAGAATATTAAAATTGTTTGATCAAAGTCAAATTTGGCATAAAAGAAAGAAGCTCCAATTACACAGCAACTGATTGTATCATCTTAGGATGCCATGTAGTTTTCCTATCCTCTGGCAAAACCAATTAAAATTAGATTCCCAAATGAATTAAATTTAAGGCAGAAAACAAAAATCCCCCAAAAAAATTCAAACCAGGCCTTTATAATAAAATAAACATTTAGGAAAGTAAGACTGCAACGGGAAGATAAAGTTAGGTTACTACAGTTAACCACCACAGTAGGGTTTTGAAAAGCATATCAAAAGTGTAGTTAAGCAGCCCAGGTCTGTTAAGGATTTACCTACAGAAATGGCCATGCTTCTCATCCAAAGGCAGAAATTACTTACAAATACTTGCAACTTGCAAATAATAAAGATCTATACTAGAAATTAATCACAAACATCTTTTAGCTTTTAAAAAACCGACAGATATAATTTAACGTTTTTTATTCTTTTGTAGGATTCCAAATAAATCATAAATCCTCTTTTTTGCAATAACAGCAGTTAAATTATTTCCATGGAAGCCACAAGTAAAGGCCTTAATAACTGACAGTCCATATAAAACTACAAATACTATTATGACTGCAGATTACTACTTTGCACCATTACAGTCATTTTCTGGCCTTCACACTGAACTGAGATTCAACAAAATAAAAGGTAATTAGTAGTAGGGCTGAAAAATTACTGAAGGGGTTTTACATATCAGGAACTTTTAGGGGACACGAGATTATTATCTACAGAATCATAATGTAAATGAAGGACTTAAATGGTATTTTTCAAAGGGATTATGACAAAATAATTAAACTAGTCATCAATGAATGAAGAAATAATTTGAAGAGATTTACTGCTCCAGGGGAATGTCAGAAACATCCTACGAGGAGAAGACTGCTCCACTTCCAGTGGATTACAGTCTGCCTAAAAACTATGGTGTAAATTCTACAGAAAAAAGCTAGTTGAAGGACTGATGCATAGACTGTGAGAGATGCAGGATTTGAGCTCTTCTAGAGGAACGGAATTAACAGCCTCAGCATAGGATCACATCTAGGATTGTAAAAGAGATGACATTATAATTCCAGGATGGATTTTAAAAAAAGGTTTTAAAATCATCTGGATTTGATTTATATTATTATACCCCAGTGCACAAAGCAAGTCAAATATCAATTATAAAGTAAATCAATTATGAGATTTCCAAGTATGTTTAACATAAGAGCAGAACCTTTGACCTATGGCATCCAGGTTTTGTGTGTAGATCTTACTTTTTTTTAAGAATTTAAGTTTAGAGCCAGGAAAATTTCATGTCTCACTGCAAATGAAAAATGACAGAGTTAAGGAGAAACATTAAACCAGAAACAAGAAATCTGATTAACTTTAATGTATGAGTTACTAAAGACATGGTTAATAAAGAGATTTAATTCAGAAATGTTACAGGAATTCTTCAATTAAAAACTAATTGTGGCATACATACTTTTAAAAACAAACATCCCTTATGACTTATTTCAAAGCCAAGGAAAATTAATACCCTGACCTGCAAGAGAAGAAATGTCACTCAAGCCTAGCATTAAGCCACAGTCACCCACAGCTCCATCCACTACGACACTTCTGACTTCCACAACAGACACAATGGAAATGGGGAGAAATGGTCAACTAAGCCACCTTTTTTTCCCTCATTTATTTTTCTTTATTTTTTAAAATTATTCTTTCCAGCATCTAGCCCATTCTTAGATTAAAAAAAAGGCACAGATCCTCAAAATTCCTTACAATATGACACTTATTAGAGAAGGCCAGAACACTACACCAAAACAAATTCTGTTCAGAATCTAGAGACATTTATCACACTGGCCCAACTGCAACTTGCTCACACAAAGATCACTGTACCATCTTAAGTTTGGATACAGCTGCATGATGATGTTCAATTTTAAGAGCTTTGCATTCAACAAAAGGAAAAAGTGTTTTAAAAAATAATGTTTTCCCGCTTCCACCAAAATATTATTATATTGGGGAAGACAACCACCTTATTACTCATTCTTATTTTTACAGGTTTGTTTTTTTGACATATAGCTCCTTGAAGCAGCCAACACTGCGATGGGTGGGCAGTACACAAAGGAAGCAATAGTTTGAGGAAGCAAGACACCACTTTTAGCGGCGGCTATGTGTTATATGGACTTAGCTTCATCATAAAACAGATAAAACAGGACCCTCTTTCTTTAGTGGATCCCTACTTAACAGGTCGTCAATCCTTGAAATCCACAGACATACCATGTCAGTTGGAAACTACCTAATACTGTAATAAGAATTCTGCAAAGGCCTCTGTCCCACAGTTCTTACACGCTCTTGAGCAGATCACACCCACAGTGCAGCCTTCCTGTACCTTCTGCAAAGTATCAAACACTAATCAAGGTGGCCTTCCATCTGATCCAAGAGAACTGGTTTAGAATCTCTTTAATACAATTTGATTAAATTATAAACCCACTTCTACATCAGCATGCTGTGTGGATCTGCAGGCAGAATTGTGGTCTACATGACAAATTCAATTGACAGAAGCTTAGAGGAAAAAACAGCAAAAGTTAGTATGTACACACAAAAAGCTACTGCCTGAATTTATGCTATAAACATATATACCTTGCCTCACACCAAGTTTTACCTTTGCAACCAGCAAGTAACTGAATAGCGGTAACAGTTTCCCATAAGTAGCTCATACTTCAAACAAATTCTCAAACGAAACTCAGCTGTTAAACCAGACAGAGGCTTATGAAAAAATAAATACAGTGTTACCTGGACTAGAAATGCGGTCACGGTATTTCGGTATATCACTGCTCAGTGTCTGAAGCATAACCCACATTGTGAATGTGAAGAGTGCTGCTAGGAAGCCATAGAATACCAGATAGAATAGCAAGATTAATCCTGTAAAGAAAAAGCTAAAATTACTATTTTCATTTCATCTAATTCCATTACCTATTTTGAAAATCAGAATGAGAAATTAGCAATATAATGTTTGTAGTAATAAATACGCCTCTAGCATACATATGTAATGCACAGTGGACAATAATGCATCCAAAGAGGTTTTCTTAATACTTTCTGATTCTTAATGCTTATAGGGCATTTTGGCATCTCTATTTTTAAGAGAGAAGCATTAAAAACTACTCTTTGAGCTATACAGGAAAACTGGCAAAGAAGACAAAGCAGTGCATTAGAAAACAAATAAAGTTTCACTTGTTTACAGAAATTTTAGCTTTTCATCTGGTTGTTGGGAAGATGAAAGAACTGGGTGAAAAGATAACATTATTACACTGGATCCAGACCAGGGAGGGAGCAATTAGTGCTTTAATAACATAGTTGATACTTGAGGGAACTCCACACACAGCAGTCCTTCACACAAGTCCTGGTACAAGATACTTCTCAAGGTGAAAATGCTTTCTGCCACATTGTTTTTGAAAACAAACCAAGCCTTCTCTTCAGATTTATCCAGCCTAACACACACACCTGCTTTACCAATCTACCTTGGAGACCCAACAACCCCACCAAATTCACCCATTACACAGATGTTACCAGTTTCAACTTTCATTAACTGAGCATGCAGTACCAACCTAAAAAACTATGTGGGATTCTGTTTTAAGACTGAGCACCTGAGACTTAAGGATGCCTGCAAAGACCTTGTCAAAAAGCATGGAGGCTATTAAAAGTACTGAGGGGACTGGATGCTTGGACTGAGAGCCATCTTCAGAACTTTTCTAATTCAAAAACATAACCAAATGTGGACACAAATTCAATTTTTATTGGATATTCTAGCTGTAAGGGTGCTATAAGAAGCCAGAAATGTAACTCAGGTATGAAGAAAAGCACATCAAAACCATTACACAACATCCTACCACTGACACTTGATTACACGAGAGAATCAAGTGCGGAAATTTTTAACCTTTCACAGAAAAGGAAAGAGCAAAAGCAAACATGACTGTACCCCAGTGCTATGTACTGTCCACTGGGGATGACAGAAGGAAGCCTAAGCCCTGGCTCCTGGCCCAGAAGCTATGCTTGCATTTTGCACTGCAACAGTCTCTAGCATAGTATGGTCCCCAGAAACTCATCACTGCTAAAAATCCAAGTACCCGTTTTACTTCTCCCAAAAGAATTCTGTGTACATCTATTAAAATAATGATGCGGCTTCCAAATTCTTTACTGTAAGTAAAGTTCTCAACAGCAACCAACTGAATGTTACTGGATTTCTGGTTTGGTTTTAGTTTTCAATTTCACATGTTGAGGAAGTTACCTACCAATCTGCAAAAACCTGAACGTGCTCAGCTATTTAAAATACAGTTGAAACCATCATGATATATGATTCTATGCAGTGATCTGAAGTAGCAAAGCACATAAAGACAAAAACAAGATTACTCTATAATGAACAAGATAGCTGGACATCTATTGTAAATGATTGCTAAGGTTATTTAGAAGCTATTTAGCAGCTAAAAAGACAATATAAAAACAAATAGTAGAAATTCTAGTCAACAAAAGCCATTATAAAAGTTGCATCTGTACTTGGCACAGCAGCAATTTGTTTTACCTACAAGCTTATAATTGCGTTAACTGGATTCAAACCAGAACAAGGATCTTCTGATTAATATCCAATGTGTTCTAGGTATTGCAAAACCAACCAAACAAAAAAGCTCCCTTACAAAACATCTGGTCAGCTCTCATTTCAATCCATATGAGTTAATCAACTATTGGATACATTTTCATCAAACTGTCTAGAAAGTACACTTTCCATCAAGTGAGCAAGACATTCATCAAACAGCCACAACGAAACAGAAGAATTTGACATGTAAGACAAGATAAGCAGCTACTGTGGCAAGTAGTGTAAAAGCAAAAAAATCAGGGAAATTATTTCAGAATACACCTGTATTTTAATTTCTAAAACAATACGCCAAACTTAGTTGAAAAAAGAAAAAACTTGTTATATATACAAAATATAACACATTATGTTATAACGTGGGCAGTAAGAGCACGATGGTGTGCAGTTTAAAGCAGACATGGCCCTAAGAACAGTCCCGCTTTGGGCCAACATTACCCCATCACCTGCATTCCCAGTCTCGGAGCTGACCCTGAAGAGCAGGTCCCAGAAGGGGCAGCTCTCCCGCATCGGGTCATTGGTGCCCTACCCACCTACACAGCCCCTCACTCCAGCAGGGCCAACAGGGCTGGAACCCCTTCCCCACCAAGGGCAGCAGCAGGGCGGAACTGGGGAGCCCTCATGCCCTGGAGGAAGCACCAGTACAGGGATAACACAGTGATCCCCACTCCGTGGAGGAGACTGCAGTGCCAACGGCACCTTCCCCAGTCCCTCTTCCGCCCAGCAGAATCCCAACCACCAGGGAGATGCAGCAGGAATGCGGCTGGAAAGGCTGTTTCTATTCACAGCCCTGAAGCTCTGCTAGCCTCCCCCAAACCCAGCAAAGCGCATGCGTGCTCACACACAGATTATTTTTAATCTTTATTTTAATATAGCTTGTAAATGCACCACAGAACGCTGACCACTAAACTGACCCATTTGCGCTACTTTGCCACGTTAAAAAGAAGGAAAAAACAAACAACAAAAATCCCCTCTGCAGCTTCCAACAGCCCCAAACTGAGTAAGCTGCTCTTTGTGAGCCTATTAGTACTAATTATCCTTAGCTAATCACAGTGAGCAAGCCATAACCTGTCAAGAAACTCTGCCAAAATAACTTCACGTAACACTGGATTTCTTGTCAGGAAACAAGATGTACCCAAGTAACAGCAAAAAGCTATCCTCCATATTTCCTACAAGCAAAGTACAGCTTCCACATCTAACATGCAACCCAATTCAATTGTTGTACAACATCTTGTACACCAAAACCATAAAACAAGAAAACTCAAACCCAAAATTTTGCATTACAATTTACCTAGTTGTTTTGTTGTTCCTTTTGCAAGGCATCATGGTACCAAAAACACTTCTCCATGTCCTAACAAGATCAACAAGCAAGTCAAATCCGGAAAACTGCAATTTCTGAACCAACATATTGATACTGTCATTAGCTGAAACTCATTTGCAGGAATCAAAACACTTCTACATTGAAAAAATTAGAATTTCTGACTCTGGTGAATGCAAGATATTACATACCTCACCATCATTTTCATGATGAATACAAGCTTTCCAAACTTCACAGGGCAAAAGCAATAAAAAGCATGTGACTCTAGCATAAATCAGACTGGCAAACCTACCTGTATGTAATGCACAGTAGATATATACAGATTATCAATATAAACGCTCCCACAAACAGGGGAGCAACTATTCAACATTACCTGCAACAACAAAAATTAAATGCTGTTTTTATGGCTTGTTGGATTCCATGCTGTGTTGATCCTATCACCTGCATGATTGTCCTTCACATCTTTAACTAGCAGGATTTAAACACACAAGTGATATTCCTACTGACTACTACCAGTGCCAGGAACATCAAGGAGTTTTAGTCCACCTGCAGATGGATTTCCTTACTTTAAGCTAACATAACTATACACATGAAATAATCACTAATCATGTTTCAACACTATTTCTTGGTCACTCAAGAATTACAGTTTTCCGGATCTGAGCAGAGAGAGGAAGAGAAAGACTTGGAAGAAATATAACCTGAATCCCATGTCATATTTTATGTCACAATAAGCCAGGGCTCCACACAGAACATGGCTACACATCAGGAGACAATAAAAACTGTCAAACGCAACACTTCCAAAGAATCACAAAAGCCAGTGTCTGATGTCACGATTAAGCATTTAGAACAGCTCCCCCCCAAAATACGCTTACTGTACTACTAGAGCCTGCTGATAACTGTAACAAGAGAAGGCAAGATGCCTTTTTTCAGAGTGATCTGCACCAAGAAAATAAAATATTCTACTGCAATGGCAGACAATGATGCCAGAATGTTTAATATTACACTACTCACGAAGAAAGCTAAATGACAATAAGCCCCTGCTGAAAACACCAATAAAGAAGATGGAATAACCATGTCAGATAAGCCGTTAAAACTCTGACAGCACTGTATGTTCAACCAGGAATTCAGTGAAGACAAAAAAAGAAGCAAAGCAGGATCCTTTGTTATGGCAGCCAACAAGAGTGTATTTCCATTGACACAGTGGAAAGCTTTCCTAAAAATAAGGTGTTGGGTTTTGTTGGTGAGGTTTTTGTTTGTTTATAATTACAAGCACATATCTGTGCACTAAAGGATACAACTAAGCATTCAAAAGAAAAACCAGTAGGTCCAAATTTTTACATACTCTAAGACAACACCACCTCTTACCTCAAACACCCTGACACAACCAGCTTTACAGAAAGACTTAAATACACTTGGCATGAAATCCAGTGTGATCAGAGATGAAGTATTGCTACAGTCTATATTGCCCATTTTTGGGCACAAATTATTTGTCTGTAACCCTGTGTGAAAATAATTAACTATCTTGTAAGACAGTGCACACGTCTGAGAGTGCAGTGAGCATCTCATAACAGGACGTTTATGATGATCTCACTCCTTTCTTGCTCTAACTCTAGGCAGACACAGCACCTTGCCATTACAGGCAGAGACAGATGCTGATCTCCCTTTTACTTGCAGGAAGGCCCCATCCAGCAGTCTGCCGAATCCTCCTTTCTCTGCTCTGCCGGATTAAACGCTGGGTGTACCCCAGGACCCACCCTCCTTCCCATCACCTCTTCAAGGACTATCAGCACCCCTCACGCCTTGCTGCTGAGAACACCACAGCCTCAAGTCAGCAGCGTTTCCTGGTATTTTCTGCCTCTTTAATACAAAAAATGACTTTGCCAAATAATTAAAAATAGAAGAGTTTAAGGGGGAGTGTGTGTAGGTTTGGATATCAACTTGTGAAAGATTCAAACTGAAGTACCCCACAAGTCTGCAGAAAAATAAAGTGAAAGTCTCTAATTTTTTTCCACAGGAAGAGACATATTATAGGGTTTTCACCAGCTGTAAAAGGCAATTCTTTATCAAACTCTAAAATGTAACCTCTGTTACATGACAAATGAGTAGAGGAGCCTCTTGTGCTTGATCTTTTCACAAATCCTGATGTGGAAATGGCAGACAGAGGAGTACTCCAACGCAACAGCACTGGGATTCACAGAGAATCACTGCCTTGCAGTTACAATTTACGTAAGCCCCCGCGACTGTGTCAGACTAGGGCAAAACGTGCACATACTGCGAATAAGTATTTAACAGTTTCTCTACTGCTCGTGTCTTATTTCTGTGAGGAAGCTGTCTTGGGACAAGAGAAATACGCACGAAAGAACCAGAGCCAGCTGAATTCTCACGGTGCTGCCCCTGGAGACACGACAACCCAGCAGACTGGCAAATAGAGCTCTCATCCCCTACGTCCTCGCCTTTCAGCCGAGAGACCAGCAACAGAAAAGGAACAGTAGTCGGTGAGACAGCCCTAAGCTCACACCTCTACGGTAAGAGCAGGAGACCAAACCCTGCAAGTTCTCCTGTGCCAAGAGAGCCACTCAATTAGTGTCCTGCCATTAAAAATTAAAACCAAACAGAAAGCTACACACCACCCAAATCAGTCAGACTACGATTAAATTAAATAAGCACGGTACGTTAATCATGGACTGCCAAAACAAACAAATATTGATTAAAAAATACACTGAAAATTTATGGTGTTACTGAACATTCACTTCCTAATGTCCAGGATGAGGAAATGGTATATAGCAGTAACCACATGCCAATCACCTAAACTACTAAATAAAACTTCTTAATGAAGTAAAATTATTTGATTTGCATATACAAACTAAAATTATTCAAAATGTCTATAGATACTTTATCAAAAGAATCTTTTATCAACAGTTGTAGAAATTCAGTTACCAACTAAGTCATCTCAATTTCAAATGTTGTTGGCCTGGGTCTAACACTGACTCGCAACTCTAAAGTGACTTATCCTATTACACAGGTTTAAACAGAGAAGATGGTTTCATCTTCACATTAAAAAAAAAAAACAAAAACACCCTTGCAAGCTATTTCTAACATATCTTCAGTCTGTGCTGCTCAGACTCATGACACAGACAGACTTCTGCAATCCACACACCCAGCCCACGCACTTGAGGAAACCTGCCTGTACAGAAAGATCACTAGACAACAGCATAGTGGAAATTTCCTATCCTTTGCTATTCAACTGGCAGAGTGGCTGCAAACTCTTATTTCCATCTGAATGGAGGGGAACTCCTGTCAGAGCTCGGGCCCTCTCCTGACAGACAGGACACACTGGCACGGCAGAGAAAGCACACCCCAAGCACACAGTCCGCTTAAAGCTCCTCCTCGCTATTTCAACATCAGTATTCATTGAGATCGTGTCAAGGCCAAGGATGTATTGGCCTGTTCCTTTACACCACGCTGAGATTCTTGTTGGTTTTGTAAGCACAACTATTAAGTATCCCAACTATATCCAAGTTTTGGGAGGAGACATAGCATTTTCTGAAGTCAGTAAATACGTCCCATGAGGGCTGAAGAAACATCCTAATATTAAGCATTTGTACAACTGTTTAATACGAGAAAACACACTCGGAAAATCCAAATATTTTTATTGGAAGCAACCAGATTACGATAACATGCTTTCCAGCTCAGAGGAAAGCAATAGGATGACTACCTGAAAATGGGAAAACAAACACTGCCTTTACAGGCTTTACTGGAGAGCCTTTATTTAAAGCTTCCTTTAAGAATATAAAAGGCCCAGAAGCCCTACGCTGGAACAAATTTAGCACGATGACGCACAACCATACACAACGATCACTTTCTGGAATTGGGGCTCATGAACTTTGTCGGGGTTGGGGGGGGGTGTTGCGGATTTTCCTTTACGCTCCCTCCCCGACCTGCAGCTACAAGTACAAAGGCAATTCGCGCTCATTCATTCTGGATTCCCTGCGCCGCTGGAAGGGGGGG
>VZRR01002584.1:211308-313627 GCA_013398015.1 Oreocharis arfaki
TGCGGGGGCACGCGGCCCGGCCTGGTGGAGCGGAGCGGCCCCGAGCGCGGGCAGGGCGCGGAGCCCGCCCGGCCGCAGTGGCCCGCACGGCCCGGCCGTCGCTCCTCGACCCCGCCGGGGCCCTCCCAGCCCGGCTCCGGGTACCCGTGACCCCGCCACGTGCCGGGCCGGTGCAGCGCCGGGGATGCTCCGCGGCGGGGCGGATCCTGATGCACAACCATCTTAGAGAAGTGCCAGGGGGCAGAAAGGCTCGCAAGTGTAACCCTCGTCTCTGCACTCCCCGTGATCCTGCACCAGCCTGAAACACGGGGTGACAGAACACAAACGTGTCAAGATGCTCTAGAAGGGCTGTTGGTAATGTGACTCCTGGTGCATAGGAGCTCAAAAACTCCCTTGCTGTCACGCTCCTGAAGGTCCAAGTAACAGAGCACACAACCCCCCTCCCCATCCCCCGGCTGACAGCGGACGAGCAGCCTCCATTTACTCTCTGGCATGGATCAGGAGCTTACGCCCTGGAATTCTCTTTCCCCAATACCAAGCGGAGCAGTGGCAGCCCCCACACGCCCCCAGCCCTGGGGTCCGCTCTAACGTGTCCTCCCTCACAGAGTTCTCAGCCAGTGTCAAAAATGGCATTAACCGGGGAATTTGCAAAACTCAAGTGTAGCAGGAGAGCTACATCAAAGCAGTTCTTAAAATAGTAAGAGATCAAACCCGAATGAAAAAGCTACGCCAGACTACATCTTAGAAACATAAGAGAAACAATTTAAGAGATGTCTTATGAGGAAATACATATTTATCAGCATGGTTAGTTGAAATATTTACAATGGTTGCAGTATTTCCAGAAATCAGTAAATGTAAAGTATAAAATAGAATAAACCTATTTGCCTCTCGAACGTCTGATTCCAGTAGTCTCTACTGTTACAGTACATCATCTAAATCATTCTATTTGCTGAAAAACAGCAGCAGAAAATGTATCACTCGCTAATTACTCCATGTCACACTACTCAGCTAATAGATTCCATTTCAGGCCAGAAATAAGCCATCTCCGTTTTTATTTTTCTTCTAAATGTCACCAAGCGAAAGACTGACTGTCATTCCATTTTAACATCTGCTTTGCTGAATTATTTTTCCCAATTTATTCAAATAGATATCCTACACTTGTAGGGAATAACATGTCAGCAACATGTACCTATATCCATCTTTTTGGACTGGGCACCACATTGATTCAATAACATTAAAGTTTACTAGATGCAAAGAACTGGGAAGTTAACATAGATTGAAAAAAAACCAGATTGTCTCTAAGGAACGACCAAGCCCTACATTATGCGATGAAATGTCAACATCCAAATATATTCATATTTTTAAAAAATTAAATAAAATGTAAACCAAAGTATTAGAGGAACTAGTATTACCCAGCATCACCGAAACTCTTTGGTCTGTACATCATAAAACATAGGAATCTTCTTGTACTCTGCTCCAGTGAGTTCAGAGGCTCAGTTTTACTATATTAACCATTATGCTCGTTTTTAAAATCAGCGATCTCATGCATCCCAACCTGACTTGGATGGAACAGTGGATCCTCACTCCCACTCAAAATCAGACTGTTTCTGAGATCCAGGAGGGTCAATATTCTGACTCTTAGACATATAAACCCATGAGCTACTCATTGATCCCAGGTGAAATCATGGAAGGGTCCCTCCACCCTCCAGTGAATACAATGTGCTGAATGAGGACAGCCTGATCTGGTACACAGTTACCTGCGAGAGCCCAGGCCTGCACATCAGCCCCAGAGTTGGGGGACAGGTGGGCAGGGCCCTGGCCTGGCAAAGGGACCAACACAGCCCTGGCAGCGCTACATCACAGGAAATGGAAAAGAACTAATACAATCTAATGGTCATAAAAATGTGTCTTCTAGAAAGCAGACATCTTCACATATTGCTGAAGAAATGGTACAAAAACACCTGCAGCGACTTCTGATATTTACAATAACAGGGAAATATTAGTGATAGTTCAAAGAGTACTGAAAAATTATCCAGGGAGTAGAAAACAAGCTAATGTAGAATATGAAGCTTCCAAATTTCATCTTATTTAGCTTCTGAAAGAAAAAAAAAACCTGACAAGAGACTGGATTACTTTGAAAAGGTACTTAAATATAGGAAAGAGATCTTGATAGTATTACCTTTTCAACCTGGCTGACAAAGGCTATGGTATCCATTTGCTGGAAACTGGAGCAAGATAAAGCTAATGTTGACATTTCCTGGCTGCGAGGGCAATTAAACATTTAAATAGTTTATATCAGCAGAGATTGTGGGTATACCTTTGCTTGGGTTTTAAGCATGAGATTAGATATACTTTTTAAAGACAGGTTTTAACTCAGGTTTGGAAGAAATCCAGTCGTGTGTCAGGTGGTTGCTGAAATACTTGAGTTGGTTCCACAGAGAGAAATGAGGGAGTTGCACTGGTGGTTCTGAATATGGGTGTCGGAACAGCATCAAGGGTGAGCTCATCTCACAGACCATTCAGCACTAAGAGTGCTCCTCAGTTTACAATTACTTGTTTCTCTGGAAAGGCAGCTTTATCTGTATGGCTGATCTTTGTAGTGGTATAACCAGTAATATCTATTTCCCAGAGCACAACAGGAAGAAAATCACCTTGAAAATAAGGTATGATGATGATAAAACTGTAAATCATAGAACACAAAATATTCCAAACTTTAAAAATGTTGCCTAAACATACCTGTTAAGTTCTTTTCAAAAATTGTCCTGCAGAACTCTGGGGGAAAAATAAAATATGTTAGGAAGGAAGATTGTAATAGTTAACAGTACAGAAGCTCTGTAGAGGGCAGTTCTTCAGCACAATTTTTTTTTCCTTTTTTTTTTTTTTTTTTTTTTTTTTTTTTTTTTTTGGGTGTTGCTAAAGGGAATTTCACTTTGGCCCATTGGAGAATTCCTGAAAAGTAGAAAGCCATCCCCTTCTTTTCTTTTTCTAGGTCTAGGGTGGACCACAGCATGACACAACTTTGGCACAACTTGGATAGCTCCCTGGGGCTGCTGTAACTTCCAGAGGGGCCTGCCCAGTCTCATTTCAAAGCAGCTTTTGAATTGCAGGAGACGTTCACGTCAGGCTCAAATCTACTTCTTTATCTTCAGCTAAGTTTAAACTGAAATTAGAAGATACACAATAAACTCAGGAAGGAGCAACTTCAAAAATATTGTGACTGGAATACACTTTCTACTTCACTGTGCGAAATACCAAGATACACGTTTTCATGAGAAAAATACGAACAAAAGACTTCCCACTAAAAATGAAAAAGAAAATGTCTGTCATTGTGAGAGTAGAAAGACTACAGAAACAGTTCTTGTGTTTGGGAGTTTGCCAATGAATCAGAAAGGGCTGGTAAAAATGCATGCATTGTGCAGAGCCCCCTCACTCTTGAAAAAACTCCCTTATTCACAGAGACAAGATTCTGCTCTCATACATAGCACGGTAACTCCTGTGAAGTCAATGGGAGTTGACTTGCATTACGCAGAGGAGATTTTTGCCCAGATATTCAGCATTTGTTTACAATAGGAATAAGAAACTCTAGCTATTGTTGAAAACTATTTCACTGCTTATTTTTAATACAAAGGGTTCAAAGCGAGGAAAGCTCAATTTGTAGGCATTTCATAACTATTAGGGTTTTTATCCATTTTATAACACGTTGTCAGAGTTCAGTTTCAGATTTTCTTTCATGGACAAGTAAAAGAGCTTCTTAATGAAAGCTGGTTTGAGAAGAGTTTATACAAATGAATTGCTGAAGCATTTTCAATCCTCTTGAGCTAATACTTTGTAAACAGCAATTGAGTGAGGGACCACAGGTGTTTGCTGGCAAAGTCTGTCTATAAGACATCAGTGAAGTACAGGTCTGATGCAGAAAAAATAAAGAGCTGGGCAAGATAGCTGCCATTAATTCATGGGTATCTCTGGGATGGGAGCAGAAAAGGCAGGGGCAAATGGGAAGCCATTAGGAAGAGGGGCTAAAGGGGTAAAATGAAGCACAGGGCAGACAGGGTGAGGAGTGTGGGGCCGGACATTAAGTTTAATGATGAAACTCACATTAATTATCAAGTGCTGCTGAAAGAGATGGTCCCTCGTCTCTCTATTCCACTGTCCCGTCCAACCCTGGCTACGATTTTTAGCATTGGTGTTCATTTTACCCCATGATGACCTGATTCAGAGAGCTGAACTGAAAGAAAAGGAACTATACAAGTTTAGTTCCCTGACTCAGCTCACAAGGGAGACCGGGACAGACAGTAGGAGGAACGGGATGGACTACCCCTTTCAGTAGCAGCCCACAATTAGATTGGCAGAACCACATCCTGAGTTCAGCAGGGGACTCAGGCAGCAAGCCAAGGAGAAAGCCAGCACTGGCTAAGTCAGGAGACTGAGGCTGAAATAAAGAGTCTGTGAACACAAAACACTGTTGAAAAATTGATGTTGGAGGGAATGAAAGGCCTGGAGAAGTGAGGTCAGGTTTGGAAAGAGGAAGAGGATAGAAAGAAATTGCAGGAGTCTGTCCTTGCTGCAGCATTATGTTCTGCCCTTGAAAATACATTAGAAAGTACTAAATGGCACTATTCCTTTACCACCAAATTTTCTGATGCAAATTATGAGCCCATGTCCATATGTCATTGCTTTCTGTTGTCGCAGAAGATAACAACTTCTTACTTCTACCATTAATCAATGCATGCAGCAGGGAAGTCTTTTGCAGTCATCTAATCTTACTGATAAAAGCAGTGGTATCATACCAACATGATTGTACTGACATGTCTCTAGGTCGTTATAAAAATGGGACAAGAAATATGATTAAACAACAACAAAAGAAGACAAAGGAGCTTTGAACACCTGTAAGCTACAAAACACAGTTTTTAAAGATTGACTCATATACAGCTAAAGACAAGCAAGAAAGACTCATTATAAACTTCTCCTCTAAAACGGATACCTACAAACCCAAAAATCTTTGGAAGACAAAATTTTATTTACATTTTTCTGGTTTTTATCTGGTATGTCTGTTAAGATACCTGTCACATGAAAGTGTTCATCTTTTTCATTCAGTTTTCCTTCTGTATCTGCATTTCCCTACTGATATAAATTTAGTCTATACAATGCAGCAGTTTGTACAGATGACTCTGAAATACAATAGCTTGCCCCTCTAATTTACTTAAATGCTACTGAGAAATTGTCCCACGATGGGAACTAGTATTTTCAGTTTTCCCAGTCCAGCTTTCTTCCCCCAGTCAAGTCAATGATTCCCTTAGATCTTGAACAAATAATTTGATTTAATTGCACCCGAACCAAGCCAGTGGGATAAGTAAAGTAAAAAGCAGCTTTTCCCTGCAAACCAATCCCTGTGCCTGAACTGTGCCTTCCCCAGTAACCAGACACGAGTGAGAGTAACACACTTCCCCTTGGGACCATCATGAGGGAGTCAAGAATTCCAAATGTGTTTCAAAACCTAGAAGATGGGTTCAAGTTTGGTCTTGAAAGATATTCTTGCTAATCCAGTAATTAACATGATGGTTTTGCATAGAATAAAGAATCTTAAATATTTAGAAGCATATGATTATAGTGTTTTTAAAAGAGTCACTATTACTTAAAACATATTAATTTACTTGTTCACTTCAAACAGACTAGATCTCAACTGTTATGTTTTTTAAACTCTGGTGGCTTACTTAATGACTGCTTGTGACTCATAAAGCCTATTATTAGTCCTTATGAGCATACATTATCTAAAAAAAAAATTATAGCATGCCAGCTTTTATGTTCTGTTTAGCAGAAAGTTCACAGTATTATACAAACCATTGCAATGTAGTTCCCCTTCAACTATTAAAAATGTATTATAACCTTGTTTTGGGTATGTTCCATTTTACTTCCTAATCCAAACAGTGTGTGTTACATACATACACCTTAGTGATGGTGGCATCAAACTCAAGTTACAAAAATATTGAACCGGCTGCTATACAGGAACAGCTCCTGACTGATATTTTTATGAGGTTAGTTACTGAGTCTTTGTGAGTATGTCTACCCCTCGATGCGAGCTAGATTTGTTGAAAAGCCAACCACCTTCCTCTCTCATTAACCACAAATGATACTGCAGATGCTTAGCATTTTTTCCATGAAGTCCTACATCCATCTGTTCCTGATAAATTCATTCGTAGGGAGTATCCCTATGGTAAGTACAATTGTAGAACGCCCACACAAAGTCACAAGGCTTACAAATTGAGATAATATCCACTTTTTATGCTAGGCAGTTAATCTGTTTATTTATACGATTTTTGAAAAGGAAGTTGAAAAAAAGAGAACTTTTGAAAATGGAAAACGAAAGTCAGCATTTTCTTTCTAGTGTGAATGTGTGGGAATTCCACCATTAGTCTATTTTTGGTCTGGCTTTTTTACAGAATTTTTGGTAAGATTGTACTACCCTCACAGCAAATTATTAAATCATTTTAAAGAAAATTATAAACTCTTAGCAATTGATTTTTGTTGATTTTTAACTATCTGTGGTTTTGAAAAGGCCGTAGATACAATGTCGTCTATAACGTAATTTTATAAATAAGTATTATAGGAATAATATAAAAGAATCAGAGCTACATAGGATCTGTGTGCCCATTTCTTTTTGATTCTGCAGGCTTCTGCATATTTTATTCCTAGTAAATGCTATCAGATTTTTCCAAAAGGGCCACCAATAAAGGTTTTTAATTACTTTTAAAATGTGTTTTCCAATTTCTCTCACATTTGAACAAGCACATACAACAGGCCTCCCTTTCCATTGCTTCCTAATCATAATACAATCTGAAAATGTTTATTCTACCTCCTATTGTCAGATGCAATTCTTTGAAAGGAAGGAAACTGTACTTAAACAGAACATTTAACTTTTCTTTATCTACCTTAAGGGCAAGAGTAGTTACTACAAGATGATGGGAAAATATAAATTTTTTAAAACATGGTGGCTTGGGAAAGTTTTTTTTTTCAGATTCATACTGCAGACAAAAACAACAAAAATCCACACCTGACTGCTCACATAATAAGCAAAGCTGCTGTATCTTCTCCCCGTGCTGGGAGGGATACTTGCCACACATGAATGGAAGTGTTTGAGCAGAAGGAGCAGGGTCTAGTTCACTGAAAAATCAAAAGAAAACCCTGTCAAAATGTGGTCTGTTATAATCACAGGGCCTACGAGAAAATAAAATCTTAAACTACAAACAAACCCTGGGTATTAAAAAATAGACTGAAGTGTTCTACATCCTTGTTACTGCAGTTCTCTGCTGCTGTAATTGTAATGGGCACTTTGTTCTAATACCATCAATCTTCATTTTTTAATGTTTTGCTAAATTGTTTGTTAGCACGATAAAGAGAAGATCATTTATAATAAAAGCCCATCTGCATAGATTTGTACAAATATAATTGCACATTCTAATGCTCAGACAAAGATGTATTGATTATACCTGAGATCTATTTGTTAACAAATCTGGGTCCACAGAAATGGATTTTTTAAAAGTAATTCCATAACAGAGAGAAAATAAAGTACTTACAGCCATCCTAAGGAGCAAACCTTATTGTGATTTCTGGCAGAAATCATAGTGCAGCTTCCAGGTGTGGAAGATGATTTATGAAACTGATGAAGGAACTGTATTTCGTATGTGCTATGAAGAGCAGTGTTGTGTTCTCAGCATTTAAACACAAATGGAGCACAGCTGGCCACTGCACTGAACACACCTGTAGTGCTAAGGCTGCTGTACAGCTGCTATCCTTGCACTTCATGTCAAGATGGCACAAATTTGGCACATAGAAAAGGTCATTAACAAGGTTACTACAGGTTATTAACCAGTATTTCAGAGGAATGACTTCCCTGTGTAACTATAACAGAAAAATGCAGAGTTAATCACATTGAAAACACTGAAGTGACTGCAGAGAAAATAGTTATGTAGAATATAGGCAATGAATTCATACTCCAATCCATTACAGATTGCCCCAAACAGCATTCAAATAAATTCTACACCAGGAAATACTAAACATCTGCCTTAAATTTGATCATGAAATACAATTATAGCTGTTCCCTCCTCTTCGGTAATTGTCAAGCAGTTGAGATGATCTCAGTAAGAGCAGATTTTTTGTTGGATCCGAAATCATTGTCAGGACCCACAGTCAGGTAGGGCAGCTATAACTTGTGTCTTGTAGGTATATGTTCTGTATTTTAAAATATTCTTAGAAGGAGGCCCAATTTCAAAGCCTGGTTTTAAATTAGGTCTCTTTATTTAATCATTAAGAATTCATACTACCAAGATACCCAGTTCATCATATCTACATATACATACCCTTAAACAAACTGACAGACAAGTAAGCCACTAACTGGAAACTCTGTATTTAGGTGGGAGGAGGAATTGTTTATGCAGCATAAGGAATTGTCAGCAATTATTGCTAAACAGTGTTCTCAAACACAGACCTAAGAAATTTTGGATTTAGGGGAAGCCAGTGGGGATTTAGGTTTTGCCATTAGTGCCATTTCCATAGCAGAAAGACATAAACCCTCATTTGCAATCCTCAGCCATTTACTTTGAAAAAGCTTGTAACTCAATGCAAAAATCATCATTGAATTTTAATTTCCTGCATTGCATTAAATTACAAAGCTCTAAGTATTCTACTTTTATCACTGTTGTCTTTCCATTTTAACTACATTCGGGGCAGACTTCTTAGCCTGTGATTAATGTGCAGGTGGAAAATAGTAAGTTAATGATGGGACAAAGATTGTATTTCTTTTACTAGCTTTTGCTTGCTTCTGGCTTATGGAGAGATTCTGTGAGCATTTACAGAGATTTCCAGGGCTGGTTCTGAGCTTTTACCCTGTGACATATATACTCCACTGTTTCCTAGACATAAGATTTTTACTTCTTTTGGGTCAAATAATACATAATAAATCTATTTGTAGAGACAATTATCTGATTAATATTCCTATTAAATAAAAAATCCCATCTTTCATGTTACTTTTCTAAGTTTGTGTTCAGCTTGAGTCAAGTAGTGCTGGGTTCGGTACATTAGTTTTGCTTTTCAACAACTTATATCAGAATAAATCCTTTTGAGACCCTGAAATCTGAAGTATTCTTTTACTAGAATTCATGCCTGTTACTCAACTCAGAAAAGAAGGACAATGTTTTTTCATAAGGGTGTGTCCTACCATATAGTTAAAAATAATTTTTTTTCTTTCTCTAAGACTTTTCCCTGCTCTAAAAAGGGTTAATATTAAGCACAAAGTAAATAAAAAGGCTGCTGTCTGAACTTGAAGCAGCAGAATAGCCCAAAAAATCCTTAGGGTGTCACTTAGTGTTACACAGATAAGCATCTGTGACCACAGAGACTCTTGTAAAAAACCAGTATTTTTTAATTGAGTTCCTCTGAGCACATATACTGTGCTCTCAAGCTGTTCTCTTTGTGTCTCCCTCCCCACTGCTTTGCTTCTCTAGTGAAATAAAAGCCCTTTACGTTAACAAAACCATTTGTGTTTTCCACTAGAAACAGAAAACCATACAAATGACTGTGCAGTAATCTATAAACTGTATGTTGAGCAACTGAGAAATTGGTAGGCAAACCATCCCTCTAGAGATGGATACACAAAAGTCCATTGCAGTTGCTTTAGTATGTACAATTACTTTAGATGCCTTGGTCTTTGCCTGATGGTTGAAGGCTTTAGGAGAGTTTTCACTTACTGTTAGAAAACAAATAAATTTCTTCTAAACAGTCCAAATATTTTTGTATCGTCTAGGTGACCCAGAGATGTGTGTCAAAGTCTGAAACATTTCTTCATTCTCTTATTTATCAGTTCTGCTGGTAGAAGCATTAATTGCAGTCTGCTAGCTATATAAAGGAAAAAAACAAATTAATAGAGGGTTGTTCATTTGATTTACTATAAATTAGAAAGTATTTCCAAGGCGAAAAGAAAGATTCAGGCAGCATTTGTTCTCTTGCTATTGTAAAAAAAAAGTTATTGTTCATTTAAAAGAATAGCTTTTACAGAATGAGTCTATTTTTCTCCTTACCGGAAGATTGCAGGAACAGAACACAATTAATGCATTTACTGCCACTCCTGATTAAAGTGAAGATTTAAGGTCCTGCATATCCTGTCTTAAACTGATTTCAAAATGTCTCTTTTTCAGATAATGTCAAGATGATGGTCATTTCAGAACAATACTTTACAGTCTGGAACACTGACTGTTCCATGGATCTCAGAATAACAAATTATCCCTGTGTCCATCCAGAGAAAAACTGGAATATGGTTGTTAATACAGCTCACTAATTATGACTTTCTCCCCTCAAAATTAGTAATTTTCCCTACTGCTTTAATTTATAGTTCTCCAGTTAAAAACTTCCCCTCTGTTTTACTCTGAACTAAAGACTAAACAGATACCTGTAGCTGATGAATTCCTCAATTAATTAACCCTGCATAAATTTGATTGGGACAACAAGCTGAGGGGGTGTGAAAGATTTATGCTCTATTACTACACAGAAGATAATTTCATTACACATGTCTGGTCTTGGGTCTATTATCATAACAAAACTAAAAACCTTGTCATATGGTACCCATGGCCAGCCTTTGACTTCAGACTTTACCAAACATCTTCATCATCTTGTTCTTCTCACTGAAAAAAGAATAGCAATATATCTAAGAACTTGTGCTTCATATCACAAGTATAACCACTGAGGATATGGTGTAACTGCAGCAACAAACTCACCAGTTGTAAAGGAGACCAAGTTTCAGACCTGATGCATTCACTTCAAAGGAGTTCAGTTTCTTAAATTCAGTAAATAGCAACATTTTTTTTTAAGACAGAAGATATGGAATCCTGAAAATCAGGGTCATATTTTATTCAATAGCAAAAGCAGTTAAATAATTCCTGTGCAGTAAGAGATCAACATTCACAAAGCCAGTAACTTCCATGCACTTAGAGAAAAAAGTAAAATCTGGTTAGGAATCATCTGAGGTCACCCACCCCCTGCCTAGAACTGTCTGTGTTTTCAGTTACATACCAAAATTTTAAAGTGTCCCTATATTAACTAGAGCAGCTTCTTACAGTGTTGCCATTCTGCAGAGCCTGTTTCCTTCACTGCCGTTAGCTTTACAGATGAAAAGGAGCTCTTTAAGGTGAGGAAAGTGTTGGCAGCAAAATAAACCAGCTTGGCAAAAGATCAGGAGGTTTCAATCTCTTGGCAAGAAATCAAAGTTTCCTTCCTTTCTTTGTTTAAAACACTTGATCCGCTATTCTCTGAACAAAGCATATGGAAAATTCTGAAGAGATTATCCATTTCTTTATTCCATTCCCTGCCTGGAACTGAGGTAACCTAAGAGCCTTTTGAAAGACCAAATATAAGAGTACATACTCAGTTTTGGTTCTCATGGGTAGCAGATCCTGGATGAGGGTTATGAATTCATGAATTATAGGACTTTTCATGCAGGATCTGTCACCACATTTTCATTCACAACAAAAAGAATATAACATCTTGATTTAGCATTGACACAGAAAGATGGGGAGAGGAGCAAAAATGTGAGCTGCAGAAATGAGAAAAATCACCTGGGGCGTGGAATTTAGGAAAACCAGTATTTACACATTTATCCATTTCTTGATTTAATAGAGTAGAACTCTCATTATGTATCATTAGTCTTATACTAAAATGAAAGCATGAAAATTCCTAGGTCACATCAAACAATGTATCATTATCAGGTTATTTTAAGCAGCATACAAAGTACCCTTACAATTTAGTAAGAGCACATTTTCTGATTTTTTCCTCTGTACTTCATGAAAAGATGCAGTAGAGCAATACCACTACAGAACACAGCTTCCCACATTTCTTCAAAAAGTACTGAGAATGTTGCTGCTTTTACTACTTGTTAAATACAACCAGATCTGAGTATCAATAGATATATAACTGTAGAATCATTTCACCTTTTCACAGCCTTTCAGAGAGTTCATCCTTTTTAATGCAATACCTTAAACTTGAAATTTTTTATGCAAGTGTGCTCTGACAGCTCATTAGTTTGATGGTAGGTTCCAGATTTTGGCACTATCATTTCTCACTTTCACTAAGTTAGCATGGGAAACTAGAGGTTTACATACTTGTGCATACTGTTGGCAGCACTGCTTAGCTGTCTTAATCAAATATCCAGAATTAAGTCTTTGCCTTCACTCTGTGCAGCAAGATATTTAAATTGGTCTCTTCAAACCTTACTTAATACTAGGATGAATATTTCTGTGTGGATGCTGATTAAAATAGCCTGCAACAGAGATACAGTTTATTTACAGACATGGACAGTTGTACTGAAGAACTGATGTGAGTTAAAATACCTCCTTTTTGCTTAAGAAAATATTCCTTAAACTACAGCCTAACTTTCAATTTATGTTGATTTCATATTTCTCGTCTTTTTGGATACCAGGTAATTACTAATGTATCATTAGCTTCTCGAGGTAGCTCTGTTTTTACCAACCTCATCACAGTTTTGGGGTCAAAAATAGGGCTCTTATCTGTTTGCAAAGTTGCATTAATGTATCATGTCCTAATAGGAAATAGGATATAAGTTAGCCTGGAGGAAGAGATGAAACCTTGTCAAAAACAGAAAGGAAAAATTCCTCTATTCTTCAGAAAACTTTGCCTAATGCTTGTTGTCAAATCAGATTCATAGTTCTTGCATAATTAGGATAGAATAAAACAGATTTACAAGCCAGATGCCATATTTGAGATTACTATTCTGTCAACTTGTCCTGTTCACCACAGAATTTCCTCCTCTTGTTCATGACATCCTGTTGTCATGAACAAGACATTGTTCATGGTACTCATTGTTTAAGGTAGTATGTTTTGGGAATAGAAGCAGAATTCTTTTGCCTTGTTTGTAAATCAGGCCTCTCTCCAGTTATTGTAGAGTAACAGGCTAAATTGGTAATTGGTACTAGCAGTTCTTTATGATGCTGGTGTTATTATTACTGATAATGATAATAATTATCCATACTTCTTACTATGAATTTAATTCCTTCCTACAAGGAAATGCATAAACAGGAACACTTTAGAGCCTCCCTGTTGGGTACTGTTGCAGACATTCTCTCATTGGTTCCACTGTGATCATCCATTTCTGTTTTTTATCAAAAAATAGCTCTACTGGCACTTGATCTAGAGAAGCCATTCCTAACAGTGGGGCTGAACCGACTCCATGCATTATGAAACCTGACTTCCTTCTGCCCACTTTGATACTCCCAAAGCCACTTCTGCCTTCCATGCTGGTGATGCCAGCAGCAGGCTCAAGCCCTCATTTCACTACAGTGCTGCGCTCTGCTCTACGTCCTCTGAGAAGTCCAAGATACGGGAACCATTTCCCTCTTTGTAGTGCCATCAATGTATTTGCACAGACTGAGCGCTAAGCACTGCAGACCAGCAGTGGAGTTAAAAGAAAGCTTCCACTGCTGTCCAAAAGGTGTGCAGTGGGAACAGAATGTATTGCTGTAGGACTGTTTGCAGACAAGAGCCATTAACAAATCTGCTCTTACTTGCCGTAGCCCTTTTACCCCAGTGATTCAAAAGTCACGAGACATGTCTAGCCCATCCCATGTCATGCTTGCTTGAAATCTTGCAAAACAAACATAACTGAACATTCCTGTACAATAGCTGTTTTTTTAAACAGTTACTTCACTATTGTTAACTGAACTACAAGTTATGACAAGTGATATATCCATAGTCATCCCTTTGGCATTCTTTATAAAAACATGAATCATGGAAACATTCATCATGAGGAACTCCCATCATAAGGACATGTACACAGTGTGTCGTTCAGCCTTGCTGTATCTTTCCACTCTGTAAAATGTAACTGTCAGAACAACTTCAATGAACTGCACAGGCCAACATGTAAGTTTGGTCAAGCACAACTGATAAAACACATGTCAGATTTCATTAGTTATGTTAAACTTCAAGTAATGCTTGTGTAAAGAAGAAAAATGAAAATTTTCTTTCTTTGTAAGTCATTCTACCAACCACTGCAGTAGCACCATATCGGTGTACATTAACCAGAAAACAAAATACTTGGAAGAATTGGCCAACTAACAAAACTCTGACATTGAAAAGCATGGATAAAGAGCATAAATAGGATAAAATAACTACTAAACCAGATTGTGTTTGCGCTTGGTCAACAGGAAAGGGAGGAATTAACCACTGCAGCTGCCCCAAAATTGTCAGCAGGAAAGGAATAGACCTAACATATCCAGAAGCCCATTCAAAGAGACTCACAGGGGTTTTTTCCCATGTTTTTCCCCACAAAAGCCTTTCACCACTTAGGGTCAACGCTAAATGGTGTTGACAGCTATTGTTTATGGCACCTTTTGCCTGTCCAAGATACAGAAGTAACAGTAAGTTTCCCTGAAAACTGAAATGGCTTCATTCAGTATTGTGCCAGTTTTCTGGAGGTGACAGGAGAGGAGACACTAGTGGGGTACATAAGCACCATCTGCTATGCCACACAAAAGGAGAGGAACTCAGGAGAAGGGTGCTACCTAAAGACATTATTTTGCTATTTATTCAATAAATAATGTTTTCATTTTTTGTTTTCCAAAATCAGGCATGTTTTCCCATGGATAAAGGTACTTGTATTCCTCTTGTATTCCAAGAGACACTGTGACGACCCCTGTGTTCTTACTCTTGCTCTTTTCCAGGCAAGAAATGCCAAAAAGATTTCCACTCCCTAAGGAAGAGGGCTAACTGGTAAGAATTTTATATTAGCTCTGCTCAGGTTCAGACAGTTATAGAAATTAAACTGAAGAGAAATACCAAGCAATTATTTCCTAAGAAACACGAATCTTTTGGTCTATGTTTTTAAAATGAAATACTAGATTGAGTGTTACTTGCTGTCATGATGCAGTACCTAATCATAAAATGTCATGTGCTTACTTGAGTTGGTTTTCAGTTTCTGTCCATGCACTCCTCACTGTGCCCGTGCAGCTCCCCAAGGCTGCTGTGACACAAAGTTCCAAATGCACTCCCTGAGCTGCACTGATCACAGGGGACCTTTACCTACAACATTACATGTGTCAGGTCTCATACTGTAAAGCACCAGTACCTTCTTCCACCTGTAGATTTCAAAATTGATGTGTCTGTCACACGGGGAAAATGTATGCTTTGCTTTTAGCAGAAGTCCCAGAACTGATAGGATTTTCAGTGCTTCTATGGTGCTATGAGCCATCGTTGCTAAGATCTTAATTTAAATCCTATTATGGAGAAAAAACATTGTATATAATAAAAATACTTGTTTTACAATTAATTACAGCACAAAGAGATTACACGTTTTTATATTAAAAACTAATGATAAAAATATTAAAATTATTGCCATAACATCAAAGAAGCAATTTATACTTTTTAAGGTAAATAACGTGAGCATACTTACTTATCCTCACCATAGATGTGGATATTCAGATCAGAAAAATGTTACATATATATCATTAAAAGCTGTAAAAGCAACAATATTTTAAAGACACTATTATAAGCATTTCATTTCTAAAAAATGCTGATATTGAAAGTATATAAAACCATGCATCACTTTGTAACTACAACTGTACAATTTCAGGCATCTGCTCTAAGTAGAAATCTCATCTTACTTCTGTTTTGCTTTCTGTATTTGGCATTTGTTTATGGTTGAAGAAATAACTGTCTCAAGTTATGATGCTCTAAGCTTAATGTAAAGTTGGCTTCCCTAATAAAGATGCAACTGATAGCCAGGCATTTGCACACTAGATTTCCTGTTACAAAATCTATTTCATATTGGAATATAAAAGTGAACTATGTGCTGCAACACAAGGTATTTATTGACTACATGAGCCTTTGCCATGAAACAAGTGAAGGTACTCAGCACCACTGAGAAATAATCTCTGTGAACGATGATTTCATTAGGTTAATATTAATACCAAACATCATTTTGTCTCTGTGCTCAGTGAAATTAGGGGAGTAATGGTAAGGGTAACAGAGGTAGTATCAAAGAAAATCTGGACTTGAGATACAAGGGAAAAGTCTTTCTTTTATACCCTCTCAGAGCCAGCAACCTTTCTTCACTGTTGTTGAACTTTAAACGATGTTCTTGCAAGAACACATCAAGCCACTGGGAATCTCACATTTCGGCCATCTACAGTTAGAGCTATCACACAGTTCCAATAGCTGGGCTGAGTGAAACAGGGCAGGAAAGACAGCACTTAGTACAGTGCCTGCAGAGTGGTCAGGGCACTCTGTAACCCTTCACAGATGGCATTTAATGCAATAGAGTTCACAATTTAGTTTTTTAGATTATCTTAGCACTCAAATGCATCTTATCTGCTGGAAAAAGAGGCAGCCAAGTGAGACACCACAACATTGGCAAAGCAGGCAGAAGGGAGACAGCTAGAAGAAAAAAACTGCAGTTTCAAATTACATAATTTTCTTCTGCCACAACAACTCAAGTAATCCACAACCACAAGGTTATTTTCCTCCCCCAAAGTCATCCCTCATCTTCTATCATAAATATCCAATGACCTGGTCAATACTTTTGACTTGGGCCCTGCTCTTGCAACACTTGCATATCCATTTAAATTTACTCACATGAGTACCACCTTTGGTAGCAGTAAGACAATTCACTGAACATGTAAATCTTTAGGGACTGCTGGCTTTCTGTTAAGGTGAAGCAGGTTGTTAAAATAACTTTGCTCCTGAAAATTTAACAAGAAACTTTACAGTGTCAGGAAGAAGAAAAGATCCAAGCATTTCACAGATTCCTTAAAAAAAAAATGAAAATAATTTTTAAAAGACTCACTGAAAATGCTAACAGGAATATAGAAATAATCTTTGTCCTGCTCCCTCTCCATAAGTGCAAATAGAAGTTGTCCATGTTGTGAAAAGAGAATTTTAGATAATTAAAATGAATATTTCAAGCTAACACATTCTTCTCTGTCATACACTGTGCCAAACTGTGCATTATCAGACTTCTGATGAGTTACTCTGAATGTTTCATGAAACACTTAATGTTATGGATTTCACTGATGCACATCCTGCTGAGATTAGTGACACTACAACATTTCTAAAACTAAATAACCTAATGTTATGCACACACGGCGCCCCAAATTCACAGTATTGCAACACATTTTGAAAAATGCAGCCTTGCAACACCTGATATCACAGGAGATATGTGATTTTAACAAGACATGAAATTCTGGTTCTGTCTATACATAACCTCTTTCCAAATGGGAACTCAAAACTCAGTTATGCACTGGAAAACCTACAGCCGTTTCAGAGTCCTGCTTTATGGTTCTGGAGGATTTTTGAAACAGCATTTCAATGGATATGAGGTATATCAATTCAGGACAAAAGTTTGATGCCACTAGCACTAACAGGTCTTTCCTAGCTGTAATAAGGTGGTGGTTGTGGTTTTTGTGTAGTTTTGTGTTTTGTGTGTTTTTCAAAACGCATATAATAATTAAGTTTTCTGTCTTGGTTTCTTAAATATACTAGCCTAGTGTATCTACTACCACTGTGAGAGCTTTCTGCAGGTGGGAACAATGAGAAATAAAATCAATGGATGTCAGTAGTGGAAGCACTCTTGTCAATCCATGCCAGGACCACATCACTCTCCTCTCAACTTTCTCTGCTTTTCACAATCTTTCAGGATCATCCTTCTCAATTAAGAGACCAAGTCAGAATTCAGCTTATATTGCTTTAAACTATTTGACAGAAAGTCTCCGCTCAAAAGGCAGACAATTTTATGCTCATAATTCATGAACAGAATTACCCACTAATCCTAAGTAACACTGTTCTTCTTGATTTTTCACTTGAATATTAAGTATATAAAGCACTGGAAAAGCAAATTTGAAAGGAAAAAAGAACAATTATTTTTCTACTCAAAACAAGACAAAGTATTACCAATGTATTACTTAGCTGTGACTAAAACACTTAAAGTATTTAAAACTTAAAGAGTTTGGGATGTGCTATTAGGTTATAAATAAATACCCACATTCTGTGCTGCACATGACAGACCTGACTATGGAAGACATTGTATATACAGGTTTTCCTCTTCTAAAACAGATGTGTGAGTTAATCCCAGTGTCTAGTTAAAAGAAGTCCTTGAGTTCAGTAGGAGGTTTGCTGTATGAAAACCAGAAAATGGGGCATTTGCGGCCTCCAGGACTCCAAGGAATGAAGTAGTTTCAACTTTCACTTTAGTCCATGGAAATTACAGCTGGATAGATGACAGTGACCAGCATGTGCAGGATCAGTTTTAAAAGTTGTGCAAAGAACAACTGCCTATTTTCTTACCACAGAAAATCAGCAGGAGGCATCTCATGAGTAATACACTTCACCAGTAGCAAGTATTCATAGCAATATTCCCAAGTAATTCAATTTAGATTGTCATAGAATTGAAAAATTAAAACACATTAAAATTTGCATGAGAATAAATAAACATTTGAAGATAGTTTCAACTTGCATACATAACCTTTTCACCATTACAGCTCTTAATAGTATAATGCATTTTGCAACTTGAATTAAAATCTATATTACACTGAAATAAATGTCTTGTAGAAAGTCAATTACAAATTGCTTTGGTCTATCTGTAGCTTAATTTATCACCAAAATACAGAAAAATTATCAGGAAATCTGATATGTTTAAAATTGCCAAAAAGAATGTGTATTTCCTTACAAATACATTTTCTTTGTATACAGTATTATCACTTAAAAGAATACACTTAATAATAATAAATAAATGCTTTATTCCATTAAATTGGTGCAATCTTATCTTCACTCCATTAAAATCACTTTTGAAAAGAGTTTGATCCTGTTCTTATTTCCAAGTGATATGCAGAGTTTTCTTTATATCTTATGACAATTTGAACACAGTAAAATAAACCACCCAAAACCTAATAGAATTTAACAGACAGACTGGCTAACCAATAAGATTCCAAGTTTGACATGGTATATGAGCTCCACTGTCCGAGATTACTTGAAAATTTAAAAATCTTTCCTGAAAACTGTAGAACAAAGAGGAAATGTTAGTAGAAATAACAAGAAAAAAGAAAGAAAACCAACAAATCATTGTATTCAAACAGTAATCAGTAGTTTTCAAAAGCTGTTGCCTCTTCACTCTATCATTGCTTTTTGTATTTCAGAATTTCTATTCTAAGCTTCTTGAAGAAATATGGTTCTTCATTTGATACATCTCCAATAACACAAAAATATCTCCTTTCTTAGAGCAAAGGAAAATAATACAGTCTATTCAGCTGGTGGTCCTACAGAGCCTGTCAATGTCACATTATACTGGCTGCTTCTTCTCAAACAGGTGTACTGAGTTTCTGAAACAGAGTCAGAATATGGAAAGTTCTGAGGTGGTTTCTACTCTTTTTGGTAATGATATAATTACAACAACAAACAAACTCCTGACTTAGCTTCCCCTCCGTTTGCATAACCTCCAGAAGCTACTCTGTTGGGATCATTCAGTTCGTCAAACAGTCCTGTTTCAATGATTTCTTCCTGCCAGGGTATAGGGACAGCACCTGTCGCAAACTTTTTGAAGAACTTCTTGTCTTTGTCATCAAACTCAATTCCTCGTATTTCAGAGAAGTCAGCAATGTCTGCAACATCTTTGGCATAGACAACTGATGGATCTGGCACAAATGGAGGGTCAATAAGGTTTGCCTCTAGCCTGTGGAAATTTATTGTTTTGAAGAAGCTGTGTTTTCTTGGGTCATCGTCTTCATTCCTGCAATAAAGCAAAAGTTTGTTCATCAGTGTATTTTGCTCTCAGAGACATACAGGGGTGGCTGTGTTTTGTACATGACAGTACTTTAAAATAAGGGGAGATATATACATATATCATGCAACACAATTCCTTTCTTCCTAACCAAAGAACGCTGCATTGCACAACATAAGCCAAGCTGAGAAGCTGAGAACATTCTGATCTCATTACTCATTACTCCACCTCTCAGGGTAAATCAGCCCAGGCAAGGTGCCACACTCCAGGAGCTGCAGTGCTGCATCTGGGATGCCCCATCCAAAGGTACACTTCCACCAGAACTGAACCGACAACAGGATGAGGAGGGGGAGCATGGGATTTATTGTCCAACAAGGGAGGTTCATTGATTGGCTCATATCAACTAGGATAAGAGTATCTATACTATAGGGTAAGAATATGTATTAAACTCTAGAATGGGATATATTGGGTTAATACATCTATAGACTGACTGAGCAGCAGTAGTCTGAATAGGAAGCTGGTGACAAATGAGAATTCTAGTTTTATCTTAATTCAAAGCATCTACATATTTACATCATAACTCAGTTATGTCACTCAAATAAACATTCCCACTTTTAGTGACTGTTTGTTCAAAATAACTACTCTTATAAATTAACAAAGTTTTTTTTAGGCAAGAGATTCACAGATTATGACATTACAAAAGTATATGTGCCACTGTCACAAACATAATCCTTTATTAATATTGTTAAAACCCAATAAGAAAAACCAGAAAGGACTAAATCATTGTAAAGGCTTAAGTTAAAAAAATCTTATGAAAAACAACTGCACACCTTAGGGAGAACTTCACCTGTAAAGGAACTAGTGAATTGTTTCACTGTAGACTCAAAGAAAGAGACTGGTAGAATATTTTCTGATGATAAAAATCATCTGAGCCTCAAATGTGTGCTTGTTAAAGCATGATCAAAGATCACAGCTTTTGAACTGTGCCTCTTGTGTCAAGGCATGCAAAGTCCAAATTTTGAATTCTAGAGAAAGGAGGAGCAGAAAGGAGCACTGTCTTTTCCACACCTATGCATCCTTTGTTTAATGTATTTATGGATGCACTGCTCTTGAAAACAGTAATATAGGAAAACCGAATTTCTCTGCCTTTTGGCCTCAGAAAATGCTAGTTCGTAACACATTGCTTTTTTCTTTTCCAACTTCCTTACAAAATCAAACTCAGCAAAGTGTAAGCCCTCATGTATTTCTAGACAATATTCTATGAATAAAATGTAATGCAAACCTTTGGCAAGTCTTTTTACCTTTGCAAATGTGCAGAAGCACCATGTAAGAGCAGTAGATTTGTGTGACTATGGAAAAATCTTAAGTTTTTAAATCCTCATTTCCATGAATGCAGAACAGCTCGTTCAGCTTGGCACTACTGCCTGTTCCTCATGCTGCCCTGCTGTGCTTCTGGCCTGCCTTGGTGCTCCCTGGGCACAGCAGAGATGAAAGCACCAGCTGCTCTTTTCAGCCCCTTGCTAGAAAATTGCCACTTTACACCTCTGCTGCCCAATTCTTCTGAGCTAGGCACCACCAGGCACTATCCACTGTACACCACCATAAATTACCAGGATGCCACATCACAGCCTGAAGAATGATGGGTTCTGCCATCCAGGCATGCTGGACAATGAAAAAAAAAAATGTTTTCAACCCAAAAGCACCATATGAGCAAAATTATGAATGTACAGATTAAGCCAATGGGGATCTTGAGTTCTGCATATCCATAGGCTTGCAAAGTCATCTCCTACCTTACCTAGCCAGTGACAACGAAGTACTTGAGCAGCCTGCCATGGTTTATTTGACATTCACTGTTAGCCTGAAGTGCATTATAGCTGCTGTTCAAATTAACTGGTGTCCTGGGACACTGGTAAGCCAGTAGTGCTGACTGGGCAGATGCACACGCAAAAATCTCCCTTTATTTTGCTTTTCCTTTCTGTAACATAAACCAAAAAGCACTAGAAGCTGGTGGAGGCTTCAAAATGGATTGCTGCAGTGTTCCTCATCCCGAAACCATAAAAAGTTAAAAAATGTAAAGCTACATGAATGCCATCTACTGGAACTGAGACATCTTCCAACTAGCTGGAGATAAACTTGAGCTCATCCTCTGTGAACTGCATTTTTATGTAACTTAAATAGGAAGAGCAAATGAACTCACATGAAGATGGTAAATTTTGTATTCTTCAATTAAAAATATTTAAAAATCACTTTACAGGTTTGGGATTTGAGATATCAATCCCAAAAAGCCTGAGTGGAGAAAAGGGGTTACATCTTTCCTGAGTTAGCTAGTGAAATTGCACCTTCAAAAGAAGAGTGGAGGGTTTTAAAAGGTCAGGTGTACAAAATAAAGCTGTCTTTGAGCAGCTTTAACTTATGCAACAGGCACTTCTGTGGATAACCCAAGCTCTTGTTGTCCTTAGTAGAATTACAGTGCTAATCTTTACATAAGCATGAACTGTCCTGAATAGTATCACCCTGTTTAAGAGGTACATGCAGGCTTTTATTCTGTATCATGCTCAGGGTATACATCCTATTGTTTTCCTTCTCTAAGTATGGCACATCAGAGGAAGGATATATTAAACAGCAGAAAATTAAAAATAATACTCGCAGTAACCTTTCTGTGTACACTTCTCCTGTTGCTGAGAAGTAATGGAACAATAAGCTGACAGAAAGATTGTAAATTATTCCCTCAGAAAAGGGGATGTGGTTACCGTAAGTGATTTTTACAGTCGCTGGTTTTGTTTCAGACTTGCTGAATGAACTCAGCCAAGTCACCCATAATTTCTAAATTTCGTTTTGCCCTACTCTGAAATTTGTTACCTTCACAAAGTGCTGTAAGTCCAAATGTCTGCAAAGTATGCTGACTTTAAGTTAGAGTGCTCGGAATGTTTTTGTGTCAAATATAGTTTTAAAGTAAGCTTTTAAAACATATTAAAATAATACAGATTTTATATTAAACATACTCCACGTACTGCTGAAAATAACATTTTTCTGCTGCCTTGATAGTTGCTGGAAATTCAGCAGGCACAAGAGTAGCTCTCTTCATTTAGCAATAGAATATTAAGAATATGTGTATTAATGCATTAATCTATTATGTTTTATTAGAGTTAATTATTTCAGACAAACGTTTGCCTAACATTTTGAAAAACTGTTCCATGTTGTTATGAAATATAAATTTAGACGACTATCTATGCATTTTCCATGAGATCATTTGTCTATTCCACCTTTAGACTGGAAAAGCACCTGATACATATATTTGTATTCACCAATGATTCAAATCATGGTGTATTCCAAAGATAGGTGTTATTGGTTTCCCATTAATTTTTTACATTTTTATTATATTTCTTTAATTTGTCTATATTGCAAATGTAGATCTGCAATCTGACTTATTAGAAATGCACTAAATTATTTATACACACACACGTATCAGAGGGATCAGAGCTATTACAAGTTAAATATGACAAGGTTTAGTTTTGCAAGTCTCTTCTTATTGAACAGTTCCTTGAAATTGCGAAGTCAGGGACACATCCACCAGTCTTCATCAACCCAAAGCCACCTCTGAAGTGGCCCGAAATGTTTTGCTTTATAGGAATTTGTGCCAAATATTCTTTTTGTCCCTGTGATGAGTCAGGATGACCAGAAATTCTACAACATTTTATTAAAGCACTTGAGCAAAGGAGAGGGGTTAAGGTCTCTTCAGTAAGAAGCCAATGACTCAGCCTTACAAATTAGATATCTGCAGGGAAGAGAATCCACATTGCAGATTTGGATTTCTGCCCACATCATTCCAGTAAGCAATACAGCCCAATATTCTGCATTCAGTCTGCACTAGCACAGATGCAGGTATCTACTTGAATACCCTGTATCTTTAGAAAAGAATGTGTAAGAAAAAGGGGTTGCCCCTTTCTCCCAGAACTATATAGAGTCTAACATCAAAAATAACAAGAAGGCAACTCCTTTGAGTCATCTGGAGTGAGGATAGATGATCACACTACTGCAACAACATTCCTTATTTCCATATTATCTTCAAAATTTTCCACCTCTTTCTTCCTAGAAGTGAAAGGGAAAATCCAGTACTCTGTAGAAAGTGAAGGTCTAACCCATTTTGTGCAGTAAGTAAAATAACTATATTGTCTGCAGCTTTAATCTGTATTGTACTGAGATTGAGAAGGCCTACCTGCTTCCTAAACGGTCCTCTTTTTTCTTAGCCAAAAACAGCTGGCAAATCTCTTTCGCTTCCGCTGTAAAGCTGGCATGTTCAAATTTCACCTCATCTTCCAGAGTTCTTCTTCTAACCTCATCCTTATTGACCTTTTCTTTGTAATCCTTGAATGGTGTTCGCCCAGCAACCATCTCATAAATAGTACACCCCATAGCAAACCAGTCCACGGGGTAGCTGTAGTCCTCTTCCTTCAGGATTTCCGGAGCCATGTAACCATTTGTCCCAGCCTATTGCAAACACACAGACAGATTTACTATACAATGTCAGTAGTGAAATGCATACAATTAAACAGACTAGTCTATAATTCTTCCAAAATATTCTACTGATATATTTTGTATCTAGAAACTCTGGCCTTTTTTTAATCTAGAAACTGTGAGGTACAACTTTTTTAGCACATGGACTATATCTCTCTTTAAACATCTTGGCATATAGGAAAACTGTCTTAAATATGCTTTCCCAAGGTGAAATGTCTGTGCTTGCTAGCTTGCTTTCTTCTTCCATTTTATTCTTTTTTTCTGTTGAAGATACTGTTAGTTTTGTTGTGTAAACACAAGTAGTAATCAGTTTGAAAAGATTTTAAAAAGTACAAAAATCAAGCAAAACAATCACTGATTCCCACCCTGTTCAATGGTTATAACTGGTCCAACACAGGGGTCTGCTGCAGTGAGAAAATTCTCATCAAGCCAGTAGCTGAGCTGCAATGAGGAAGTTCTCAGCCACCTCCCTCTTGGTTTCTGGATAAATGTTCTACCACCAAGGGCCAAGAAAAACTCTTAAAAACCACTGAAAGAAAGTAAACCTATGGAAATTATAATTCATAAATTACACACATTTGGGTGAAGGAACAAGTTCATATTTCCTGACTAAAAAAAGATGCCTGAATAAAGACTATTTACAGCACTAATGGCCCCTTTTCTGAGAGAAGAAATGGCCACTCTTTGAGAGGGGCATCTGCCTGCTTCCTTCCCAGCCCAGGATTGCCACTTTCCCCTTGGGGGACAGGCTGCAGTCTGAAATAGCTTCTGCTGCCTCTGTCCCCAGGGAGCTGATTCACCTGGGAGGGAAGTGAGGAGATCAGCATCTCTCTACGCTCTCTGCTGCACTGTTCCATGACTGAGGACGTGGGATTTCAATCAGAACAGCATTTCCTCAGCTGAACCCACGTTTACTGATACATCTCATGCTTTATCTTATGTATTTACCAGATTCACCTAACAGTGATGACCATGTCAGAAGTTGCTTGAACCTCTCATATCTTTTTTAAATACTGGGACTGATTACCAGTATAACAATTTAAAATTAAAAACTGTGTTTGTGCAAAATCCCACAAAAGCTTACTCAAGATGGTCATTATTACTGTTCTCAGCATACAATCAATGACAGAGATTCACTCCAAAGCAAAACAGTTAGAAAAAGGTAACTAAAGCTAAGCTCATTTGGACAAATTGTATTCATAAAAAGTGCAGCTCAACAGATGAATTTTATTTTATGGGGATGGGTAACCCCTCTGATTTTTGCAAATTTAGGCATAGTACTTCCAAGTCAGGTATCCCCATAAACTTTAGCTTGTGTCACTATACATTATGGCATATACTCTACTATAAACAATGTGTGCAAGAGGGAACATTTTAACATCAATTAAAACATAAGCCTAATAGACAGAAAATTAAATCCACCTTATTTTCTCTCTTTGTAGTGTGGGATTTTTTTTTACTTTTAAGGATATAGAGCAAAATCCTCCATATGGTTGAAAAACAGAAATTAGATGAGAAGAACAAAAGTAAAAGTCAGGTTGAAAGCAAAAGGAAAGGTTAAAAGTGAACAGTTGCCTCTCTCGCTGAAACCACAAAAGTACAGAGGAGCAGCATGGGCACTGCAGCTGCTGACATCATCCCACAGGCAATTTGTACTGCTTACACTGGATTTCTCTAAGTAAAAATATTGAGAGATACCCTGACAGTATTACATTTTTAGGTATGATTACTGCTCTATTCAGGGAAGGGGACAAATGCTCAAACATGGACCACAGACCCCAAATCCATCTGGCCTCAAAAAACCTGGAAAGGAGAGGAGAGGTTGAAAGTAGTAGAGAAATTTTGATACAAAAGCTTGCACACAGAGCTCACTGTGGGTTAGTAAACACAGCTCTAAATTGGTTTCTGGAATATTTTTTTCTTTTCTTTTTTTTTTTCTCCTTCTGGGAAGCAATAAACATTCTTATTTTTACTGAGATGAAGCTGGGGCACTAATGCCTTGAAGAACTATTGAGTCACATTATCATCAAAATGTGCCCTGACAGCACAATATGGTCTTTCTGATAAGACATTACTTTACTGCAACTTAGCACCATTATACCGAACCTGGGTACATCTGACATGGGAAAGTCAGAAATCTACTGTCACAAACGTGTCTCAAGGCAGCTCCTTTCAGACTGCCTCTTTCCTTCTGCTTGTGTTTTCCACAGTTGTTTTTTCAAAAGAAATAGTTGCCAAGTTACTTCAGTCTCTTCCATGGGCATTTCCCACATCCCCTCCAGTAGGACACACCATCTGGAAGAACACCATGCTTTGACGTGGTGCTTGTGTTTCTCAAGAACAGAGAAAGCAAGGCCATCATCACACACCAAAAAGATGGCACAACCACAACTTGATAGCAAACAGAATGGACCAACAAGAGCCTCCCTTCAGACTGAAGTGACAGGCTGTGGATGAGCTTAATGTAAACAAGAACTAAACTTCAACGTTCTAAATTAGTAGCACTGAAATCTTGAGCTGTTACTGAGTTGATCCAACTCCATCTGAGGAAGTCTAGGAACATATCATTCCTCTGATATGTCAAACCATTTCAATTCAGAATTTCATGAGAGCTGGTTTCCTCATAGAATTTCATCCAAACTTGAATCCAAAAACAAATCTCTCCCAGTCCTGAAGCTTTCCTTCAATTCACAATGAAGGAACAGGCTAAGAAGCAGGAATCTAAACCTAATCTCATAAGCCCTGAGACTAAAAACATGACAATTTTATAGCAGAAGCAAACATATTTCACAAGCAGTCAACAGTGATTTTTAAAGGGGAAGGAAAACAATAAGAGGGGAGAAACACATGAATCTCTATCGTTATCAAAACAGGAATTTGAAGAAAGGAAGAAAAGAGCTTAAATTTCAGTATTTTCCACCTATTTCTCTGTATGTGCAGTTTTGGCAAAATCATTTGGGAAGAAAGATGCTAAAGCCTTTAGCATTTGCTGTATTAGAGAACACAAAAAAGGAATTATTCAGCACCTGGAAATGGAAGAACATAGATCCTTCAAATGAAGATTTAATTCTATCTTTGGAGAGTAGGCAGCATTAGAGGGAAGGTAATACCTAACATCCCTACACTAATCATTATGGAGAAGATGTAAAAATCAGATCATCTTTCCAGGAAAAGAGACCCTACAGCAACAGGAAGGAAGGCCTCAATGACCTCAGGAGAGGTTTATCTAAGGAGGTAAAACAGAAGCTTTGTGAAGGGAGTTTTTAAACTGTACAACTCTCACTAGCAGTGAGATTTGAGCAGCAAAAAATAATGCATTAGGTGGAAAACCTATTGACTGATTCCCAAAGCAAAAGTGAATTAAAGTAAATTACTCTTGGCAAGCCTTGGTGTAAAAAAGTATAGTGTAAATTATACTCTAGTGCAAAAATGGAAAAAAAAAAGCACAGAAAGCAAAGAAATTAAAAGCTACCACAAAAGAAAAATGCATTATTTTTTAGAAGGGGTCTATTGCCCATGGACAGGTACTGAGTATTTAATTCAATTCGAATTATCTGAGCATGCCTCAGAACGGATATCTCCAAGTCTGGGATACTGATATGTCTATCATACAAAAAATCACTAGGTTTGCATGATTTTGCAGATGTTTTCATTCAGTACAATTTATAAGTATGTTCAGCAACTGTATATTAACTGAAACCCACTTTTTCTTACTAGATCCTACTTTACATGGATAAATTTCACTCTTTTAATGAAAACAGAGAAAATAAAAAACCCACGTTCAAAGTTAATTCCTTTGTTGTCAACTACACTACTAGGATGTTCATTGGGTTTTCACTGAGACAAAGCACATTGTTCTCTTCTTTCCTGTAGAATTCCTGGTAAGACAAGGAACCATTTGAACATATGTATTAACTAATCAAGTGATCTTACAGAAGCACAAACACATGATATTACACCTTCACTGACCTGGAAGCAACTAATGGGACACAATAAATAAAAATATCACAAAGAAGACAAAGAATGTTATATTATCCCAACTTTTTACAGGAGACAGAAATCTTAGGCCATTGTAGTGGCACAGAACTTTCTGAAGCGTAGTCAGTACAACACTAGCTATTTTTTGCTGGCTCTCCATCTAATATTGTCTTTTGTGATGATGAGCAGGATGCCTTACTTGCATAAGCTGCTTGAATTATACAAATAGTCATTACATTTCAGTCAATTAAATTTTAATTGACTTGCTTTTGAAAAGGGTTCACAGAGCTACTTTGCCTTTATTTCACTATCTTGAAAACAACCCAAAAGACAATTTTTCAATAATCCTCTAAAATGTAATGACCAAATGCCACACTTGGCTACATTAGCGAAGAAGTTCTGTTGAGTGAAATTATTGCTTTGAGTGTGGTTTCACAGGGCATAGTAGAAATGACTCATCTGAAAGTATACAAATGTTTCTTTTGTGAAATGCGATCCTGCATAAATTTTTCAAAGGTCACATAATTACAATCTTTTAGTAATTCAAGATGCGATCCTGAGAAACACTAAGTACACTCAGATCCCAGTGCAGTCAAGGGGCACTTGGCACAGCAGAGCTCGGAGCAGAACGAGGCCCGCAGTGCAAGCAGCTCACACATCTCTCTGACTGCTGTCCCGACGAGGGAAAGCCCCTTCAACACTGCCCCTGTCCCAGCTTCTAGCAGGTGCAGGCAAGAAAGAGAGAGAACTCTCAGGAGCTTTCAGCAGCACAGAAACAGGCAAATGGGGAGAAACAGGATTTAGATCTTGCTACCTTTTCCCACAGATCTCTGCAAAACAAACTCAATTGATATCACAAACCAAACAGTAAAGCAAATCAGAATGTCTATCTTTTGTTTGCCATGGCACAAGAACTGTTGAACAGAGGAAAAAAAACAAGCTGAGTTTAGCTCTATCAGCTGTTTCCTGGGGCTCGGTCCTTCCTTCCTCCAAGGGGTGCCACTGCCTGCTTTGTTCTCTTGTCCAGCTGTTCCTGCACTCCTTCAGCAATGGCCTTAATAGACCCTGCAGGAATGCAGGAACAGACCACAGAAATCTCTTCCCTGCACACAAGCTAACAGGCCCTAGATGTGGAGAACAACACTGATCTGCCTCTGTCACTCACTTCACCATCTTAGTTCTTCTCCCAAGAGTCATTGTGAGGAGGGACAGAGCGTAATTTAAATGAGTCACACAGAATTGTAGTTCCTCTACAGTTTTTTCTCACCACATGTTCATACAGTTACAAGAAACTAGCTGACCTAATTAGTAGGCAACTATTTTCTTTTAAAGGAGATAAAATCAAATCTAAATAGGGCAAAAAGCACTCAGGAAAGTCACATAGATCAAGGATTCTGGCATATTGTTAATGCTTAGCAGAGGGAGGGACCGTCTGATGGGATGGCCGGTCATGAATTGTTGGGCTACTGATTCAGAAGAACACAAGGAGGACTGTTCAGAGTAGCAGGAGAAGATAATGAGAAAGACAGTACAGGAGCTTAGGAGCTACTGAATCCCATATGCTTATGTAAGATTCAAGACCAAACTTTTTCTGATTTTCACATAAGAAGATAATTCTCATAGGGAAAGTTGTGTGCTTTAAAAAAAGCCAACACAGGCAAAAGAACAAAAGGGACAAAACAGATTTTTGCTATATTAGAAAAAAAGAAAAAATTGCCTCTGGGTTCAAAGTCACTACCTGGAATAGTAAAAAAATCCAGCATTGATTTTCACTCTTTTAAGCTTGACCACCAGTAATCATTGAAATGAAGGAAGTTGCACAACAAAAGAGAAAGCTACTCTGTGCAGTAGGGACTGCTGCCTGTGTGTTCCTCCTTAGGAAGAGAGACACAGCTACAGCATGGTTTCAGGTTAGATTCATGCTGTATGGAAGCCAAAGGGATAAAGGGCTTGAGAAGGGACAATCCAGTACCTGGGCACCAGTTTTAACTTTGGATTCTAAAGCAGATCCCCACTTTCTTCCTGCATGATGACACATAAACCTTTGACTCAGATCCCTACTGGAGACAGAACCTGCTAACAACTCCTACCTCGGTGAAGTGTCATCAGAAGACATCTCAAAGCATTTATAGACAGGGAAGCAATCAGACATTATAGGATGGAGCATGCAGGACAAACAGAACACTTGGTAGAGACTCATTAGCACACAATTTGAATTCAAGAATTATAAGGGTTATCTAGTCTTCCTGTAACATACTTTTCTCTTTAATTTCCTTTTAAATTTCTCCTAACCATTTCCCATCTATAATGTAGAAATAATACTACTTCAATGATATGAATGGTTTCATTATTTAATGACCGCAGAATATTCCATGAACAGTGTTAATAAGGGAGAAAACTCTCCATCTTCTTAGCTCTGTCTATATTTTATGAAGCTCTTCATAATGAATGCAAATACCGTACTGTGGCACCAAACATAGACTGCTTTCTCAGAAAGTGGATGTCTAAGAGAAATCCTGTGTTCTGTGACATTGTGACTGAGAGGACAGGACTGCACAGTGCCCTGGGAAGGGTAGGGGCCCTCCAGTGTAGGTACGGCCACTGCAGGTTAAGCAGTGCAAATGTCAAGGAGGCCTGGAGAATTACTGCTGATCACTGAAATCCATGGGATTTCATCCCTAAAATCTTTCAGGATTATGACTAGTGCTGGAAGTACCATTCTTTAAAATGCAAATCCAAGGAGATGGGTACTGGCTGCATCAGACCAATGACCCTACGGTCAGTTTACTGCCTGTGAATTCTACTCAAACAAATGAATATATAGGAAAGTCTCTTAAGAGCCTGATGTGTACATTGAGACCGCTCTACACTTTCCTAGACTCCAACTACTTGCAGTTCAAGGGCTTCCAGGGACAGAAATGGTTTCTCTCAACAAAACTTCTGTCCATCAATTCTCCACTCTCCCCCTAAACCTAGATAAATTTGTAGAGCCTACAAGACCCCTTGCAAGAGAGTCCTGCAGCTTAACTACACTCTGGTTTAATATTTGTTTTAAGAACCACGCACCTGCTACCTTTCACTAGCAATTTTAAACTTGAATAATGGGCAAAACCAAGCCCCCAGTTTTCACTTGCATGTGTCTGTAATTCCAGGTTTTTATTCTGTCTTCCTAAAAAAGTAATCGCATGTCTGTTAACTGAAACTACTCATGACAGTGGGAATGTGGAATGTCACATGGTCCAGTAAGAACAGAAGTACCACCTTCCTCACCATCTCACAGCTTGCTGTTTCTGCAATACTGCTTCTGGTCAAAGCTGCCAAATCAAAAGTTCAAAGAATTATAGCGTCAGCCAAATGCTGCATTCCTTATCCAATGAAATAAAAACATCTTTGACTATGATGAGTCAACGTGTGGCCCACTAGATGATTTACCCGAAGGATCATTCCAGAATGTACACTGTTTTAATAGAAAATCCTATACCATTTATTAACAGTCAGATTAAGCTGAATGAGGAACAATAGTAAAAGTCATGCAGAGACCTCATGCTACATCATAAAGGGCTCCAATGTCATTCCCTGACAGAAAAAATGGATGGCACACTGCGTGTAGGAAAAGTATTTCATGGGACACATTGCGTTCTCTTAATTTGAGATGACTGCAGTATCCTTTCTGCCATATCCAAAACTGCAGGAGGCAGAATAGTCTCACAAAATCATTTTTGTTCCTTCAGTCTCATTATCATGGAATTCATATAATTAGTTTGGAAAAGATTCTAAGATCATTGAGACCAACCATTAATCCAGCACTGTGCACCTCTAAACCATGTCCTTAAGCCCCACATCTACATGGCTTTTAAATACCTCCAGGGACGGTGGCTCCACCACTTCCCTGGGCAGACTGTTCCAGTGCTTGACAGCCCTTCTGGGGAAGAAACTTTCCTTAATATCCAATCTAAACATCCCCTAGCACAACTTGAGGCCATTTGTCCTATCCTTGTTACCTGTGAGGAAAGTCCAACCCCCACCTTGCTACAACCTCCTGTCAGGGAACTGTAGAAAACAGTGAGGTACCCCTGAGCCTCATTTCTCCAGTTCCCCCAGCTGCTTCTCACCAGACTTGAGCTCCACACCCTTCCCAGCTCTGCTACCTCTCTCTGGACATGCTCCAGCACCTCAATGTCTTTCTTGCCATGACAGGCCCAAAACTGAACACAGGATTCAAGGTGCAGCCTCAGCAGTGCCGAGGACAGGGGAATGGTCACTGCCCTGGTACTGCTGGCCACACTATTGATGGTACAGGCCAGGATGCCACTGGCCTCCTTGCCCACCTGGGCACATACTGGATCATGTTCAGCCAGCTGTTGACCAACAACCCCTTTTCCCACTAGGCAGCTTTCCAGCCACCCTTCCCCAAGCCTGTAGTCTGCAGGGGATTGTTGTGACCCAGGTGCAGAACCTGCTGCTTTGCCTGATGGAACCTTGTAGAACTGCCATCAGCCCATCAATCCAGCCCATCCAGATCCCTCTGCAAAACCTTCCTGCCCTCCAGCAGATCCACATTCCCAGCCAAGTTGATGTTGCCTGCAAACTCACTGAGAGTGCACCTGATCCCCCTGTTTGATCCCCTTGATCAAACAGGGCTGGCCCCAATACTGAGCTCCGCACAACCCTGCCAGTGACCAGGTGCCAGCTGGATGTAATTCCATTCCCCACCACACTCTGGGTCCAGCCATCCTACCCATTTTTATCTAGCAAAGAGAGAGCCTGTGCAAGCCAGGAGCAGCTGGGTTCTCCAGGAGATGCTGTAGGAAACAGTGACACAGGCTTTACTACAGTCCAGACACATCCACAGCCATCTCCTCAGCCACAAAGCAGGTCAACCTGTCACAGAAGGAGATGAGGCTGGTCAAGCAGGACGTGCCTTTCCTAAACCCATGCTGGCTGGGCCTGATCCCCTGGTTGTTCTGTATATGCTGCATGACCACACTCAGGATGATCTACCTCATGAGCTTCTCTGGTACCAAGGTCAGGTTGACAGGCTGGTAGTTTCCTGGATCCTCCTTCCAGCCCTTCGTGTGGATGGGCATCACATTTACTAATGTCCAGCCAACTGGGACCTCCTTGGTTTTCCAGGACTGCTGGGAAAGTCATGATGGGAAGTGACTCGGTCAGCACTTCTGTCTCTCCCTCAGTACCCTTGCGTGGATCCCAAGTGGCCCCACAGACTTTTGTGGGTAAGGCTGCATTCTGTACAGTACGTGTTTCAGAGATTACAAAAATCTGAAACACCTGTCATGATGATGCACTTCATACCAACTCTGATTATCAAAATTTTTAAGAACAAAGTTCTGCAAGTAAAAACATCATCAATTTTACACGCCATAGTTCAAAATGTATAAGCAAAATAGCAGCAAGTTCCTCTAATTCTGAGCAAATGAAGAGCTGTCATTTTTCAAAGTGCAAAGGAAGAAGACATTTTTACAGAATCTTATCCAATAAGAATGCCATGTGATAATGAACAAAGGTCAGCTGTAGAATAGCTTGATGAGTTATTTTTTATTTCACAAGTCTAAACCCTCCTCCTGCTTTTCAACTGCCTTGAAATTAAACTGCAAGTTTCAGGAACATCTAAATAGATTTCCTTGTGTTTTCCTAAGAAATAGAATCTTATAATAAACAAACATACAGGAGGGCAAAAGGACATTTTGAGTAAGATTTTAACCAAAACATGTTTTTCCTATAAAAATATTATTATGTCCTTCAAATATATAAAACATAGCACAGGAAAACTGTGAAGAAGCCTGAAACCTCTGAAGATATGAATGCACTTTTATAAATACTACAAAAATATGTTTATGTTATTTTTCACAGTTACTATGTCAATATTTAAGCTCTCTGGCTCACATGCATCTGCACAAAAGTTCTTTACAATTTACATGCAACAGTTGCTTTTCACAAAAGCCATACCGAGTAAGGGCAGAAAATTCTTCCCTAAATAAACAGCAAATGCACAGTAAGTTCTGGAAAAATGGATTTAAGTCCTCTATATTTAATTTCACAGAGGATATGAAGATACTAAACAGAAGAATATGCCGACTTTTCTCACAACCATTCTCAGGAAACTAAGTAGTATTACTCTTTTGGATAAGGGCAGGAGCACTTGACTCACATACAAGTGGAATTTGATTTGTACAAGAATAAGTTGCAGAGACTTCAAGAAAAAGATGACAGGTCAAACTGTTCAAGTGGGGAAGCTCTTCATTTCTGTTGTATGCAAAAAAACCCTAGTGCTAGAATCAATCTAGCGTGTACATAAGCAGACAAAACACTTTGCCTGTGTAAAAGCTATCTTTGCAGGCTCTCAGTTTCTCCCTGTTGTCTACTTCAATTATGTAAGACAGAGAAAACAACATTTTAAAAGTCATAATTTTAAGATTCCTGCAGGGTCTGACCAATACATCAGATCAGATGCAACAGGCACATTTGTAGGAAGTCACAATGACATTTGAACACCTGAATAGTTTTATTACCACTAAGAGTTTGTTTCTGTTTCCAGTGATGTCAGTAAGAGCTCTGCCTGAGTAAGTGTGAATAGACACATTTCTTGGTAGATTGCACAGGTGCATGTAGCTATCATGAGAAGATCCCATATAAGCCATGTATGTTTAAAGAAGGAAAATGACATTGTAAGTAGCTTTCAACTGTTTTCTACCTTTATTTTCAAGACTGTTATTATTCAAACTTGCGTATTTTAATTTTTTGGGGTGATTTCTCCATTCTAGGGCCAGCTGGCACTTCACAAAGACAGATCAGCACACTTACTGAAGTTAAAGTTTTCTAAATTTTGTAATTATTACTGTATCAATTACTTACAACTACAGTATACGTTCAAAATACATTCACACAGAAAGCTGGATGTTTCTCCTTGCTGCTTTAGCAATTGAAAAGAGAGGGAGAAATCTAAGGCTTGGTATCCAACTCTTTCAAGATTTTTGTAAGGAGCACTGCTTCTGAAAGGAGGGTATTTTTATTTACAATAGTTATGGGCAATTGGTATGGAGCACACAAGTGCCTTTCAAAAGGCAGTATATGTAATGGCAGTACTTAAAGGATACCAAGGCTATCTCTTCAATTACGTAAGTATTGAATCATCAGTTGCACAAGGCTTTTTCTGAAGCATGAACACACTACTTTTTATTAACACCACATTGAATTCATCAATCTAAAATTCAAAAAACCATTTTACCCACAAAGAACATTTCTTTGGCTGATGAAGAGTATATAAACATTATAATTTCGTAGAAACCCCCAATGAAAACTTGGAAAATGTCTAAAACAGGAACTCATTAACAAGCTTATTACTTGTGCCATGTGATAACCTAATCACCTAATAAGATTTACAAAAGGGATTAACGGATCCTCCAGCTGATGTATGGGTGATGTGCATTTATTCATACATGAGAGGATAGGAATTTTTTTATGTTTTGAAAGCAGAACAAATTTAATCTTTAATGGCTTGTACAGCTATGAGAGTGTATAAAACTTTCAGAATTCATCAAAATATTGTATTTTTTGCAATCTCTAATGAAATGAATACACAGATAAATCCATATATTATTTACTATAGACCAGTAGCAATATCCCTTAACTAGTGACTGAGAATTGTAAGCCTTAAATTGTCAGTTCAGACCATCATCCAAAATCTAGATAAACAGCTTTATGATATTAGGCACTTAGATATCAGTACAATACAGATTTGGCCTGGAAGGAATATATATTCTGCTTTAGCTTATAAAAATGCCCTTATAAAACTGTGTCTGCAAAATAGTGCAACTGATTAAATTTCATTTGATAAACGTGTCTTGGAGCCATACATTCCTTTGAGTGAAAAAAGAAAAAGTGATTTGTATAGGTTTGGTTAAGTGATAACAATTTGGCAGTCATACTCAAAAAGCATGTTATGATGTAAATTTTCAGATAATTTAAAGTCAGAATGTAACTATGATTAGTAGACAAAAATTAATTTAACAGCGCCATTTTTCTTTTATTATAGGAGTACATGGTGAAGCTTAATGTAAATTTTGTAAATGTGTTTTTTGGTCTTCCTGTGTATGACTTTAGTACAAATAATAATAATATCCAGATCTCATACAACATTTTTTAGAAGCTTTCAAATATGACTATTTTACAGAAGTGCAAAAAAAATTCCTGGAATTATTATTAACTCATTTATAGTTATGATACAGAAAATGAAAAAATAATAATTTTCTTCCATCTCCTATTTCAATATAATGTATGAACAAAACTGCCTTTAACAGAAATTCCTTACAACACATTACAATAATGTAGTACATTATTCATTGCAGCTTTTGCTCTAATAAAAGCATCCATATAATGGTGAACAGAGCTTCTAAAAACAACAAAAGAAAAGTCACTAAAAACTTGATGGCTGCCATAGGTGAGGAGGAACAACCACCTTGTCCAGTATTGCTTTGAGATTCTACCCTAACACCAACAGAAGTGGTTACATATTGCTAAATACACTCTTTCATTTTGGGGGTTTTTTTCCCTTCTGTCAAACCCCACATATTTACAAGTAAGGAAAACTGCCCTTTGACAAAACTATTTGTTCTGATCATAATGACTGCATGCCTCTGTAACTTGCAAAGCACAGTAAGGTTTATAGCTTTGGGTTCACTGATGAAAATGCCATCTTTAAAAACAAAACAACATTCTCGTTTCACGTACGTTCTGCTGAAAAACCTGCCTTTCACAGTAGCTGTATTTTTGTATCCAAAACACCATGCAGTTTAACTTTAAAATTATTTACTATCTATACATACAGCAATTTCCACATTTTCTTTCAGCGAAAACTAAAACCACTCATAATACAAACTTTCTTAAATTGCCAGGAAAAGAAAAGACCCTTCAAAATTACTGAATTTAACAACATCAAAAGATGTGCACTTCAAACATGGTGTAAAAGGCCATTGGTGAGTCCTCTCTCCTACTGAATTTCTAATGCGAACTTAGGGAGTTTAACATAGGGAAGTTAGACCAGTTTATAATGCTGCTTCCATTTCTTCATATTCTTAGTGTATTTTAGACACATTCTCTCGTTATACACATTTTTAAGCTCCATATACCTTGAGAGAAATATGTCTTTTTCATAGTTAAGCTACCTGAATACGTATTTCTTGTGTAAATCTCCTGACATTATTACAAATCCAGGTTAGTTTGGGATGACCACAGGCATGGCTGAAGTGCTGCACAATCTAACTCACACAAAATCCAGTTGGTCAACCATCTTTTTCTTCTTACACATGTAGATGGGCATGGACATTTACAAACCATCAAGTCTGCTAACTTTTTCAGGAATTGTTTTGTGGGGGGAAGGAAGGCTGGACGTCTTTTATTATGCAGCACCACACACACCTGCAATACAATCAGTAGCACCACTTAAGAGTAATGTGTAAGAAATTGTATTATCCTAGGAGCAAAAGTGGAATATAAAAGGGGTCATATCTTTGACTGCTACTCATTAAACAATTGGTTAAATCACTGACTATGCAGTATTCCATAAGGCACAAGGCATCTGCCTCTCTAAAGTCACTGGTTCAAGAGTTTATCTTCAGAGAAACAAATCAAGTTGATTCTACTGTTTCTGTGCAAAAGAAGTTGTTTTACTATACGCAGCAGCTAAAGAGTTAATAAACCAAATCTTCTTACGACCTGTCTCTTAGAATGAAATGACTACATTAGGTCTTTAGCAAAGAATCAATTCTGGGGAATTAAGTCTTGGATTTAGAAGGCATTAGAAACAGAACGGCTTCACTTCCCACTGCCCATGTTCAATGAATTTGTACTCACCCTCTGAGTGATGCTTTTTCCCTCTTTGACTTGCACTGCCAATCCAAGATCAGAGAGTCTGCAATTCCCATTATCATCCAGGAGGACATTCTCTGGTTTCATATCCCGGTACACAATTTTGATGGAATGGAGATGCAGAATCCCACAGGTGATCTGAGCTGAGTAAAAGATGATCCTTTTCATTTCCAAACCCCTTTCTCCCACATTGTAGATGTGATACTTCAGATCCCCTCCATTCATGAGGCTCATAACAAGACACAGATGGGTTTTGGTCTCATAGGCATAAGCTAGTGTGACTATGAAAGGGCTGTTGACCTTCTCCAGGATCTCTTTCTCCAGCAGTGCCATCTTCTCTCCACTTTTCTTTTTCAACCTTTTCTTATCCAGTTTCTTGCAGGCATACATCTTGCCAGTATTTTTGACCTGGATGGCACAAACCTAAAGAAGATGCACATGGAAAAGGAAAGAAGAAATTTTACACAGAGACTGGAATATCATGGGTAACAGGCAGGAACAGGGGAATCACTGATGCCTATTAGTAGCTGTTGATGCTAATTTCTATGAAGAGTGTATTAGCAGAGAAAACAAAGAAAAAACAAGTGTACAGTCGGTTCTGTTCTGGACCAGTAGTATATGGTGGCCCTGATGCAAAGTTCTTGAGATTACCACTAGTAGACCTGTACTAGCAAATAAAAGTAACAAGGACAAGAACAAAAATCTGTTACCATGAGAATAAGCAGCATATACAGATTGCATCTGCACAGTTAAACTCTATTGACTCTAAAAAACCTCCATACTGTAGTTTGGGAACAGATCCTGATGCGTGTTTTTCCCTAAACTGCAGCTAAGAATTATCTGGGAGTGTGTGAGATAGCACCAGCTAAACTGATGTCAAGGAGCAGACTAATAGTTAACTACATGAATATTCATCCAAGTTTTTTTGTAAAGAAGCCTGCTTTTTTACTAGCATAGATACAGAATATAAAAACATTAAAGTAGCTCTTTACTAACAGAAGCCTCTATCACAGTATAAATAACCCAGCCTAATTTCTGGAAAATGGGCAATCTGAAGGAGTACATTTTACAAATCTTCATACAATGGCTTAATCCACTGCTCTTTGCAAACCCACTTGCTGGTCTTGAAAGGGGAGAGATGATTCACATCCTTAAAAGTACAAGCTCTTACCTCTCCAAAGCCACCTTTGCCCAGCACTCGGAACTCGGAGAAGTATTTCTCAGTTACTGGTTGCTTCTCAAACACTTTCCATTGGATAAATTTGTCATAAAAGGGGCTGGTCTGGAAGTCCTGGAAGGGCTTGTCTTTAAAGAAGAGTTTGGTTTCCTCCTTGGCCAGCTGCGTGATGTTCTCATAGTCTTTTGCAGTGGCTGCTTGGCATTTGCTGACCAAGTCAGAGCTCATGAAAGACAGATAGTTTTTGCTGCCTTCCTTAAGAAAATTGGTGACAATATTCTCCATGGTGCTGTTCTTGAGATTGTCCTCTGCCAACTCCCAGCTTGATAGCTCATCCAGGAAGTCCCTAGCTACCAAATATTCTGGCACTGTCTCTAAAAAGTCTCGGAAGAATTTCTTGCCAATGGGCTGCTGTTCACAGATGCTGTCATAATCAGCAACAATGGATTCTCTTTGTTCTTTGCACTGCTCAACCTTGGGCAGCGAGAGGCTCTTACGCCTCTTTTGCATTTCCTTGGCATCTCCTTCTCCACTCTTCCTTGCCTGGAGGTAGGCAGTGTTGGCAATCAGGTTGTCGAGCCCCCCCATGTCACACATCTTGGCAAGCCCTTGGGGTGGCAGAGCCTGGTTCAGACAAAATGAGTAACTGGCCCAAGTGCTGTGCTGTAGCTGCCCTGCACTTCTCCCTGCTAGCGGTGTGTCAGAAGGCTTCTGAAAAACACCAGAGAGACTAACTGCTTTTGCATTAAATACCTCTCAAGGATTTTCACTAAGTACCTTTAGGTATAGGCACCATTTGTGGAAAGTGACTGGTAAGAGGTTTCTCTGTAAGGAGCTTTGAGTTTGCTATGTATAGCTGAGGGACGACATCCTAGGCAAACCCTCCCACTGGCAGCACCAAACGCACGTGGTTCAGCTGGTGTTTTTCAGAATGGGCCCTGATAACCTTTAAATGTACCAAGATTCCCTCTACATGCACTGTCCCTGGCTGCTGGGAACATGCAGAGATTCCTGTCTGCAATACATGCACTCTTCAACTCAGGGGCACTTTGGCCTCAGTCAGTAGGACAGCCCTGGATCTCCCCCAGTCGACACCAAACACCAGCAGACTAACAACAGCATACCTTGGGATCTGGTTTTATGGAAAGCTTTTATCACAAATCTGCTATGCCAAAAAGACCTTGACACAGATGACCATGCGATGTTGAGCTTTAAATTATCAGACAATTCAGTGCTTTGAGCATTCACACCTCCAAAACTCAAGTTACACTCAACACCAGTGACTGAGCCCCACAGGCAGTTCATGCAAACCGCGCTGCTTTGCGTGGCTCTGTCTGAGCAGATTACATGCAGAGGCTAAGAACTGCCGCTGGTCTAAAAATAATGATCCTTATATACGAAACAACACAGCTCTGACTTCATCTCCTCCCCACAAAAAAAAGAGAAATACTTCAAGTTACCAGCCAAATCTTGCCAAGACACTTCCATATGTTGTTTTGGCCTCAGTTTATTTTCCCTACTGAGCTTTATGACAGAAAGTGGTCGGATGAGAAGGTGGCAACAGCATATAGTTGAGATGACATCAACAAAGGGACAAAGCTGATTATAATCAAGTGAAGGCAAATTCCACCTGACTTCACTTGCTGGCTGCCTACCAGGACGCATTTTTTTCCCTTCAAAAGAATAAAAATTATGTGTGGCACTCACTAGGCTAAGCCCCCTTCTGCTGTGGAGTCAGGTGATTTGGCTGTTAAAACTTCCCTTAAATATATGGAAGGTATTATGAGAACAAGAAAAGAAGTAGCATTGGGGTCAAGCTGTACTCTTCAGGTCAAGGTCAAGTTTCTTTTTTCTTTTTTTTTCACTATCTTAGAGCAAGCTGAAGAGCTGAATAATAAAAACTAAACATCAGGAGTAATAACAGGCACCTTTCAGGCTCCCTACAGTAAGTGTTAAGCTCTCCTTGGCTGCTTTTTGCCTCTCTACAACCCTGCAGTATTTTGTTTTTACATGCTTAATCCTGTCTGCATTGAATCCATTTGACATAAAACTCAAGCCCTACAAAATTCCCTCGGAGGTGTGGTTTTTCAGGTGTGATGGAGAGGGTCATCCATTGCAAACTGCTGTGTGTGCATGAGAACAGAGGGAACTGTAAGGCAGAGACAAGAAAGCCTGGCCAGCTCTGCCAGGTGAGAGCGAGCACAGGGCAGGAGAAGGTTACATAAAGGGCTCAGAAGAGCAGCCAATGGCGTGGGCAACACTGCAAAGAGCCAAAGGGAGAAATGGGGAATTCTGCTGTGGCTGTCTTGAAAATGGGGCCTACAGCAACACATTCCTATAATACCCTGGGTAGAGAAAGGCATGAAAGCAGGTAATAAAGCTTTAATTTCAGGGTTTTTTTTTTTAATAAAGCTTTTTATTTCCTAAAATTCAGTAGGGTCTTTTTTATGTCTAACCAGAATATCCACCACAGCTCAAAGAGCAGCAGGACAAATGGCTGGTGGCTGGGGTCCTAAGGCTAAACTAAAGCTTACACCAGCTATTGGTATATTCATGCCTAAGCAACTCAAGAAAATACCTAAAGTTTATGGCACCTGCATAAGACAGACACATTTACAGCTCCAAAGACCATTCTAGTCCATTAATTAGAATCTTGCCCAGTTTCTATGGAACATAAACTTTCTCTAAAAGAACATAACTTCATGAAAAGCAAAATCAAACAATATGATCATTCAACACATACTCACTACTCCAGTCACTTTTGAGATTTGCTTGCTGACTTATCCAAATCTGCCCAGCATTTATTATTTATATGGAAAAAAGTAGATCAGAATTAATCTATTAGTTGATAATGGCTATTTAAGAAAGTGTTACCTGCTCATAAAACAGTATGTTTGGGTGAGAAGCAAAAATGATTTATTTTGCATGTACAAGATGTGAACAATTACAGAACTGAAAATGGGGATGTACTAACAACCATGCTAATGGCATATCAGGGTATGATTTGGAAAAGTTCTCTGGTGCAAAGCTCATAAAAAGACTGGAAATTAGGCTAATCTCTAAATCACAGAGAAAATATGCAGGACTTAAAATTCATTAGCTTATGTTCTAGATGAACCTCAATTACTGGTCAACAAGATACTTATAATATGCAAAGAGATACACACAAATATCAGCTACTTTGATTTCAACATAAACTTTCCTAATACGTCATTTGTGTCAACACCCCTTCGAGCTGACACTTCGGAAAAACCTTTCTACAACTGTAATTCTCAACTACTCTTGCCATGCACATGACATGAGCTAAAAGCAGGGTTTGATATTTTCCATATTCACCTATAAACCAAAGAAAAATGAAGAAAGTCTTCTGATAGGACTAGATGGCATTACCAGAGGTCACAGGATGGAACCTGGGACCAAATCTGGACAGAGAAAATAGGTGGTAAGTATGATACAGTTTGACTGACAGCTAAAATTTATTTCCACATCCACTCAGATTTTTTTTTTTCCAAAAATTTTGGGAATACTTTTACACAAACAGAAATACTCTACAACAATGTAAATGCTATAGGCACTTCATTGCTACTGTTAACATATTTTACATTTGTTTTCAGTTTAAAGACAGACATCATCTGGCATAGTAACAACTGATGTGATACAGTGTAACAGTGACTCAGGATTTTTTTTTATCTCAGTGTGTAATGAAACAAAAGCTACATTTAAAAAAATCAAAACATCTTAAAAACAAATTACAATATTAAACAAAACCACAGTAAACTCTGCAATATGCTTGATGACACAAAGATTGGAAGCACTCTGTACAGTGAAAATAAACCTCTTTAAATGTACTTAGAATTAGATAGAAATACATCTGCTGAGAAAAACATTAAACATTAAAGATGATAATTTTGAAGTAAACAATGCATATTATATTGCTCCAATTTCACCCATGTTGATTAACCATTTTATTAAGCCTGAATTTGTTACAGATTTAAGCAATAATTCTCCCTCTCCATTACATATATTTTAAAAATCCCACAGCATTCCTTCAGATTCATAGTAATTTGGATATTTAGGGAAAAGATAAAGTTAGAGGCAAGCACTTAAGAAAAAATTCAAAGAAGATTATATATTCAGGATTTCCACAAAAATGAAAAAATGCTTTCAAAACATTATGACCAATAAAAAGATAATAAAGAAATTTCTATTAACTGAATATTCATGAAATCACAATTTACCATTTTTCCCTAGATTTAATTAGTGCCTCCTTTCTTTGCGTTATTTAAATTATCACTTTTGTTTGCTTCCTATGTTAATCAGCTAACCAGCAAGATTGTCTACACCTCTAATTAACTGATTATCAAATACATGTCTTAGTACCAAAAATCCTTCTATTAAAAATACGTGTCTCCATGATCATTAACAGAAATATAAATTAAAAAATTATTAATGTGGTTAAATTTTAATTTTATGGTTGTAGAAATCATGTACAGAATATAAGAGAGCAACAGACTTAGAGATAAAACAAAACAAAAGTCATAAAGAAAACATAAATTAGAAATGTTTAATACAGTGTGATGGAAATAAGCACATAGCAAATGTTTTACACACTGTTCATTTTAGATTAAAACCTAGAATAGTTTCTTAAAAAACACAGACTGTGTTTTTGCATACAATATTACTTAGGAATTACTTTATCCTGACAGCAAATTATGCAGTGTATCAGACCAGGTAAGGTGACCCTTTCAATTTAATTCATTTATCAAAGATTAAGCGATCTCTGTTTAGGGTATAATCTGCACCACCAGGTTTCTATGCTCTGATACAGGTAACACTTTAATCACAGCAGATACATTTGTTGATGAAGCATCTCCTGTTTCACTGTAGAACCTCTGCAGTGAGCCTGACCATGGACTGCACGTTGGGCAGCCAGGAGCCTGCACCAAACCCACTCTGGTCTTGGAGCAGATAAACCAAGTGAGTCACGTCCTGATTGACACGTTCCGTTCTCCACGAGCATAGGGCATAACACACACACCATTCCAACAAGTGCAACAGAAAGAAACCCTTCCAGTTTTTATTTGCCTATTCTCTGGACTACCCAGTCCTGCTGGCAGAGGGGACAGCGATTATTCTGTTTCACCCACAAGGACATGCAGCAGTTGTGGAAGGAATGATTGCATTCTCCCCAAACCACTGAAAGAGAAGAAAGAATACGTTCCAGTCACACTCAGCTGTTCAATCAACACCTACAGCAAGGTTCAAACTATCACTCTCAAATATTTATAACCACTGGAAACTTTAGAGACAAAGCAGGTCATCACTGATTTATCCACTGAGATTGGATTATTATGACCATCCTGATGATAGTCAGTTCCATCATCAAGCCTTTTACTTATTTCTAAATATTAAAAAAAGAAATGCAAATATTCTCACCTTCTTGTATAAAGAAGCATTTTCTGACTGTATAAACACATTTAGCAGTTCTACCCAGGAAATAAGTGCAAGTATTTAAGTTCTTCTCTTTTTCTTTCCCAGCACCAAAATAAAGCCAATGCACTACTGACTCACTATCACACAAGAGCATATCACACAATTCTCATATGAAATGCACTGTTTGAACTGAAATGTATGATACCAAGGAGGCACATGTGACACAGTATATAGTCTTAAAATGGGACTTTAGACCAGAAGCTGTTCACAGGCTACAGTTGTTTCAACACTACAAAAAGAGTTATCTGTTATCCATTTACTCCTGAACAGTATTTTAAAACGTAGTTGCTTCGCTTTTTCTCCTTATTAGCAGACATTTTCCTCACAGGAGTACAAGGGTACCAACCAAAGGAGTGCTGTAAATTAGTTCTTCCTCTCTATCTTAAATAGGACACTTAGCAAGCCAATCAAGGTGTCTAGAACAGGAAAAACTTATTCCCATTAAAACAATCATCACTGGGAAAACCCCCTGTGGATTAAGTTTGAGATAATATACTCCAAAACACAAAGCTCAACAGCATGGAAAGGTTTACCACTGGTTTAAAAGTTATCTTAAAGGTTTAAAGCAAACTCTTTGAGATCGTTTTCACTATTTCCACTTTAAACAGTCAGAATTAAGACTTTCTTTTGCATACATGGGCACTGAAGGTATAATTATGCTTAAACTGAAGTGATTCCACTTTTGAAAATGAAAAGTGAACAACCAAGCCACTGCCTCCATTATCTCTGAATTAAGAGTGGGAAAAATACCACTTTCTAACTCAGACACACATTTATTTCAGAACAGCGGATTTTTATTTGTACTACCATTGTGTTTTCTGGCATGCACCTCTGAAGAAAAGAGTAGCTTTTTCCTACCCACTTCAAAAATGTACGTTTTGATCTCAACTATGCTCACAGTGAAAGAAACTTAAACCTCTTAGTTGTGTACGTGCGGACAGAAAATTTGAAGCTGTTTTGTTTTCAGCACAGCTGACATGAAAACTGATTTTATTAGTGCTCAAAAATAAAGCATAAAGTATTACTAATGTAAAAAGATGATACAATGTAGAATGAAACACCAGTTTACTTTTGAGCATTAATGAAATCAGTATTCCCGTCAAACTTTAAAATGCACCATACTGAGAGAAGCTTCAATTGAAAAACAAGCGAATGAAGTCACTACATACCAACACAATCTTCTTGTTTGTTTTCAGCTTGACATCTAAGACAGGCATCTAAAAGTAAACAAGAACAAGACTCAATTTGATTCTCAGGATTCCATCTTAAGAATAGGTTTGTCAGAGGAAAATATAAACTCTAAAACAAATTTACAGAGGTAAAAATCTCAAGTTTTGATGTCTAGTTTGGCCCTTAAACATTTAATAGCCCCCCTAAATTCTAAACTATTCAAATGATAATGAAATATATATCTGAAAGAGATCAGGACTCTGAACTCTCCAGCATGTTTTGTTTATTTTCCATTGCTTTGGTATTTTCATAACTTTTGCTGAAAAAAAGCCTTCTCCATTTTGTAGATATAAAAGCCCGCAGATTTGTGCCAAGGCACTTAGGCATATTAAGACCAGAGCAAGCACAAAGCCAAACCCTAATTACAGTACTTTGTTTTTCAGATGTCAGCATCTCCTTTTAAGGAAGTCATTCACAATTTTGATTTTTTTAGGCTGTGCATCTCTCACCACAACTCCCACCACCTATTACTTTTTATAGTGGCTTCCCTTAACAAGTACCTGCATCTAATTTTCACAGGAGTTACATACACATACAAATACAGTGGTACACTTGATAATGTATATTAATAAATACAGAGCAATATGTAATTAAAAGTATTTATCATCTTTATGCTCTCCAGTCTGTGTCTTTAGGATTGGATGGGAGGTCCAAGGCTCATTAAGATACAAGAGTGACAACTTCCAGGCTTCCCACTGTGCCACACAGTACAGTGGAAAAATGCCTTTGCTTCTCCTTTGCCCCAACATGGGCTGCCACAGACACACGTGCACAAATCATGCACAACAGAAAGTGTTCGATGGTTATGTGAGCAAACACATCCTCATCTCCTCCAAAGGAAAGGAACTAGTTTAAACAAGTGTCTGCAGGTTGGATCTGGCCTACGTGTCACTACTATGACAGAAGACAAAACCATAATGTGCTACAGGAATGCAGATTGGAGTATTTTTGCTGTCTCTGCCAGACAGGGCCAGTACTTCTATTTTAGATTGATCTGTCCAGACATTCCTCTTTTTCTCAGTTAGTAGAGAACAAAGAGGAGAGAACTCTAAAAGAGCTGCCCTTTCCTCACTGAGATAAAAGCAAAAGTTTCCTGTTGTCTGTTCCTATAATTTATATTTCAACAGCAGTTAAGGGCCAAGGTGTTGGCAAGATTCAGCCGAAGTGCTGCAACTTGTATCATGGTGTGTGGGAGCCCACGGATGTGGGGTCAGGGCAGAAAGAGTCACAATAAACCAGCTGTCCTATCTAGCCCTAGAGTTGCAGTTTCAGACAGAGATGCAGCACAGAGAGCCGAGGACAGAAATCACTGCCGCCATGCCAAAGCAAGCTGTCCCCACTCCTACCTCATAACCCCAAGGGAGCCAGTCTGAAAGGCTAAATACAGCAAAGCCAGTACAGCTGCAATCCTGAGCTTCCCAGCACCTGCATTTTTGCCTCTTTCCCTTCCAATGTGGCATTTAAGACCACATTGGTTCAAGGAGTTAAACCAGAAGAAAATGGAGCCAGCTAACACCTCCTTCCCTTACAAAAGTCAAACAAACTAACTTTCAACAAGTGCCAGCCTACGTCTGGCACTGCCTCCCACCTAAGGTTACTGCAGACGCAGTGGCACTACAGGAGCCAGACCCGCTCTGGCAGGGTCAACACGAAATTGCTAAACTGAAGTCAGTAACGATCAAGTTTCACATCCTAACAATGTGGTTTGTTCTCAAAAAATGGTTACCAGATTTTTCTGATAGTTTCAGATTAAAAGCACTCCCTTGGCCTAGTTAGGAAAAAAATGTCTTTTTTTTTTAAACTTATAATAGGTCTGGGTAAGATTTTGTTAATGTAAGACTTTTTTTAATAGTCTCCTGTAACAGGCTAGCTACATTAGGGATAAACACACTTTTAAAATTACGGCTTACATGGCAAATGAAGTCAATTTCATATTTCCAGAGTGGCCTCTGTTTACGGTATAAAAGCAAATAATCTTCAAAACATGTTTATATAAAAGATCAATCTCCCACCACTTCAGTCTGCACTGCATCTTTTTTCCTCTAGTACACCCTTTTGCCTCCTCTGTTCCACAGAATGTTCTCAGTAAAAACGTTTATGAGAAATTACAGCATTGCACATTTTGTCTCATTTCTGTTAAACCAAATCCTGACTTCATTTTCAGTATCGTAGCTCCCGGCCCTACAAAAGCAAGGTGCTCTGGAAGGAATCTTGCGTCATTTGTCCTGCCAAAGTTTGGCAAGCCCGACTGAGAGGACAGTTATATCTAGGATGACTCAGCCCAATAGTAAAAATTGGATATGCATACAGAGCAGAGGAAGAATTTAAACAGTTTTCGAAGAATCAAGATAAATGTCATATTTCACAAAGATGTCAGGAATCAGTAATATCCCTCAACAATGAAGGTGCTTTCAAACAGTCTCTGGATTTCAAAACAAGGTAAATTAACCCCTTACTCAATAGATTTCTCAGTAATGTGTGTTAAACTGCACCAGGAACCACGCTTGTGAAGTAGTGTCAACCACCCTGGATCAACAGATTTAAAAAACGAATATATATGTACATCCGTAACTGCTTCGTAAAAACCAAACCCAAACAAAAGTCCCTTAACAAAACCCACCCCATAAACAGCAGCCCCGCACATGCAGCACTGGGTTCAGCTCGGCTGTAAGTCAGTGCTTGAGGGGTTTGCCCGCAGCCGAGCACCAGCCCTCACGACGAAGGCGGTACTGCACGGGACGGGGATGGTCACCGAGCAGTCCGGCGGGGCCCAGGCCCTGCATGTGGCGGGGGCGGCGCAGGGAGCGCGGCCGGGCCGGGCAGGGCAGGGGGCACTCGCTACCCGACGGGGCCGCGTGTGGCCCCTGGAGCGCGGCGGCCCAGCCCCCGCGAGGCCCTCCTCCTTCTCCTCCTCCTCCTCCGGGGAAGGCGCGGAGGAGGAAGCGGAGGCGGGCGGCATCAGCCCCCCCTCCTGCCGGAAACCGCGTCTCTGCCCAGCGCCCGGCGTGCCCAGGGCGGCGGGCACGGGCCCAGGCCCGGCCCAGGCCCCCCGCCCCGCGGCCATGGCGGCCCGGCCGGCGCTTACCCATGACCTGCACCCGGCAAATGGCGCAGGTNGACGCGGCGGCCGCGCGGGCGGCAGCGCCACCCTCCGGCGGCAGCGCAGCCCCGCCCGCGGCGCGGAGAGCGGAACGGGCCCGGCCCCCCGTGAGGGGAGACCGGCCCCCCGTGAGGGGAGACCGGCCCCCCGTGAGGGGAGACCGGCCCCGCGGGGGAAGGAGGCCTTCCTGCGGCACCCAAGGCATTCACAGAGCCTTAGAGCACTTTTTATGTTTCAGCAGGACAGCTAGCAGGTGCCAAGTTGGCACTGCTCATGAAGGATGTTCGCCTCATACGCAGAGAAGTTTGAGCACGTGTAGTGCAAGTGTATCAATCACAGCTTTACCAAAGGTCTGGACTGCCTTGATTACGGAGAGACAATGCAGTCTTCCAACCCAACACGTTTCCTCAGACGGCTAACAGAATAAACCACACATTTCAGCAGTGGTGTGTACTTCGGCTACCTCGGTAATGAAGTAAAAAAAAAAAATTGATCTTAAAGATTTTATGTTTCTACATTTCTCAACTATCAATTCAGAAACACCTTGAACACTATTAAACAACATGTGAAAAAGGTCTCAGTCCACACTGTTCAATTACCTTTGCCAACTCCACTCTTTAACTCATCATTAATTTCCACTTTTAAAACCATCACGGCACTTTTGAATTTGAATTACTGGGACTAGATGTAATCCAGAGGGTTTTAAATTAAAAATTGCTTCTTATAAAAGCTTGAAAAGAAAATGTGTACATAATTTTCCTTTGATAATATATTGTATTTTTATGCCCTTGGCATGGATTTTTAAAATTTGAATGTATCTGTTCCTAAAGTTAAAAAAAAAAAAATAAATCTGAGATTTAAGTACATTTGATTTCTGCTATGTAAAATGTCAACTACCTCTAAATACAGATAAAAAAAAAAAACCAAAACCAAAGCGTGTTGGGAGTTTTGGAGGGTTTTCACAATTTGCCTTGTATCTCTAACTGATGCAATTCTTCTTCAGTACTAAGAGCAAACTATGACAGAGATCATAATTGTGTCTGAGTGCTGTCAAACTGTCACATGTGCTTTCCATGATGCACAAGTGCTGTTCATGATGCAAATTCAGATATAAACCCCACTTAGATTACCAGTGAAAGCAGAGCAAATATGATACAGGCACCTTTGACTCCGTCCATACTGCCTTAGAGAAATAAAGTAATAGCTTCCTATCTAAACATTATTTTCTTGCTATTTTATCACCTAAAGAACTGTGTAAGAAAAATGTCAAGCCATTTTTGAGAAATAGTTCTGGCAGTCAAGAATTCATCTGTCCCCTGCAGTCACACAAGACATTAAGGAGGTCACACGTGGGAGAGCGGCACAAATCAAGACAGCTCTTTCAGAGAGTTTTCCCTATGTACAGTCACTGTTTTTAACTGTAAATAAAAACCACATTATTTCAGATTGGGCATTTGCTCATCTCATTCACTGAAAACATTCCAAATTGAATATCTAAATATGAGAACTCAAACCAAGTTCCTTTCAGCCCATGGATTGTTCAGCTAGAATTAAAGCCAACTGTGCTACAGAATGGGAAAAAAAGAACTTGTCAGCTGTGAATGCAATGTTCATCATAATAAGTATCCAAATTTGAAATATGGCTTTATATTACACAATGTATAATCAAATTTTTGTAATAATTTCACAGTAATGATGCAGTGTAATTCAGCAATTCTGATTGTCTCCATGTAAAAAATACTCATTCAAAGCTCCAAGTGTCTGACACCCAACTTATGCAACTGTCCTAAATGTTCTTTTCATACTCTTGCTCCCATTTCAAATGAATATACAGATGCATCTTTGCTTTGTAAGGATATTTTCATTATCTACACACCTTTCTAAATTCTGAATGTTGCACAGACAATGGTTTGAAAGGATATACAACGCCTTGTATAGATTTTCATGAATCCTTTGAGAATGGAGATATCTGGAAATAGCCTGATTTTGTTCCTTCCCCCGCGCCCCTTTTCTTCTTTCCTCTTACAACACTTTGAGATTTTTGTTGGTTGCTTTTTCCAGTTTTTTTACTCCAAAACATAGAATTTAAAATTATTTTTATTAAAAACAAATCTTCTACAAAAATGTCAGTTTTATGCTAATGTGAAGAACAGTTATGTAAGTACATGTTTATCTTGGCCAACTGAGGCATGTGCTGGACTGTATTATCCCACTTACTGTTTATTCTGTCAATAGATTAACATATATCAAAACACTTGAGGCCTGTGTCAATTTATCTGCCAAGGAAAATAATTTAAGCATAGTTCTCTGCCAAAACTACTTATTAAACTCTAGGTTATCCATATCTTTCTGTGCCTCTTTCCCAATAGGAATATGTGACATGGGATTATTAATGGCCAGTTAGGGCCAAGACTTGGCAACAGTGGGGCTGCAAGAGAGGAAGACAGCACAGGGAACAGTGCTGTATCAGCACACCATCACTTGTGACAGACCCACCTGTAGTAGCTCTTAAGGGTTGCTGAGGCTGCCTGTTGCAATTGACAAAGTGGAAAACAGACTCCAATGCTGATAGTACAGTTTCTGTGAAACAGAAGCATGCAGAAATATAAAGGAAATCACAGCTGGAATTAGGGAAACAATGTATTTGTGGAATAAACTGAATATTCTCAAACACTGGGAGGATCTTGCTGAATGGGAGACTGAAGTGAAGAAATCACAGAAATACATTGCTGCACAGAGTAGCAAAGGGATCCTGACATTCCTATACATGTATGTGATATGGCATGAACTTCCTAAAGATCTAGGAATGAGCTTCACAGAGAAGTGCCAGTAATTCAGATTCTTAAATGCATTGTGCTTTCCTCTTCAAGTGAAACAAATGAACATCCATGACACGTCATACACAGAAGGGAAATCCTTACAGAAGTTATTAAAAAAAAACCCTTAATGACTTCTGCACAGGAACCTCTCTGCTTTAATGGGAAAACCCTGTGTCACAAGAGACTAAAGAGATCCTGATTTTGCTGAGCTGCTTTAATCAAGTCTAAACCCTTGGAACTTCTCCATTCTTCACACAACACCCTGGCTCATCCATCTCTCCTTCTGCAGCAGAGATTAAAAGCCAAACACACAAAGACCCCTGAAACCACTTTATGAAATTCTATACTATGTTTTGGTTTGCTAATTGCTTTACTCTGCAGTAAAACTCAGCTATTACTATTACCTCTGAACAGAGCTGATTTTCAGGTTAGATGCCTATCTCATTCCATTCTTTAATTTAGAAAACCTATGAAGATAAAATTTTGCTTATTTTAACTGCAGTTAGCTGTTTGACAATGTTCAACTGTTCTGAATTAAAAACTGAAAACTAAATTATATTGTTCTGTTGTTGAGTGGGGGCACAGGCTCCACCTATTTTGAAATATTGACACTTCCTCTAAATTTGTGAGGTAGCACAGTTTATCTTACTGTTTTTAACATCTCACTGATACTTGGATCCTGCCTAGGATCAGGATATATCCCATAAGCCACTGTTAGCAAATCCTGCCCTCCAATCCACACCATACCTCCCCTCCTCAAGAAAAAAAAAAAGAAACAAACTAACCAAAGAACTCCAAACAAAAAATAAAAATACTAGAAAGAGAAGCCACATAACTTGCCTATAGAAACTCCCTTTACTCACATATTTAAATTCCTGGAAAAGTGTTGCACATGTGAACTTTATCTTCTCATCATTCACACTCGCAGATGTTGTATCCTATGTGCCATGTCACAACACATTTTTTCACCTTGACCTACCTTTCTAATTTTAGATTTTGGCCAAGGTAGTGCCAAAAAACATGCATTTAAAATTCAAGTGTATATATAAAAATAATAATAAACAAACCCATGTAAATGTCACACCATGACAGAATGGAAAAACTCAACTAGAATCTGAATGAGCTACTCAGGAGGAAGTTAGATGAATTATTTTGGTTGTCACAGAAATCATGGCTTGTGTTTCAAAAAATTACATCTTCTATGGAATTTTTCAGGAACTTTTCCTTCTGTTTTTCCATTTGCACAGCTTGATAATTTATTTAAGATCTCATATGTAGGATTATTTCCATTTCAATTTAAAGACACTTGTAAAACCAATCAGGTAATCTGCAACATGTTTGGTCTAATTAATACTACAGTAAAACAGCAAGACTAGAAGCAAAGGTGAGACAGGGAAAGGTACACAACTAAATACAACTTGTGAGGCAATTTATAACCTATCATCATTGCATCATTATAATATCACAGAATCAATTAGGTTAGAAAGGATCTGAGATCGAGTCCAACCGATGACCCAACACCACCTTGTCAGCCAGACCCCGGCACTGAGTGCCACATCCAGTCCTTCCTTAAACACCTCCAGGATGGTGACTCCACCTCCTCCCTAGCAGCACATTCCAATGTTTTATCACCCTTTCTGTGAAGAAATTCCTCCTGATGTCCAAGCTAAACCTCCCCTGGTGTAGCTTGAGACTACAGGAAGTCTCAATGTACAAATACTTGTGAAAACATCTTGGCTTACACTGCATCTTATACTCTGGGATGTGTCAGTTCATGGCTTGAGATACTGAAAAAGTCCAAATATCAGACAAAGCATTTTGTCTGCATCTGGCACCTTTTAAATACATTTTCATTACAGAGGCTACAGGGAAATACTCCTTCCTCTTGGTCTTTTTAAGTCTGCATTGCTATACAAAGCTGTGCTTTGTGTCTTGCCATTCCCCAGCATGGAAAGAAGAGACCAAACCATAGATACTTCCCCTTCTTTCATTACGTACTTTAAAGGCCTGTGGGTGAAAGATGCACTTAACTGTCAGGTCTGAGCACTACTGTAGGTCACTTGATTCTTAAAGGGCAGTTTCCTCCTTACTAATTTTGTCTCTGTTCCCTGCTTTTAACCATGGGATGAAGGCTTGTTTCTGTATCCCGCAGCAACAGTGTCACAGTGAGCAGAAGAGCGAGGGCTGAGCTAAACCCCGGGAGCTCCAGCCTGGGCTCAGGCAGCTGCTGGAGTAACCCTCTGCAGCGGTGCCTGTGCGCTGCTCCGGGAGGGAAGTGCTGCTGGAATGGGGGGCTGCCTGCATCTGGAGCCTTCTGCTGTTCAAGATACACACACGAGCCTCTCCCTGCTCCCTGACACACTGGAATTTGCCACCATAAAGCACGGGATATCTCAGATCCTTGGAGAAATCAGAGGGACCAGGTAAGAGATTTTCACCTGTACGTCTTGAATTTAAGTCACACAGTAGGTTTACTTTGGCTGTTCTATGATTCTCTCAGCTTTTTTTCTGTACAAAGAATGACCAAAAACGAAAGATAAAAGCAGGGAACAAAATCACAGCCCCTTAAAACAAACTAAATTGTTTGATGGGATTCAAAAAGCCATAGAGTTTCTAAAATAAGTATAATGATTTACATCCTATTTTTTGGTGAAATTGTTGATAGACTTCATACAACTGCCACAGCATTTGCAATAGTAATTATGCTGAAATAATGATGCACTCAAACACTTAAAACTTGATCATACAATTCTATGGAAAATTGTATTAAGCAAGATTTATACATGGATGAATTTTGTTATTTTCCATATACCTTTATTAACATTAAAAATATTTTAAAAGCATTTCAGCAAGGTCATCTATTTGCTTTTATTTAAAAAAAATTACCCAAAATATTCTTACCAAGAGTACCTAATTAAAATTCTTAATTTCTGTACCTAATTAAATTCTTACAAGGCATATGCATTTCCTCAACACTGTAGCCACTAGATCCTTTAAAATCTTATTCTGATTGTAAATCAATCAATTATCAACTTTTTTGTCCCTGATTTAGGTACACAAAGTGCCTTTCTAAGTAATTTAGCTGAATTACAGCCTATATTCCCAATTCTTACAGCTCTACTCTTAAACTCTGAAATTAATTTTTTTTTTTAAAACAGTTGTTTATTATGATCAATCTCAGGAATACACAAAGTATTTTAGCAGCAGTCTCATCACAGCTGGACACAGTAACACTGATATACTCTCCTTACTGCTATTAAAGAATTTCTGGTTTATTTAATGTACATACATCATCTAACCCTTAGTTAAATATGTTCCTTTAAGTATTTGTAAACTGCATGCATTTGTCCATTCTACAGGAAGTTGCTTGTTACTGGGATCTTACTGGCCTGGTTTTGATTTCATGTGCAGGCTCTTTTAAACACAATATTCAATCTGTCCTTACAATGTGAGTAAATGTTTCAGACTTTGTAATTTAAAATACATACAGATGACCAAGAATTAAAGATAATGTCTTGTAAAGCATTTATCATGTATTTATTAGTAGAATCATTTAGATTAGAAAAGACCTTTAAGATCATCAAGCTCAACTGTTAACCCAACACTGCCAAGTCTACTACGAAACCACGTCCCTGAGTCACACATCTAGAGATCTGAAATGGGAATGCCCTTTTCATGTCATGGGTGAGAGAAAACTCAGGTTAGTGGAATGGTTAGAGAAGGCAGCATATTAGCAGAGAAAAGAAAGGATCACTCTGCTATAATCATTACAGAACACATAAAATTCTTCTTTAATGTTCACAGAAAAAAAAAATTCCTCCTGTACTTCCAATTTCATATTTATATTCCCCTGCTTTCTGATCTCTACAAATGAATGTAGTGACCACTCATACTGGGCCTTAATACATCTTACCTCAGATTAATCAAAATTAATTCCAAAATGTCCAAAAGGTTTTCACTGTAACTAACTTAATAGAAGCTTCCATGCCAGCAACAAAGGACAGCAGGTTCATTCTCTGCACAAAGAAACAAAACACCTCAGGACACTAACAAGTGCTCGTACAAAACTGCCTTGTAAAAAATGCTCCTAAGCAAAGGAGGGGAGAATGGGTGGCAAACAAGTGCCCAGATTACATTAAAAAAAAGAAAGCAGATTGAGAAAAGTAAAGACTATTTTTTCCATATACAATATATTTTAAATAGTTCTGACAAATTCTACAGCCTGTATGGGTACACAGCACAGGTAATGGAACACAGATCAGTAACAAGAAAAAAAATGAGTCACCTAACCCTAACAACACAGTACCAGGTATCTTTCAACACACCAGACTAATCATTGCAAACTTTTTAAACACACTCAAATTCCTAAGGCTTCTCTGCATGCTGTTACACTAAATGATGAACTACCACTTCTCTCCCCAACCACCAATTTAGAATGCAAAAATGCTGTAGAACAAGCCAGATCCCCCAGGTTAATTTTGGTGGGTTCTGCCCCTACCATCAATTAGGTCAGTTTGTCTTTTTATACCCAAGTCCTGTGTATAAACCCCATTCATTCAGCTAAATGCTAACATTTTAAACAGCCAGGGCTTACAGTAAACACACAGCTTATCTCAGGTTTGTTGTAATTTATTTCTGAGTTATTCTCAAGCAATGTTACAAAACATTTTAATGTCTTGATAAGAAAATAAAATTTAAATAAAAATACATTCAACAATACATCATCATAATAACATTAAAACTTTAACAATCCTAACAGAACTAATTACTGAATAACATCACTTTTCTAGACTAATCAAAATGAAGGCAACTTTTATTATTAATCATCCTACCTGTACCTAATTAAATTCTAGAACATCTACTGCACTTCAAAACATTATAAAATGAGAAATCAAATCTTAATGGTCACAAGTACTCAATGGCCTTTCGGGTTTTTTTTCCTCAATATTCCAGTACCAAAGCAAAAAAAAAAAAAAGTGCATATTAAAAAACCCCAACATTGCAAGAGTATACAATGAAATTTTTCATAAATTTGACTTTGAAAACAACAGAAAATGGCTCCAAGGAAGAGGGGTTGCCACAGGGTTAATTCATATACAACAAAACCTAAACCTGACACTCAGCCACATTCAACTTTGTTTAATGGCAGCTTTTGATCAATGGCAATTAATCTTTACCTTTACCTTGGCAAAACACATTTATTGGCATTGCTGTATTCTCCCTCAATTTTAACTGCTGAACACATCAAATGTGTAAAAAAGGAAAAGGCAAAACCAGCTGAGGTGATTAAATGATTGTGATGTTGCAGATCCTAGTACTGAACCCCAGATACTCTAAAGTATCTTGGTATTAAACCAAACAGTCATTCTAACAAGTTACATTCATTCCAAGGAAATTTCAATCCTGTCCTGCCACCTTGCTTCTATTACAGAAAACCTTCCCACAACAGTATAATAAATGTGTGGTAATTTCAACAGCTTACTGTTTCAAGCATTGTGGAATTTCTATTCTAAATTACATTCCTAATTAATTTGGCCAAGTCATGATTGGAAAAAACAAAACAAAACCAAAAACTAAAAAAGCACCCAGCAAAACAACAAAAGACCCCACAGAAAATGCTTTAAAAATAAAAGTACCACATATAGCTTTTAATAAAAATAATATTCCAAGGAGTACCATTGTATTTAATACTGATGAAGCAAAGGTGCCACAGTAATACCTTTGCTTCTTCCTGGTTATATATACATACTTTTTCTCAGCATAAACCTAACTTCTCAGATGAAGTGAGCAAAAATTAATCCTACTGAAGTCAGGCATGCCAGTTTAAAATTGTGTTAAGTGGCAAATACAAATCCACGATACTAAAGATACAAAAATATTCACGGAAGCATTGCTTGAAGACAAAACAAGTTGATCATTTAACTGATCATAACAAGCAGATACTACAAAGTATCTAAAAATAATCTGGGATAGTCCAGATATCTAAAGTGCTTTGAGTGATTATAACAGAGATTATTTATTAGATTTGTAGTCAAAAGTTGAGCTGGACGTAGTTATTACTTTCTATAAAAACAAGAAATTAAATCATACATGGGATGATGTTAATTGATCAGTACTTAACCACAGTCTGGTCACATTCAAATTTTTCTATCTGTAGGCAAACCTATTTAACAAGAATGTTACTACCCTGCTTTTCTTTTTATATTAAGAAAAAATATGTACCTTAAAAAATGTTAAAGAAAATAGATAGTGGTCAAATGTCACTCCATATATTACTCACCCCAAATGTAAACAAGATGTACAATGTAAGTTCCCTGATTTCTTCTTTAGTACTTAATAACACAAATAACACTGGTATCTGCTGTCCAGATTATTTGCAGCATACTGCATGGTTCTACAGAACTTCAACTGTAGATAAATCAAGTCCTGACAAAACCTAATACAAGGAAAAAATAAGTCAAATGTATCAAGTGTGAAGCTTCAGATCTTTTCCACATCGTAAGATCTTGGGATTTCTATTTCGAGATCCGTATCAGCAGGGCAGGCACTCATGGTAAACTCACACAAGTTTGCAGTGTATGTACTGAGATGTAATCCAACCAACAAATGCAGTGTGGATTTTCTTCCATGAAAAAGCTTATTTGTTTAGAAAGTTCTTTCCAATAAGACAACAATGGCAGAACAACATTTCGATTTATTCACACCTGTTACTTCAAGAACCTGGAACTTCAAGTTCTTCAACAAAATGAGAATAAACCTTAAAGACCAGATTTCCAAGAAGATATTTTTCTATTAAATATTAAATAGATTGTCAACACAACTAGCATTTATGTTCATTCTTAAATACTTTGCAAAAATGCATATAATGAATTTAAAAAAGAAAAGAAACAAAAACCCAAAACACTCTAGAACATTTCCAGTTTCTTTTTTCATCCAAGTGGGCCAGTTTGTTTTGGTTAGGAAACTTTTCCAACAATCGGATTTTCTCTGCAAAAAACCAAAATATTATATGTAAATATTTTTAAGGTTAACATTTGATTTTTTGTTTTCATCCTACAATTTTAATTCATCAAGCAAAAAAACCCTATTTCTACCATTAATTGTGAAATTTTGTGATTTGCAAAGACCTCTTTTACTTTCACATGGGACTTCTAAATCAGAGTGAATTTTTCTAAACAACTTGGATCAAACACTAACCCAGACAAACCAAATCAGGGTTTGAGCTTTTCTTTTGCTCCTGGTGAATCAACCCTTATTGATGCAAAGAAGAAATCTGAAAACTTGCTAGTGGTGTTCCACAGGCATAAGCCAGGAACGAAGAGAATTAAAGAATGTGCTCTGGAACAACAATGTACTCCAAAAAACAGGGTATTTTTACCTTCACAAGAAATTAGATTTATCATCAAGTATGGCAAGTGAAATACAAACAGTAAATATAGTGCCTGAAAGATATGTTTCAGCAGTAAAATTCTGAGAGTTCCATATAACTTGATACTTCAATTATTCAACCAAAATTTTGAAAAAAAAAAAAAATTAGAAGGTAGGCATGTTATGGAAAAATTTTGTGTGCACTTCAAATGTTAAGCTGCAAGGAAACAAAAGAGTCACTCCACCCACTTACAGGAATCTCAACAGGAACAGATGAATCCTGCACCAGAACTTGGATCTTCAACAACTGGCAAAAAGCTGCACTACTAGAAATGATGTATCCTATTCTCTCCATGTCTGTGTTGTCTAACTATACCTTTACCTTCATTATCTCTACTCCAACAAGCCTGGCCTTGTCCCATGATTAATTTTTTTTGAAATACACATTTATCAATGTTAAAATTACATAGGATACTCACTCACTACCATATTTGGCACTAGATGATCTCTTCTTCTGGTATTTTTCATGTGATTCATTCAGCTTTTCTACTATATCTATTATCTGCTGAAGTGTATGAAAAGTTGCTACAGAATCTTCAATTGTGAAGTTAGAATAATCATCTGGTTCTTTCCGAGGACCTTGATAGACTGCTATACTTCCACAAGCCTCTACAAAAACAACCACAATCATCCCATTTAGAATTTCAACAATTAAAGAACAAATCTAACTCTTACACAAATGGTAAATCCAAAATTCTGAAATGGAAAGTTACTGTGGCTCACACATAAAATAGATTAGGATAAAAGCAGAAGACAGTATCAACTACAAGTATTGACAGTTCTGTAGCTTATTCTCTGCTAGTTGTGTCCAGCATCTTGAGCATCCAGCTCTCTGCTCTTCACATCAAGAGAAGTTCAGTGCTTTCCTGCAGCAAACCATGTCCAATAGAATTCATCACATAGTCAGGAAAGGGACAGCAAAGGCAGAAAAGCAACGAGCTATAGTTGCAGTCTCTCTATTTAAACTATTAAAGCTATTACATATATGGAAATTCTATTAGAACAATGCCTGATATCCACTGTAAAGAAATGCCTGAAGAACATCAGATACCAGGGCATTGAGAAGATAAAAATTCAATCTCTTTGCCTACTTTCTATTATTTTCAAGTGAATTGTTAAATTCAGTTAATTGTTTAAAATTATGTTGTTGGCCTAGAGAATTAAAACTGAGTATCAGTGAAATTCTTCTTAATGATCATTTGAGTACCTTCCAACTTCTGTAGTTTAGACCTGTTGATAGTGAAAAGTGAGTAAATTCTCTCTGTTTCTCTGTCTCCATCAATCTCAATCTGAGTATCAGCAGGAACATCTCTAAAAGGTGAACAGAGAGACAAATAATCAATATCAGTAATTCTTCAAAGTGAATAAAAACTGTTTCTTTTTCAATATACACAGCCTTTTAATACGTTTATCACTCATAGACAGCTTCACAAAACCTAAATCTGTAATTTATATAATCTACCCAGTTAAGGATATATTTAGTTTTTGAAAGAAACCACAGCATTTGTTCGTTTTCAGAAATCAGCTGATTCTAAAAAGACATTAAAGCATTGTAAGATGTTATTAATTTTTCTGACATACCTACAAAACCCAAATGATTTGTCAGAATCTACATCCGAGATCATTTAGCTGATTTTCTTAGTGCGCTGCTTTAACACATGTGAAGTTCAAACAAAGAAGTGATTGTATAAAACAGGACAAAGTCATTAAGGAGAGAGGAATTCCAGGCTGAACTTTCTGCAGCAAAGTATTTTCATTATTTTATACAGCTGATCTAGGTGTGGCATGTTTCTGCACTCAGCCTGGCATCTGAATTACATTTTTGCATGAAAAGATCTCAGCCATTGGGTATTAGTGATTTCCATGCTGAACTGGTTACCTCCACAGGGTGGCAGAGAAAGTAACACTTAGTGAAATCCAGTACATTGTCCCTTATCACTATGGTACATTTTTGTGACATCACTTGCTAAATTAGATAGCGAAAGGCCTTGCTTCCAGGTTTTTAACTGCAGAGTGCCCCCCACATTCCCTGGAACCCTGCCCATCTCCACCTGGGAAGGCACTTACGCGGTGCAGCGAGCACAGCCCTCGGTGCTCTCCATGGTGGCCTTGCAGCAGAGCCAGTTCCCGTTCAGGAAAGCAGAGGGGTGGTAAAAGCTCAGCCTCTTCTGGTTGCACCTCGTTACCCGGCAAAGAGCCTCTATCCACTCACTGGCTTCTACACAGTTATTTGCTTGGATATAGAGTGGCTTTTCTCCATGGAGTACTTGAAACATCTGTAGAAGAAACACATTACTCTGCTGAGTAAAAAAATCCAGTTACTGAGCAACTTCGAATGTCAAAATAGATTTCAGTACTCAGGCAATTCAACAAAGTCAAATTAAGCCAGAAAGTGAGATGAGAGAACAGCAGACTTTTCACCTTTCAACTACACAGAGGAGAAAAGCCCCACCAGAACAGCTCCCTGTGTTCTGTCTATACCACCTCCTCATCTAAGAAAGAATCCTTATAAATAAGAACAGGATGCATCTTCTGTCCTCTTCATCCACAAACCTAAAGTGTGACCCCAGATTCCATGAAGCTCGACCTTCATGCTTCATATTCTGACAGCAACAGCAGACTCCCAGAAGTCTCTCCTTTAGCCACCCTCAGCCTTAGTGACAGCAGTTCTTTTATCACTGCCTCAGACATTTGGATTGACACAAGAACAGAAATAACCAACGCGTTCAAGGGCAGAGCGAGGCCGTGAGCACAGACAACTGTCTCAGCTGATGAAGGGACTGTAGGAAGTTCTCATCAAAAGGAATAAATAAATGTCTGTTAATAATACACTTCTAGTAGTACATAATACAATTTCAAGTGCTTTGTAATAAGGTCATGTAGTTATAACCTTCATTCCAGAAATCTGGCGAGGGGGCAAAGTCAAAATCAGTCAGGAAAGCTGGTGCAGATACCCAAATTTCCAGGTTAATTATCATGTTCAGAGTACTTGGAGATACTGCATACAGCTTTTTACTCCTCATCCATAAAAGACTTTTTGCTGAAGTGTTTAGTAATGGGGTTTCATCAACTCTGTAAGCTAATTATATTCTTTTATTTAAAGAACACATCAAGAATTAAATATAAACTATCTTTTGACCCACATTTTTCTTGTTGAAGGAGCTCTCATCAAGTTTCTCCACTGCAAGGATGTTTTTGATTGGAATAGTGAAAATTGGCTCTTTATCTGTAAAAAATTGTAAACAGAGGAGTGAAGCAATCTTTAAGAACTGTTTTATGATCTCAGGGCACTGACATTGCAATTCATGCTCTCAAAATATGAATTTTTATTACTGAAAAAATAGGCATGAATCAGACAGAAGCCTCTATTAATCAAGGCTAAAGTAACTAAAGTACATCAGAGGTATTTTAGGTAAAGAAAAAAAATTACACACTTTTAAAAGCCCAAAACAATATACAAACACTTAAAAATATTGAAAATTAAAAATAAATGTAAAAGAAACATAATTTACCTTGCTGTTTATGGTATGTGAATTCTCTAGTTGTTAGACAGAACCACCGCTTCTTGAAATTCTTCTTACCGATGCGAGTCCTTCCCTGAGCTCTTTTGTACATTTCTCTGTAAAGATAACCAAATGAAATGAAATGCAACCATTAGTCTTCTCAAGAACTTTCAAAAGCATTTATTGAGGCATTATTGTTCATCATGCAGCCACATAAAGATCTACATCACTGTACATTAAAAAAACCCCAAAATCTGCTACTTGGTCAAAACAGATCTTCAAGACTATCTCCCAATATGGTGATCATGGACAAGACTCCAAAAATGGGAAAGGAGTTTGAAAAACACACAGTCCAGACTGGTGCTTGTGGCAGTAAATTTGGAGGGGATACTTTACTTATTCAGATCCAGAATTCCAAATTTCTGGAAAAGGGTATAAGGTGTATCCAACTACAAGACTCTCTCTTTCCTGCCACTTTCTACACGTGATTGTACTTGGCCTTGTCTGGATCAGAAACTGAACATCAATGAAATGACACTGAACACATCTCAACAGCAAGGGCAGACTAACCGTATTCAGTACACTTTAAGTGTACTCACTGCTAACTATTTATTTTGTTTTGAACAACAGCCATCAATTTACAATAGTTCTGAGTCCACTACAATTTCCTCCTTCATTTCTATTTGGTATCTTAATAAGAGACATGTTTCTTCCTTGTTTGAAATCTGGATTCCTGTTTCACAGAAAAGCCTTTTTTTCTTACAAACCTGCTTCTCAAATTAAAATACCTTTTCCCCATGAATGTTGCTCAAATCATCACCTATTCCTGATCAACATCACGAAAAAGACGGTTCATTTCTTAGGAAGAGTGACTTTCAACTCAATTTATGTAACAGCATTCCACCACTAAATGTTAAAGATTTCAATTACAGGGTAGTTTTTTTATCTAACTTTAGAAGCAGAACATTCAGCTAGCTGGGCTTACCCAGCACGTAGAATAATTCTAAATTAGTAACGTTCCTTTAAAATACACTTTCACAACCCTCAAGAACCATCACAGAGCACATGCAGAACTGTGACAGTAATGCAGTCAGTCTCTGATAGGTATTCAGCTGCTTTTAATTTTAAGTGTTTAAGAAAGTATTTAAAGTACCAGAGCTTGCAGCTGTTCTTTTAAACTAATTCTGCTATTAGGAATTATCTAAACTACAAATATAATTTCCGAAGTATATCAGACATTTTAATAAGCATTAATCTGAATCTGGCATTAATGAAAAAAACACTGAAGTCAATTCTGTTATGCACAATATAAATTCAAGATGTATTCACCCTTCTTTCAGATGTACTGGCTCGCTCATGCCACTGGGCTCTTTACTCTCGGTAGAGGAAACATCATCTAAGAACTTAAGGAAAAAAAACACAGGGAACATAAATACACACTATTTAGAAACACAGAAAACCCAAAAGCTATTTTGAAAATACAAATGTACAGTTTCTCCTTGAACAGAACAGTTATTTTATGCAACATCTGAAAACATCTTGCAGGGCCTCAGAACAATGTAACGAGGGATGCCCAAAAGTCACACAAGCTTTCATCACTGAGTTCCTAAACAGCAGATCCAATCAAGTCTCTTTCAAAAAATGTATACTTTATTTTTTAAACTACATTAGCTTAGCTCACGACGTATAACTCTTGTGTATATGACTGTATTGATTTTGCTATGTTGTTTTTTTTGTTTTGGGGGATTTTTTATGTCTGAAACAGACCACACCTTTTTTTTTTTCTCTCTAGTAGAAAAGTGAACAAAACCACCACCTTCTAATAATGAATCAGATACACCGACAATAAAAAATATATAGTTGAGTTGAAAGGTACCTTTTTAACAGATTCAGTAAACTTTTCTTCTTGAAATGTTTTGAAAAACTCACACATAAATGTCTCCTTGAAACTTGACTGAAAGGAAAAGTATATTGACATAAATAAGCTTTCAAATAAACTTTCAATAAACAGAATGCTCATCATGTCTATGAAATGAGAAAGAATTTTAATAGCCTTACAAGTTTGCTTTTGGTCAAACTTCCCCAACTCCCCAGGGTCTGGATGGCTTTTGATATAAGAGTTAATGTTCTAGAAGTCTGTGCATCCTAAAACAACAAAAAAAAAATTCAGAAGTCATATTTTTTCACCAGGAAAAACTGATTTAAAAACTAAAATGTCAAAAAAGTTATTATATTACACAATGTAGTAAATCTGGTACATCTTCATTCCTTTTCTTTGCCCCCAAAGAAAAAAAATGCATATGAAATATATAGTTTATTAGCTACTGCACACTGTTTAATATTTTAGGCACTACCACTAGGATTTAACAGCAGTACTGTGAAAATATTTTTACCTATGAAACACCTGAAACGCTTGAATCCTGTAACCCTTACTACACCTCTAACAAACTTCTGAACAACAAACATAATGAACTAGTGCTGGACAAATGGTATAAATTTTCATAATACAAAGCGAACTTTAAAACTTTGTCTTTAAGGCTTTTACTTAATTCATTTGCTACCTCACTGCTTGCATTTTAGCACAGGATTATAAAGATAGCCTCCAAAAGTGGCCTCGCTGTTCCCTTCAAGATGTTTAACCCTCAAGTGTTAAAATCCTGTAGTTTTTTTCACTCAAAAAACTGGTTAATGTCAAAGGAATTAATTTGAGTAAGTGTATTTTTTTTCTTCTGAAGGCGCAACCCACCTAAGCAGATAAAGTAAGCTAATAGTGATAACTTCTGGAACAGCAGATTTCACACATTTTCCATTTTTAATGTGAAAAATAATACAGGTTTTTTAATCTCCATATTCCTGTCTTTGAAAATTTTTTGTAATGTGTAACTTGACAACTGAAAAGGGAAAATTTGTCAACCCACTGCAACTAGTGGAGTCCAGGATAAATACACCAACCAATTACTGCATAACTCCACAACCTCTGTTTAAGACACAAAATGGCAATAAATCCAGGTAAAAGTGATACCTGGATGTTTAATTTCCTTGGTGGAAAGAACCAAGGCAATTTAGGCCTATACCTTAACGGACCCTCAGTCATGTTGCTATTTTACCCCAAGAAGCACGTTCCCAAAAAAGGCAGAGCATCTTTAATATTGAAAGCTCTTCCACATCATTTGAGAACAGCCCATAAAGACTGAAATATCTGAGGCCTAAAGAATCACAAATATCTTATTTTCTTTGGAAACTGAACCTAGAGACATTTAGTCATCTTATTTCCCAGCTACACACCCACTGAAAGTAACTCATGCTTTCCCACACCAACAGATCTGACGGTACGAACAAACCAGAACAAAGCTTCACAAGACTTACTGGATGGTGAGGTCGTAAATGAAAAGTATGAGGTGAGACTACGGCTACAGCAAAGAAACGAAGAAACACAAAGCTGCTCACTGCAGAATACTGTACATGAGGGTCATCTGCAGAGAAAAACCATGAAATGTAACATGCACTGAACTCAACAGGAAATCATGAAGACAGTTAACATAAAAATCCTTAAGAAGATAACATCAGAGGAGACATTTCTATTTTAAAATAGAATAGAAAAACCAATGAAGTGCATGAAATGAGAAAGGTGGTCATGGTAAGAAATGTTCTACTTCTAGTGGCATGTTTACTGCTTATTTCTCTGAAAAGAAGTTCTATTCCCATATAACTGGCTCATCAGATCTACTGGGAGGAATGATGAGATGATTGCAAGCATTTACATACACAGTTGGTTAGGTTTGGCTGGATACTGCACCCAGAGATAAAACACTGCAGCAGCTCCCTCTAAACACTGGGGCTATTTGATTTATTCACTGGAAAGCTACTCACTGATAATTCAAACACATTAATGCCGCATGGCAAATACAGCCAACACACAGGAACAAATATAATTGAAATTCTGAGTTGCACCATAAACCCACAGTGTTACATAATTTTGATTATGTAAATGAGGATTTTCTCATTTTCTTACTCTGATGACCACTTCATTCTGATCTGGTAAGTCAGCTTTTCTGAAAGGACTGTCTAAACTAGAGCAATTTATGGCTCAGTTTCAGTGACAAAAATGAATCAGAGAAATGTTCCACATTACGAGAAGCATATTCTTCACCTGTAGCTTATTACAGGACATTTCAGATTTTAATTGACTGAAGTATGAGTATTTCAGAACCACTACATTATTCCTGTATTAAAACCATTCTGAAAGAATAAAGCTGTTCTAATACCAGCCATATTTACAAACCCATTAAGTATTTTCTACTACCTGCTCTCCTCAAAACTACCCATATCTAGGTTCAGCTATAGCAGTACTAAAGCTAACTTCACAGAAGTAATCAATGTGCTGGTCATAGTCAACAGAGTGGCAGCAAATGCCACATTTATTTTCAGGTTCATATCCTGCTTCTTTAGAAGCAATAAACAGAACAGCTCTTAAAAATTTTAAGTATCTTTCCAATAAATCACTTCCTGCATTACTTGTGCTTTTCTTCTATTACCTTGTATTTTTTTTTTATGACTTCTTATTTGCTGCTGTCTTGCAGTTTCTGACTTGCTATATTTTTGTATCAGAAAACAAAAATTGCCTCTTGATTGACCACAGAGTTCCACTATAACTTACAGACTGACAGAAAAAACAATGCCTGAGTGTCAAAGTTCAGGGCACAGCTTTGGACAAGACAAGAATTTAAACAATCCCAGTAAAGTAACTGCAGAAGTTTTCAGTCTGAACACCACTTTCAGAGGGTTTTAGAGAAAACTTACTTGGAAATCTTTTGGCAGCCAGATGCCTCAAAGAATAAAAAACATCACACATTAGGGTAGGACAACTTATACTCGACCGCACTATTTCACGGAACACTTTGTCCACGTAATAGCGGAGATTTTCCTGCAATTATGAAAAAGGTGTTTTTTCAGACCATGAACATTCACATTTGTCCTTTTTTTTTTTTTAACCTGAGCACAAACATAATACTGTCTGATTATGCAATTCTGAATTTTAGTACAGTGCATATTTAAAAAGCCTCATAATACTTATATGGCATTACTATTATTCAAAGATAGTTCAATGGTATTTACTTAAAGCATATAAACACTGTCTAGCAACATAAACTACCTATCAATACCTTGTTTTTTAATTTGACAAGAAGGAAGGAGCATTTCCCATGTATATCAAGTGAACGTTAACTCTATTGCAGCAACTATTGCCTTAACATCAGCATACTCTGGTAAGAGGGAAGCAGCCAGGAAAACGCCAGTGAAAAACGCTAGAGCAGTTCTAGTTAGGTACATCACAATCTAGATCCTGAGTACAGAACATCAGGAAGCAAAACACCCAAAAAACTGATAAGAACAACTGTCATCTTCAGCTTCTCCTCTCTGTCTCATTTTCCATTGGACTTTTCCATTGCTGTGTTCATAAACAGGGATAAGAAAACACAGCTTCTTCTTGTTTACTCTGAAATCAGAGTTACATTGCTACTATGAGGTACTCATTTTCCACTACAAAGAGCTGCTTTTAAAAATGCTTTTCTTTCAGATCAGTTGGGAAACTCACCATATTAATTTCCACATTATCCCCTTCTCTTAATTTGATGGGATCTATTTCACAGGGTTTAGGAGACTCACATATCTGAAACATACAAACAAAAATATAGGAGTTCAATTTTTCAGACAAAGTATGGAAAAGTACCCACTTAAAAGGAGATTTAGGAATAAAATTCTAAATAGGTTCTAACCATCCATAACAACATGCAATGATCATCCTCACTTTTGTTTGTGCCTTTTCAAATGGATTGATTACATAAAGCATCACATGGGCAAATTCTGCAATGTGTTGGAGGCTGGAATGACTGTCAGTGACTGTTTATTTTGAAGCATCTGGAACGTAAATAATAAAAAAGCAGCTCCTCCCACTAAACTTAAGCAATTATTGCTCAATAAAATCTTCCTCTAGAATTCCCCCGAGTGATTCCCACCGCAGAGCTGAAACAAGAAGGCCTATCCAACAGACAGGGACACCCCAGGGGGCTCAGGGTCCCCAAAGAAGTTTCAGTAGGATAACCTACCTCATCAATAACAGGTTTCAAAGTAACCTTTAGGTAGTGCTTCCCCACTATTTTCATCATTTCATCTACACACCGAGTTGCTAATGAGTTGCCTCTGAAGATAGTGTTTATTTCTCTGTAAGAAAATAAATTATTTTATTTGAAATGGGAAAAAACAACAAGTGCAATTACAAAATTCAATTTATAGTCTGTCTTGCTATGAAGTAATTATTTAAAAAATATTTTTCATATATTTCAATCAGGAATTCCAGAACCTATACACCAAGCTTGCAACAGCACTCAGTAACAGAAAGAGAATAAACAAGAATATTATTACAGCAATTACCAAACCCAGGAACATAAATAAAATCATAAGAAAAAGCCTAAGAAATTTTAGACAATTAAAATTATAGTGCAGTATGGAACATGAGAAAGAACAACTGGAGAAAATTCCAAAATAATGAAAATTGTACCTCAGCAATATACAATTTCTCCTCCAGCAGTCATGGTGAAAAAAAAATCTTGGAGGTATAGCACACTGCTACACTACACCAATAAACCCAGACACTTAATCCAAAACATACTTAATCCAAGGTTACATTTTTATTCATTATAGCTGTTGAAGAAAACTGACAGCCAGCTGTGCAAAGTGTATTTTTCTAATCTGAGAGATTTAGTTTAAGCTCTCTTTGTTACAGTTCAATTACAATGGCATGTGTGTACTAAAACGCAGTTTAGAAAATTACTTTCTATGAGTCACCTCTTTCTACACAGTTAAGTTGTCTCACATCATTTAAATCAAGACTAAGTGCTTTGAAATGAACTGTCCTGTGGTGACAAAATCTCTCCCACACCTCCACTGGACATGACCCGGCACCACCACAGTGGCCACTGTTCACATCTGCTTTATTTCTCTCCTAACCACAGAGCTGCAAATTCACAGACCATATGCTGCTATTTGGAAAAACTCCCATGCTTCCTACTTGTAAGGCATGCAGACCACATTTTTAATTACAATGCACTCTTGCAGAAAAAGAGCAGCCCTCATTTAAGCCACAAGTCAAAGGAAACAAGGTAAGATTTTCAGCAATTTTAAAGATGCTCCATCTATTAAGTTCCATCTAAGTTTGTAAGTTCCAATCCAATGCCCAGTAAAATTTGAAGAGTGGCCAAAAAATGACATTTAAAATAAAAACTATGTACTCTTAGACAAGGTTGCCCAGAGCCATTAACTCTGACTCCCAGCTTCAAAGTTGTTTTAATGAATGTTTTTATAAACCACCATTAGAAGATGAATATATTTAGTCAGTTTTACATAACGAGAGGAAGAAACCGAAGGGCTTACTTATCAATGTTGTATCGTGAAGCCCTGTGAAACTCTAGGAGTAATTTTAGAAAGCATGACATCAATAAACATGGAATACATACTGGGTGTCCTTCAGATCTAGCTCTGCCACAGCTGCAACAAAGGGAACCAGCTTGTGGTGGTGCAGCAACAGTCGAACCAGAGGCAGCACAGCATTGTACTTGTCTCGACACACCTCACTCAGAATGTAGGCAGCAGATGCAGAAATAGGCTGTGAGAAAGCAGAAAACACAATCTGAGTAAAGTAGTTAAATTTCTTTCTGTATTTGAAAAAATACAGATCAAATATAATGAGACTATAGACACAGTTTGTTAACAGAAAGTTTCAATATTTGCTGTGTAACATGGCAATTAAAAGCTTACATTTCAGAGATATTTAATTGAAAATTAATATTATCTACTCTATAAATATATTTAAGAATGGAATTCAGTAGCTGCTCATCCTTCTCATTCTCTTTAAAGGGTAAACTATCAAACTATTTGTCACAAACGGAAGTTAGAGGCAGGAAGCAACTGTTTTACTATAGTGTTATGTATCTTTATAGGACTTTAAAAATTACAATGAGGGGACATTAAAATAAAGTTCTCACCCTTCTGAAGTGTTTGTTGCCACTGTACAGCTGGGAATTTCAAAAACTAAATTATTTAAGTAGGAAAGACAGCTGCTGACTGCTGCTACCTATATACTCAGCTATTCCTGAATTCCAGAGAAGCAGTATTTGATTGTGGGCCAGCAAAACTTTAGTCACATCTGCTTCTTCTATCTTTCTTCTCCTCTGTCACTACTTCACTAACACAGAATTGACGAAAAAGACCTAAGAATATATAGCCTGGTTACTACAATTTGATTCCTGTCCCAGTGTCATGCAAACCATTGACCACACTTCCCTCTTTGTAACCACGTCCACGTGAGAAATCCAGTCATGCTGATTAACATCCTGGAGAAGGCAGAAGCAATTCAGAAGTAGAATTTGATACCAATTCTGAAGTAGACCTTTTTTGTTAATTATCTGCCCTTCAGCGCCAATAACGGATCAGTGTCCCTCAAACCTCTAAATCCAAGAAGTCAATAGAGGCCAATGGAAAAAAACAACGTTTTTTTGAAAAGAGCAACCAATGGACTCAAAGTAAGTCATCTGCACCAGGCACACAGCACAGGTTATTTTCCTGTCTCTACTGGTACTTATAAGAAGAAAATCCTGGTACTTTGGAGCAGAAGTAAAAGCTCTAGAAACTGTTCATCTGGGTGCGACACAAGTAACTACCACAAAGAAACAAACCCAATTATCTAGATATGAGTAATTCATATTGTCACATGACTGCATAATTCATTTTTAGTTTTCATTTTAATGAAATTTTCAACAAAAGTACCTGAACATCTGAAGATTTTAGCAGCAAGTTCCTTAGAGAAGCATAGTATTCAGATGGAAGTACACAGTCTTCAGTGTAACAGATATTTAATCTAAGTGATCCTAAATCATCAGTTTTAGAAGACTTGTTTCCATTTTCTCTTGGTTGAAGTAAGTACCTGTAAGCAACAGGACAATTATAAAATGTTAGATTCTTATTTCATTCATTTCACTACTTCCATAATAAAGCAAAGTATCAGATTTAACTATTTCAGTATACATACATTATATCTGAAAACTGGCAAAAAATTCACAAAAAAACCCCTTGAGACGTAAAAGAATGAGCAGCATTTAATCCATCTTTAACACATAATGGAACTTAAATTTATTTTCTCATATCTTTCCAAACAGTGAAATAGGATATACTTTTTGTAGGTTAAGAGGGAGTAACAGGAATAGTTTGAAATTACACTGGACCATCGCGTTTTACATCTAGGTTATATTTAGGGTGTTGGACACTGCAGGTGAAACAGGTAGTGCAAAGAATTTAAATGGTCTTGTCTGAGACCAGAAAAACCACATAATATTAATAGGCTCCACTCTTGAGAAACAATATAAAGGAAAAAAGTGGGTTTTTTCTACTCTTGATACAAAACACATTGAACATTTCATTGGCTGTAGTTTCCCTGCATTCCAACAGGAGGTGCAGATCTACAAAAGTGTTAACAGCTTTTAAGTAGTGTCACAGTAGTTTCAACACTCACCCCAACAAACTGAAACCCCATCTCCAAATATTCTTTTACAGTCATGTGTATTTCAAGTTTTACAACCAGATCAGACTTCTTATTTTCATAACCAGATGCAGTGCCCGTGAAGGCATGGTAACAAAGTAAAACTGATTTACCAGGAGAATCTTTCCTCAACAGCATGACTCTTAAGCTTATTTTCCAAATATTTAGTAGTAGTGATAATTTCTCTGCTGTACTTCAGCCACATTCAAAAACATATTATGCAAATTAGCAATACTATATAAGACTTGTTATTTTTAATCGCAGAACTTCTGGTTTTGATAAGCAGATCATAGTTCAACATGAGGATGTTCAATGCAAGGTATGCCTACAAAGCATATTAGCAGACACACCCAAGACAACTAGATGTGAGTTAGGTCAATTCAAAAAGCTACACCAACACAGCACACTGGCAATGAGTCCATGCTGACAGAAGTTGTTACCAGAGGCCTGTTTTTGTTAATACCATCATATAGCTGTCGATCAGAGCACTGGCAAAACAAGTCTGTGTCTGTAACACACAGTGCAAAAACCAGAAACTCCAACACAAACACCTACAGGATCACATTCAAACACCAAGAGTCCAAGTTCAACTTTGATACATCCAAGACACTTGGAGCCTGAGGTGGGTACATGGAGCAGAGCCGTAATGGCTCCTGGCCAAGACCTGGGTAACATTTAGTGCCTATTTACCCACCTCCTTCCTATGTGTTTTCTGTGTGGATATGAAAGGGCTCCTTCTGTGCTTTTTCCTGTACTGAAAGGTTCACTAAAAGCAGAATATTTTACTCAAATCCCTTGCACTCATCCCTTCCTGCTGCTAAGCATTTGGGACAGTAAAGGACCTAGAAGTGAGCTCTTGCTCCCAAAAATATCAAAAGGGAGGGTGCTGAGATGTCCCACACAGAAGTGTTTCTTTCCTGAACTCCCTTCATACCTCACCCTTCCAGCTCCTGTGCCTGCTCCCCTGAAATGATGCTGGATTGTTTCCAGAACATACTTCCGGAGCCTCCCCAAGGAAGAAAAAAAAGCCATAGTTAATGATCAAATAAACTCTTCATCAGTCATTCTGGAAGTCTGACTCTGGAATTTAATTACAAGAGATGCAATTCTGAGAAGCCCCAGGTTTGCTGGGTAAGCTGAAGAGCACACACAGATCACTGAAACCCAGCAACCTGACCAAAAGACAGTTAACAGTCCATCTTCCCTTCCTTCACTCTCCACACTTCCCCCTCAAACATACCAACTACTCTGTGACTGAGGGCAGACAGGGAGAAGAGAAAAGCTAAATGTACCCACAGACAGGGTTAATTCATTGAGCAGGGCAACTCTAGAAACATGTTTTACCTCGATTAAAACAGGAAGACATGGTTTAATGAATAGGTAGAATAACACATATCCTTTGCAAGGGAAAAAGTGCAAGACACAAGCAAATTCACTTCTGAACCACCATTTCTCACCATGCTTGAAAGGAATCATTTTTTAACACCTTCACGGGAACTTTAATTTCTCCTAGAAAGACATCTTGTACCAGATTGCCATTATTCCATAGGTCAACCCTGAAAATAAGAACATTGCTTAATTTTCTCTCAGAGAGAAATAGGCAAGTTTACAGTAACTGCCTTACAGCACTAATCCACATGCATGCAGGCAGCAAATGTTAGAAATCTCACTCCATTCTAAATAAATCAAGAAGAATCAAACAAGTGGCTTATTAACCCATAAAGAACAGATAAAGAAACAAACAGTGAAAGTTAAGACTTGCAGACCTTGCATCAGTAAATAAAAGTGATACTGGCACAATGTATGGGTTCTGTGCAGTCTCCACCCCCAAAACTGTGCACACTTCTTCTCAGGTAATTCAAGTGAACTTTTTAACCAATATATTTAAGTAGCTACCTAACTGCTAGAATCTGGCACACTGCAATGCCACACCAACACATGCGCTTGTTTTTCCAAGCAGCAGCTCGTACGCTTACAACCTCAAACGGAATCAAGTTCCAGACATGCACCCTGGGTTTGTTCTATTACTTCTTACCTCTCTGACATTTCTGACAGACAGCAGTTGTTAAGAACAAAAAAAAAACCAAAAACAAAAACAAAAGACAACTAGATTTGTTGGGGCATGACTATTTTTCTAAATATATTTGCATCTATAATGAAATATACAGTTCTACTTAATGAAGCTAATAGTTAAAAATGCATATACCAAGTTAGTTCTATAATAGCTACTAAAATTAACTGCTAAATTTTTTTTCTGATGCCTGTTAGGAAACATATGCTAGCCTTGAAGACTGTCCATCATTCAGCAGATTTGGTACATGTATGTGCAGGAGCACAACAAAGAAAAGAAACCGAGTACAGGGCTCTCTGCTGTTCTAACTACACGGCATAAATACAGACAGACCGGCTCTGAGGGTAAAGCAGCACAAAAGGAGAGTATTTGCATTAGCAAGGAAAAGATGAAACACAAATGTTCCTCTAAAAAGCAAAGTGAAATTGTAAGAATCTCATAAATAAAGAGGCTTTTCCCTCATTTTTTATTAAACCAGCCAACTATATTTGAAACTAAAGACTAGGATCAGGTATGCTAGTATCTTTCAGTACAAGTTCTATTACCAATATTCTGCCCAAATTAATCTAATTTGATAGAAGGTACTCATACCTCTTTATTCACAGGCACAGGAAACAAGTTTAGGCCGCTAGATACACTCAACCACTATTTACTTCAAAACAAAAAAACTCATCTTCAGTAAGAAACATAGGTTAAAAAAAAAGAGAAATTTTCTATGTCAGAATCATCTTTTCTACAAGTCTGATCAGTAATTCTCTGGAGCTACACTAAGATAAAACAGGTATTTATTGGCTCAATGATAAAATACTATAATTTATTAATGATTCTATGAAATCACTTTCTAATCCACATAACTTACCTGACTTCTAGTTTCTCAATATCTTCTTCTTCCACCTGAAACTGGGACTTTTTGGTGTAACTGCTGGACCTGGTTACCTGCAAGTAAATTCCTCCTATTAACACACTTTTTGTATCATGGATATCAAAAATCAAAGAAAACCCTCCCTCCCTGCCTCTAGCATAGGTAAATAGTTACTGTTCCTTCTACAAAGGAGAAAGGTCAGTTGACCAAACAATCTGCCTTTTGCCAGAAAAGCAGATGAAAAATGGGTCAGGAAGGGGTCATGGTGACACCTACTGAGGGCTAGCTGGTATCTGAGGGAATTACAATAAAGCTCTATCAGAAAAAAAAAAAAAGTAGTGTGACAGGACATGGGCAAAAATCTCTTTTTGTTTTAGCATGAGCCTCATGAAAGCACTGAAGTTAGCTCTGAAATGTTTAAAGAAACAACAAATAAGAAGACCACTCTTCTCGCCCTAGTTACAACACAACCAGAACCTCTCATCTACACTTTCCTCATTTCTTGACTGACTGCATTCTCAATTTAACTCCAATAAATCATAAGTCATAAAGTGGTTTGGATCACATTTTCATCCTAATATCTGACATAAGAAACCACACTCAGTATCTTAAAACACACACCGTCCACTGAAGCTGTGCATATGTATGAAACAATCTCTCACTAAAGTCCCAAAGCAGGACCATAATTTATAAAAACATAGTAAATTATAATACATTTGAGACACATGCAATAGTAGTATTCCTTCCAACTCTCAGTACAGCATGCTTTAAATACAAATCTGATTTTCATTACTGACACAAATCAGATGACATTTTAAACTCCTAATTTGTTTATTGTCAGATAACTCATGCAGAATTTAAATCGAATCCCAAATAACAACAAAGTTAACTTTTTAAAAAAATAAAATAAACTTTATTGGGTATAATCACTACATTATTAAATAAATAACTTGTTTGGGTTTTTTAGGTCAATTTTCTTGAAAATATTTAAATAGAAGTCCATGGGATAGGTTAAAGTTGTCTAAGAACTCCTGGTGGCAACAGATGATATATAAAGTGATTCAAGAAGGGGAATTACCTTCATATATGTGCTTGCAAGGAAGTAGTTTTTCACAAAGCAGTTGGAGGGGAATGCAATTGTCTGGCAGACAGAAATTTAAGTATGCCATTCACCTACATTTGAGAGGCCATTTAAAGCTCTTCAATTTGCTTGAAGAGAGCCCCCTGCATTAGGTACTGCCATGCAGCTTGCTTAAAAATATCTGAAGGGTTGCATAAAATAGATAAACAGGCAGAATAACACACAAAAAGTTACCTCAAAATAAAACGTTTCATTAAACTGTGGATTGCTTGTTTTCTTCTTTACTTTGGTCTTCTTTTGGTCATTCCTGTTCCAATGTGGTAAAATTTTTACCATAGACAACTTAAACACACAATTATAAAGACATTCTATTGTCAAGGAGGACCCACACATTTAAGTTAAAACAATTTTTCTTATTTTAGAATTCACTTTGATCAATGAGGAAAATCTTAAAATAAAATTAGTTCATCTTCACAATACAGCCTGAAGAGCTAAAATTTTAAATGCTGTATCTAGTTAACTGTGCATCCATCCAGCTTAAAGTTTCTATTTAATTTTGCAAACAGGTAAAACTTACACATATCAATTAAAATCCATCAACAATTTCTAACACATTTAAAACTCAAATTTCTTTACCACTGCCTGCAGATAATGAGCACACTTTTGCTTGTCTTGTTCAATTGCAATTTCTATTTTTCCCACCCTCCTTTGTTGGGGAAATACCCACTAGTTCTTTACAGACAGAAGCTTACAGCCAAAACACTGTTTTCTTCAAAAGCAACTGCTGATAGTGTTAAATATGAAGCAGCAAAGGGTAAAGCAAAACAACTGCCTCCACTTCCTTGTGGATTTTTTAAAAATTTTACGAATCTTATAAAGCAATACAGTTTTATTTACTTATTTAGCAAAGGGCTGTGGCACTATAAAATAGCTTTCCAAAAGAAAGAAATGTAAAATGTGTGGGAAAAACAGACAAGGGAGAAGAAAAATTGCCTGAAGTATCAACTACCTACTTTCAGGCAGTGGCAATGTAAATATTCCAGTCATGGTACATGAGTCACACATGCATAAGATTGGAAAATCTTAACCAGGAATTCCTGTCAGATTTGCACATATATTCCCATACTAACAGGGTAGATATTCTGTGGGACCAACATTCTCCCACTTCCATCCATATAACAGGACTCAAACAGAAAATGTATGTCAATTTACCTTCTTTGGGCCCCGTGATTCCTAAGTATAACAGGTGAGCCTCCCGAGTCCTCATAGGAAAAACCCAAAGAAACCAACAAAACAAAAAAAGCCCACCAACCAAAAAAAACCAAAAAAAACCCCAAAAAACAACCAACCAAAAAACCCCAAGCCAAACCTAAAAATGTTATCATTTATTACCAAGGAGGAAAAAAATGCCCCATGCAGAGCTTACTCAGGGACAATCCTTCCAAAGTCTTTAAGCCAAGCAAGACATCCTGGTAATATGCTAACAAATGCAATTCCTCAGAACCAGAGAGGGGGTCTGATGTGCCAAAAAAGAAGCAACTGAAACTTATCCTCCTTGTTGAGGAGGGACTTGCACATAGTGAATGTGTGGCATGTGGGATTTTTCTTAAATGAAAAAACTCAACAGTTACTGATGATTACTGATCAAAAACATGGAGACATTTGAACTGTGGGGATTTTGAACATAGCATCCCGAAGGTGTTCCAGAACCTCGTCTCCTCCCAATTACTACACATTTGCTGCAAAGAAACCCACACATTAAGAAAAACAGAAAAGAGAGGAATGTGAGTGAGCAATTGACTGTATCATGACACACAGGAATTTCACATAAATTAACAGGAAGTACAGCACAGAAATCAAGAGTCCAGTGCAAAACATATGAAAGAACTGATTCACAAGTGGTTCTTGACAAGTGCAGACAATTCAGACAGACCAAACACCATCTCAGTCTTGAGAGTATGGCAGGGCAGGGGACAGAATGGTATCCATGGAGATGTGATATAAGCATGAAAGCACTGGAAGATTTTTCTGTGTTTTAAGGATTTTGCTTAAAACCTAGGACTTTCTTTTCCAATTCAACATCACAGCATTTTTAGATTTATTCATTTTATAGTAAAATGTTACCTGGAAGGCCCCACAAGAGAGACTGTTGCATAAGGATCACAATTCTGTCCGTTTATAAGAGGCAACCCATGGCACTCCTTTATGCTACAGGGAGAAGGCAAACAATAGACCAATGAAGCAATTATTTGGCTTAAAAAAATAAAACCTAAGCAATGCTTTCTTTTTGAAAACTTTTTTTTTTAATGTCCCGCTGTATCACACACAGATAGAGCTATAAACTGATCCAACATAATGTACAGACCTGAAGTAGGTCTCTAGATGGTAATACAAAAGAATACTCAAGTGTACAGTCAGACTTAGGGGGACTCCGTGAGAACGGAAGTCTTGGAATTGCTTTGGTAAAGACATTCCAGTATCACACAAGAATGACAAAATCCTAAGTAAAATGAACTACTATGTTAGGAGAAATTGCAGATTTCCTTAACTTTTAAATTTGATTTCTCAAGGCCTACAAAAAGTTATCCGGCCACATCCAATGGCAGCAACTACATCTGGAAGGCATTAAAATGGACTGGAATATTTAATTTTGGATAAACTACATTCTGAGTCATGCTAAGAAATGCAAAGTCAAATCTTGAAATTATATTTAAAATTAAGCATCCAAAACTATTACAGAATACAGTTCTAGCTCTACCTTTGAAATAGTGCTTAAGGTTTATTTTCAAACTCTTTTCACAACAGCCCAAGTTCAGGGTTAAATGGCCCTTTTAAAAATACTGTTTTCTTCCAAAATTCATACAGGAAGTGGTAAGTGGTGTTCAGCAGGTACACAGGCACACTGTTCACCAGTCCTGATGCAAAAGGGACAGGATGGTTGGCAACTAATGCTCATGGAGACAGAGAAACCTTTTCTGGACCCTTTCTGAAATCTTGTAAGCTTTGAATCACCACAGCAGCAACACAGAGCTTGGTCAGCAAGCTGCCTAACCTTCAGATGCTGCCCACATATGAGCTTAAACTAAAAACAGCTGGAACAACAAAAGTAAAGCAGCGGAGTTTGTAAATTCAAAGCAGAAACCAGACTTTCTAGCAAAATGATGCTCTAATGTAACCATGTACACTGGAGTTTAAGTCCAGAAACATTCAGCAGATTACAAAATTTCATAAACAAAACACAAATGAGATCTGAATGTTGTATTCCTGCCCTCTTTAAAATATTTTATTTTTAGCTGTATTGCAGGAATTTAACTAATGCAACAAAGTTTCAGTTGTCATAATTTGCTAGTTTGAATAAAATCTAAAACCTAGGCAACTTAAGGAGAAAATAAGACCTCTCTAAATTCATATGAACAATTAAGTAGATGTTCTAATATCATAATGTGGAATATTAAGTTGTGCAGATCAAGTTAAAGTCATGCAGCTGCACACATTTTTAAATAAATGCTTTATGTACCATAGAAAAATGGTGTTAAAAGAATAACAGGAGCTGCAAATTCAAACACAAGTGAGGAAACAACAGACACTAACACTCCTGTGCTGCCTCAAAACTCCACCCTCTTTGGAGTACGCACAATTATAAACCAGATGGTATTTTCCCCCCCAAAAGTCCCTTTGTCTTAGCCAGCTCAGGGAACATTTAGTGCTGAACCACTGCACAATCATTTGTTATTTTTCTTCCAGTTATCAAGCACGTGGCCTTCAGCATTTCAATAATTTTTGAATCACAATGAACCCTACAGTAATTTCAAACCCACTATTTAAATGCGTTCTTGAAACATCCAGTTGTTTTATAAGCATTAATTGAATCCTCCTCCAACATACACGTGGCACAGAAGAGTGGCAACAAAATTAAACTGTCTAGACTTTTCAGTCATTTGGGGTCTCTGATCTGAGGCAAGACTTGTTCCTTTCAGACTGATGGGCATCCTGTAGCACAAAACACTCTCTGCAGCTCCCCGTGCTTTGAAGTTTCCAGTGTGAGTGCTGAGTGCACCTATACATCAGCTGCAACTTGAATCTCATAGGAAATTCATAGCAGATGGATCAGTCGACCTTATCTACAGAGAATTCAACTGTTTAAGAACACCACCATTTCTCTTTTTACAGTCATGACATGTTTGCCATGCTCCTGGATTTCTGAAGCAAACAGTCTGTAGGACTTGCGGTAACACAAACAGCTTGTTCTGTTCTCTTGACCACAACATACACAAACTAAAGAAAGGCTTGTTTGTGATTTCCTGAGTTGAAAAACATTTTACTGACAACTTCACAGCCTTGCAGCAGAACTAGACTCTCTGGATTCACCATACAGATCTGTCACTTCAAGCTGATTTTATGCTCCAGCTGGTCTCCCTGTGGAGGCAGCTCTAGCATTCCCTTTTCGCCTCCTGCCCAAATCCCAGTTCTGCTGCCAGCAAGTATGGTCTGCCTAGCTTAGACAGCCTGCCCGGGTCCAACACCTCCCTTGACCATCAGCTCCTAATACCCCAGAATCTTTCTCTTCCACACTCATCAGGCACAAAAATTTGGTCCAAATTCACCTCACCTCCTCCCCTTCCATCTCTCACTCCAAGCTTGCCAGTCATATCCATCCCTTCAGTCTGCAGGGATTGCCTGGAGTCTGCTTTAGACACAGTATGCAACAGGACACCCAAGTCAGCTGAACTGCTGCTTCTGTTCACCACCCTCACAGGAAGCTTTTACGTTTCAAGCCAGTTGTCAGTTTGGCAAACTGAATTACCCTGGCCATGCAGGAGCCCTCCCAAGCTCCAAAGGCAAGCAGCCATTAGGGATAGGAAGCCATTAAATCAACTCGGCACTACCAAGCCGGACTGTTCCTCCCCAGGGACCGAGCACACAACACTGAATCATTACCGACACTTTTAAGCTACTAAACAAAGAGCCTCCAGTAAACATGTTTAAAAATTCTGAAGATGTTTGAAGTGGCTAAACTAGAGCACACTTAACAGAAATGGAAAAGTTGGAATGGAAATGAAGGGAATGGAAAAAACCTCACTAAGTTTGCCGGTCAGCAAATTTCAAAGTAATACTGCCTTTCCTCAAAGAATCAGGCAACGTGCTAGAACTGCAGTCTCCTTTAAACAGGAAAAACAACAACAAAGAAATCCCACCAAAACCATCACCAACAAAATGCCAAACATTTTGACCAACCAAAAAAGAAAATAACACTAAATATACATTCATATTCTGACAACCACAATAAATACATTTCTAACACAAAGTAAAAATATTTCAGCTTTGATAAATCATTTCATCTACCTAGCTAGCCAGTTGTCATTCAAAAGACATAAATGCATAGTGTGAAGAAGTAGACAGGAACTTAAAACCTTTTATTTTATATTATAGACTACTATACCCTTGTGTAAAGTCTAAGCAACAGATAACAGAAGAACTTTGGTTCTTTTCTCCAACTACTGCTCTGTCCCAGTACAATGTAAGATATGATTCAGTTTACATTAATTCTCATCTCAGTAGTTTGCTGTGGAAGGGGAGTTTCATACAGGAAATCAGAGCCTTTCAGATATAACTGGCATATATTTAGCTTGTAAGATGAAAATACATCCTTAAGAAGACCCAGCCCACAATAAACCCCCTTAATGACTGAGTGACTCTACCTCCACCATTCAAATCAACTAAAGTTCTCCAAGGACAGACACTCCCTAACTGCAGCCATTAGGATCCATATGTACATTTTATAAAAATTGCTACATTCCCTAGAACAACTTCATGTGAGCAGAAGAGGTCTAAATAGGATGGTAACAAACTGACAGGTCAATTTAAGAGCACATGGTGTATAATTTATTTAGGAAAGTATGTGAAATGAAGACAAAATCTGGCTGTAATAAACCATTTCTGGGCTCTGAAGTATTCGCACTGCAAATGCACAAAACCTTCTTTCAGGGCTGAAGGGCTGTTAATCCCAGAGAAGGCAGGTGCTACCACCCAACTGCCTAATTTGGCAAGAGACTATTCAAGTATCACCTATTTCAGCAGCAGCAAATATGCAAACAATGGTCATGCAAACCTGTTCTTAGGGACTCCCAGCAAGAGCTGCAAGCATGTATTTGTGAAATGCACTACAATACACACCATTGCGGTTTCAAAAAGAGCCCACATTGAGTCAGCAAGTAAACTCTTGCACTATCCTTTTCACCTCCTCATTCACACCTTAGAAAAGGAAACAATTAGTATCAGAGACAAAACAAAGTCTTAATTCACAAACAGTCTGTGAGCATATCTGCATGGAACTTAACAGCAAGTCTGCAACTAATAAAAAATTATGTGTAAAATCAGGGCTTAGCCGCTCAACATGAGCTCTAAGACAGTCCTTCACCAAAGGAAGATTAACTATGCTGTACGTCAAAATTGAGTTTTTAAATTAATCCTCATCATAAAACTCATCTAGAAGACAAGCAGAAAAAGCTTCTACAACCAGGTTTACAGACCCAAAACAACAGGAATCCATTCCCTAGCCACTGTTTTGGTTCAGCCACAAGGTGATGAGACTCCAGATAGTGCTCAGAATCACAGCCTTTGAATTACTTGCTATTGTGTGTGCACTAAACACCATGCCTAATCTTGTGTAATGAAAGTTGGAGGTAATTTTTCATCTTTGTAGAACTTCTGGACTCTTAGGAATACACAGTGGAAATCCACTAGCAACTTAACTATGCACAGAAGGCAGCACAAGTATCTAGAATTCTCTCATTCTACAAAATTTAACTGGTGAAGGTTTAAAAGCATCTCATTCTCATTACATTGAGACATGACTAATTTGAACATGAAGTAAAATGTTGCTCCTGAAAGGCAAGTATCATAGCCTGTATTTCAAAAATTTTTTTTCAGTGGTTTTTTTTCCTGTGGCCAGAACTTTCCAGTTTAGAACAGACAAAGAAGAGTCAGGGACAGAAACATACATACATTTCTGACCACTTCCTGTCTCTCTTTTACTCTATCACAGTTCTGCTCCTTTCTATCAGCTTTGTTAAAGGGGTTACTAATTCAGTGTCTTCTCGGGGCCTGGTGACTAGTGAAACATAGCAGTAAATGCATCACTTACTAATTATCATGGGAAATTTGCAAAACAAGAAGTTTTAAAGAGTTTAAATTTTCTCTTTAATACTCTCACACGCATTTTCTGTAAGTTCCTCATACTTTAAAATCAAACGCATCTCAAAAATGCCCTCACATCCATTTCTATAATACCACATTTAGTGAGAGCTTTCTTATTTCTCATACTTTCACACGTACATCCGAAATACATTTATGTACAATGCATTACTAATGCAGTAAGTTATTCCAAGGGTAGGAAATTTTACGTGTGGTAAAATCCTACTAAACAGATTTAGTTTAAGGAACTCTAGTGCATTTCATAACCTCAGACAACAGCACTGATGTAACACCGCAGCGTTTAACGCACAATCCTCTCCCACGTGCCAGTGAGTGGCTGACTGCAGCAACCAAAAGAGAACCCTGGTTTCCTTTTGATCAATTATCTCCGTCATAATGAGATCCTAAGAGAGGGCACGGTGAGTAAACCACTTCCCACTCAAAACTGTACTTTGCAACACTAACTTTCTAATACAACTTTTCTTCATCATATGAAAAATCCAGGCACGTTTTTAAAATAAAAAACTCCACAACTCTAACTTAGGGTGCATGAACACATAAAAAAATAAAATCTTCTGAAAATTAAGAAAGCTGGGAGTAAAACAAAGTCATAAAGCTCCAGCCACCTCTTGGTGGTGAATAGCCTATGGGGGAAAAGCTGTTCTAATTCTGCTTTGTGCTTCAAGTGGGATACAAAAATAAGAGCAGCAGGACTCCCAACGAACCATGCTGCTACCCCACTATAAAAGCAGACACATTCCAAATTATCTTTAAGTAATAAAGATACCTTGATGTCCAGCAAGTTTTCATCTTACCTGAATTATGAGCCTAAGCCATTAAAGCATTACCAGTTTCACTAGCTTAGTTCTATCACAGAATAGATTCCCTCTTCATACCAAGTCAGAGAACAGCAAACAGACCACTTTGCTGGGTCCTGCTCCAAGTCAACTACTCATCTGGATTTAGATAGTTGACTAAGACAAAAAGAACATCATCTTAATTTCATAATGAAAATTACATTAGCAAATATAGCAAAAAGTTACTGTTTCTATGATGCATTTTGACATGTTGTTGTATTTTTACACTTCAGAGCCAAAATTAAGTTTGGTAGCGAAAGCTCCTTAAGTTGTTGCTTAGAAGTTTTACCGAAATGTGGCAAACATGCTGCTCCATAACCACTACTCCTGTACTTTGTTTTTCTGTAAGAATTTTTTGTCATGGTTTGCCACAGGAAACTAATTCTGAAGCAAAACTAGCAATGAATTTTCCCATACCAACCCAAAAAACCCCCACTAGCAGCAGTAATCCTGTCCGTAATAGCAACACTGCAAGTTCTGGCTGTCAGCTGCACTGCACATTCCTAGCTTTCTCATCAGACTCAATTCAACTGGAATTACAAGACACTAATCGTAACAGTCCCAATAAAAGTGAGTGCTTTGGCAGCAGAGATGAGCAGCTGTGAAAAACTGCAGGAGCTCCCTAGGCATATACTCATTTCCTCATAAGGCAGATTCCAAGGAAAGGCATATAAAAAGAAAAATGCTACTGGTACCAAGACATGCAGACATCCAGAATTAGGAAAAACAAATCACATAACATTCTAACAAACAACCAAATATTCTCAGATTAATGGATTTCCTTACTGTACTACTAGTTGCTGGCACACAGATCCATTGTCTGTTATCAGTTCATTCAGTTTTAATTCAAGGTGAACTTTTCCCTGAAAAAAAAAACCAGGAAAGAAACAGAGTTTTAAAAGCATTTCTTTTTAAAGTAGGAATTAGAACAGTAATATAGTTTACAGTCAGAAGTTATTTAAGGTAATTCCAATATAACCACTTGAAGAAAACACCCATCTAAAGCAGATATCCTGCAAGTAGAGTATGATGGATGTATTTGAACTTTGAGACTTTGCTATAGAGAAGCACTATCTCCATCTGCAGACAGCACAAGAGCTGGTCAAGCCTCTACAGATTTAAAACCCACAAGTATTTCTTCCAGCATGAGCAACTATCAAGAGCAAGAGTCTCAGCTATTTTGTCCTAAGCATGGGATGAACCCTTGTACAGACATGAATTTCTGAACACTTTAGGAGAAAGTTCTAAAATGACCTTGGATTCTGAAGGCAGGTAGAAAAGTAGCATAGTATGCAGTAGCCATAACCAGCAGACCAGCAGCATTTAATATCCACTGTGAAATCCTGTCCATCACACCAGACTGAAGATCATCGTGCATCCCAGGGCAGTTTTCAACTATTTCATGAAGACTGCTGATGTACTCAAGGAACAGCAAACATACCAAGAGAGGAAAAGGTGACAATAATTGCTAAACCCAGCTTCCTCCTTTTCTTTTTCCGATATGGCAGGATGTATTTAAGAAAAAGAATCCATAAATTATGGCACAGAATGGATTAACTTCAGAACTCAGCAAGGGCCAAGTTACTGTACCTTCTCAATAGAAGGCTCCAAAAACTTCAAACCATGATATGCAACTTTCTTGGGATGACAAAAATGCAGTACCTTAACCTCGCTCCAAACAGCTACTGCCTGAACAATACCTGCTACTCCTTTCAGTGCCTGGCTGTTTGTGCTGCCTTCCACATCTAAGATAATCTTACACCGACAGAGTCTTCCCTCTACCAATGTTCTCCCTGGTATCCTCAGACTCTGTCTATTTCCTAAATGGAACATCACATGATACTGGTCTGTCCACAATCAACATTCTCAGGGAAGGCTTCCAGAAGGTGATTTTCAAGAGTGGCAAAGGAAGTAAGTCATAATGTGAATGCCAGCTTTGCCTTTCTACTAAAATGGAAGTAAAACTCTTAGCTGACCTTGCACCTTTCTATAGCAGTTAAGTTTTGACATAAAACTGCAATGTTTTTATTGTAAATCCCCTGGGGCAAAGGCTGTGTTTCCCTCTGTGTTTGTCACATGGGAGGAGAAATGAAGCTTCTTTTACAAGGCAGTTCCAAAAGTAACTGTTTTGGGATGCCTGCCAAGTGTTTTGCAAACTGTTACTACAGGGACAGGAACACAGGTACATTAAGAAAGTATTTGTCAAGCAGAGAAACTCCATTACAAAAACAGATTTACAGGATAAAAACAGGATACTGAGAAGCATGCCAACAGCCTTACAAGGCAAAGCTTTTGAATGACAAATGAAAAGTCAAGCGTTATTAGTATTTATTATAATAGCTGACTTTACTTGTTTTAGAAAACAGATGCTGTGAATGGCCTAAACATCTTCCTTTTGCTTTTAAAACCAAAACCCACAAATTATGTTTCACACTGAACAGAAGGAGTAAAGTAGCACATTACTGCTCCTGAGAACTATCTGTGGATGTAGTCTGCTCCCAGCTCAGTACCAGGATGACTACAGTAACATGGCTCTTAAGTAAATATTTCCCCAACACGCATGGAGAGTTTTAGTATATTTTTGTCATTTTGTCTGTTGAGAGCAGCATGATGGTTTCCAAAAGTGGCTGATCTGCAGATCTATATCAGAACTTCTGACATAATAGGCAACTGGGTTTTAAATGTGGCTGTACAGATGGCTTTCACTTCGAAATAGAAAAATTGGCCATTCTTATACAGTAAACTAAAAACAAACAGTGAGACTTCATGTGAATGCACTCTGCAGCTGCAGATCTCCGGGTTGTTCAAAGGCAGGTAGGTACCATTTTAATTTTCCAAATGGGTTAACAATCAATTTTCAGGTACTTAATACAGCAAGATGGGAGTTCTATTGATACAGATCCTATCAATTTTAAGAAAAACAACAGTGAATGTTAAAGTTACCTTCAAAAACCTTAACAGTCTGTGAAAGATTTTGATCTTAACAAGGTGTTTTTCAAGTACAGATCTCTATAAAAACTAAACCTATGTATAAATATAGGTATAAAGCTATATATGCATAAATCTCTATAAAAATTTCTTGCTATAAATAACAAAGATCAAAGGCATGTTTAATCAAATGAGCCAATTTCAAACCAGATTTATGAAGACTTCATAAATAAAAAAGGAGGCAAGCAATCCTAACAATTTTACTAGCATGCTGACACTATGTGCATTTTAGAAAACTAGAATTTCTTTTAAAAGCTAATATAGATGAACAAGTTTGTGCCAGCTGCAGTTAAATGTGGCCTGTTTCACCCAACTTCGCAAATTCTTGTTTATTTACTCAGTATTCCCACGTTTGTATTTATTCTTCAAGACTAGTGTTCAAGAAAACAAGATTAATATGAACTCATAATACTGCAAACATCAGCAAAACAGAAAAAACCAGTTAAGATCAATACACAGAGCAGAGCAGATGCTTTCTAAAAATCTCCACCACTAACATCCCTGGTATACAGGCCGCTAATTATACCAAAGTTAACCTATAAAGAATAGATGACCGGTACATTAAAAGTACAGTTTTCTTGAAATAAATGCAGATTTATGGAAAACCCCAAAAATAAATCCCAACCAAGCAACTGCAAAGTGTCTTACACATATTCATAGAACATAAAATACTTCTACACTATCCTATTGCCTTGCACAAATCATATATTCTGAAAAATAATCACACGGAGGGAACCAGAGGAACAAAAAATCAACTACAGTGCCATGAGGAGAAGAAAATAACTTTATTTCCCCCCTCCAAACTGTGATTTAGCTGTAAAAATATTTCATGCACTTTTTCTGCACATGCTCGATGTAAGAGTCTACTGCTTTCAGCCATGTCCAAATAATAATCTTGGACATCTCAGAACACATTTCAGTACTGTATGGCCCATCCAAACCAACAAGATTTCAGCCAAATGTGGCAGATGGGAACTGGTCTCAGCTCTGCTCTCAAGAATTTGATGGAAAAATAAAGCAGGACAGGAAAAACCTACCCAAATGCCCTGACTAAAGAAAAGATTGACAAGGAGCACACACCTGAGCAGAAAAGGTCACCTCTTAATGGAAGTGTCATGTAGGCCAGTGCTTTGCACATGTCCCAGTCAAAGTAAAGCATCAGTAAGAGCTTACATTCTGCTGTGAGTCACGAAGCCATAGAAAACTATAAACTTTTATTTTCCAATATGCAAGAAATCACTACATTCCATATTAATGGAATATTCTAACTGAATTTTCACATACTCATGTAGTGTTATGACAAAAACTAATACTTTTTTCAATACATTTTTATGACAGAAAAAGCATAGCAAGCATGACAACGTTTAAGTCAAAGGGGAAACAGCCTTTCAGTTTTTATCTGGAAAGTACTTCCCAAAATTTTCAGAGTAATTACATGAAAGAATTTAAAGAAGATAATTTGCAGCTGGACTAGATGATCTCTAGGTCCCTTCCAAATGAACCATTCTATTCCAATCTATCATAACTGAAAGAGGACTGATTTTCAACAGAGAAGAGGAAGTGGTATTCAGATGTTTCGAAAATCCATCTTCATGTAAATCAACCACATGCCCTCCTACACTCAAGAGGCCAAACTTATGGCTCATAAATGAATAATCTGGGGAAATAACATGAATATTCTGTGCACATTCACTTCTTGTAAAAGCAGCCAGGATTCTCCCTACCTAAAGGGACTTCCAGGTTACTAAGAAGTACAAACACTGTCAAGTCTAAGACTTTTGCCCTCAGGCAAATCTGAAAAAAACCCTATTAAAATCGAATAGTTTACCACAGCAACAAGGTTAAGAGATTCTCAAGAATTCTGTTTTGTTCTTGAAACCAAGAAGAGAATTGCTCCAATTTCTAGAGGCATTTCATTTTTACCTATTCCTAGAACAATCCAGTCTGAAGAACTGGAACCACAGGCTGAAATAAAACTGTGAAGCGCAAGTTGTTTGATACTGAACGCAGAAAGTGTTTCAAGATAAGATAAACAAACACAGCACAGATACCTCCAAGTTTTGGAGACTATTTCAGACAATCACCCATTGTTTCAGTTAACACCAAGAATGGCTAAAAAAAAAGTATTCAAGAGTTTTAGGATCCATTCATGTGCCTCAAGTATACAGCTCCTCTTACAAGCATTTCAGACATCAAAATACTACTAAGGCATTTCCCAAACAGTTGCTTCATGTCTTCTGCCAATTTTAAGTACCATGAGGAATAATACAGCCAGCTTAGGAGTAGAGTCTGCATTATTCTCTAACCAAACTGAAGACACAACCACCTCCCAAGAAATGCAGATGCTAAGCCCTATCTTCTACAGCTCCATGTAACCTTCTACCATCACATGTCCTTATCCGTATTGAACTTTCAAAATGTAAATGTGCAATTTAATAGTTACCTGAACCTCTGAATTAGAATCAACAGGTTGAAGCATAAACCAGTTCTCTTCTCCTGCGTAGTTGCATAAATCTTCTTTTTTGATTGACACCTTTCCTGAGGGAGGGTGGCAGGGGGAGAGAAGCATAAGTATCACCTTCATCTGAATGGAACAAATATTTAAATATGTTTGAAATTTGTGTTTTTCTAAACTCGCTTTTAGGCGGGTTTTTTAAGTTTATGATACTATTTGAAGAAATAAAATAAGGAATGTTATGGTTAAGTAAAGCAGAAAATAGTTTATATAAAAGCCTGATGACATTAATTAAGATTTGTTATCCTGGATATCACTAACAAGAAGGTAAAATAAAGAACACACTTGAGGCTGGAAATAACATAATAGATTTGAGAAAACAGAAACAGTGTTGAATGTTTAAACAGGAAACTGAAGTAGGTGCCTTTCATTCTTCTGATTGCTATTTGGAAAACTGTTATGATATCAAATTATCTGACATCCTGGTGCAAATTATTTCCTTCCTCAATTCAAGTAAAGCAAAGGCTTCTTCCACATCACACTATTAGAGCCTTGTAGCAACTGTATCCAAAAAGCAGCTGCAATAAAGCCATTATGCAGTGGGGGGAGAAATAGAAATCCACCTCCTATGATTTTTCACTTAAGCTACACAAGTTGCTGCCAAATGCTTCGTAAGTCTCTAAGTTACAGGTTGCATTGACAGGGAAAAAATTATCTATCAATAGTTTTAAGAATCATTCCACAACAGTAATTATTGTGGAATTATTCCACAATTCATCCTTTAAAGACCTACAAATAGTGACAATTATTCAAATATTCCAATGAAGCAGAAGTGGAGAAGAAACAAAGAGAATTTAAAATAATGTATTCAGACCACAGTAAGACTATAAAATGTCCTACTAGCCTAAAAACCAAACATATTTTAGTGTAACAGAATGAAGCAAGGAAACAAAACCCTTCTCTTCAAACTTTAAAGAAGCATTTAAGTGCACTACACACAGTTTTGAATGACTCACCAGTAACTGTATCCCTAACGCTACAGATAATGCTACTGAAAACAACCAAGTGTTACGCAAGATGCAGACAGCACTTCAAAGACACTTACCTATACGCAGGTCCTTTTGCAAAACACTTTTATCATATATATAGAAGGACAACCACTGGAATGTTCTTGGAATCTCAAAGTAAAACTCCTCTCCAAAATAAGGGCTGAAAAGAACGATTTAAAGTTAAAATAGAGAAACACTTTACGCAATTTATTTAGAAGATGAACATTAAAAAGCTGCATTTTTACTGTTGTCCCAGCCCTTGACCCTTAGCACTACACCGACCTGTCATCAAAGCCACCCAAAACCATTTCAATACAAGAACACACAGTACCATGGCAATGCCTTCTGTTTGTTTAAGAAAAGGTAAGAATCAGAGCACACACAAAGTGGTGTTTCCTCTGCAATTTCAATCCTATTTTTCTGTCTTGAAATTATTCTAGCTGGTTCTCTAGACTTCCTGAGACATGCACAAGTTTTGTTTTATTTTCTTACTCAGTACCTGATTAAACTACATTTAAACACAACTTATTGATTACTTAAGGAACTGGCATTTGTTTGGCTCCAACTTCCATGCCAAAACTGCTGCTCTAAGATTCAGACCTGTACGAAGAAGTCATTATCACTAGAAACTATAAGATAGAACAGTGAAAAAGAGAAATGTTAATCTCAAATACACAATCTCCCTCATTGCAAAACTGTCATTACATTTCTCCATCTAAAGAAGTCCAATATCATGTTTACAGTTCACCCTATTTAACTGCCATTTGCACAGCCCTCTACAGAAAAAGACTCTGGGTTCCTCTATGTTACACATATTTCATACAATGTGTTGTTATCTGCACTCCCAGAACTGATACTCTCATTAAACTTAAGGAGTATTTACTGATGTAATCAGAGCCAGCAGTCAAAAAATTGTATTTCAAGACTGAACAAAACCACAATGTTCCTTGAGTTACTGCAAGTGATGAATTCTGAAAGTCAAGCGGACCCATGGAAAAACCCTGCTATTTTAGAACAACTGGATTCTTAAAAGACTTAAAATAGTTTCAATTACAATGTATTAGTATCACCAGGGAAAGGTACTGAGGTTCATGAAACTAATTTTATGCAGAAAAGTACTGTGATAACAGTTATACTAAACCCTGAAACAAATGCTGGAGTTTTTTTGTTTCCTAGCAAAGTATCATTCTGACACTATTGTTACAATACTTAATTAAATTCATACAAATATGCTTATGTTTTGAACAAGCAGCTCATGTTACTACCTACCCAAAGGATACCAGGAAGAAAAGGTCACCATCCCTACTCTTCCCTCCAAAATAATCACAGAAAAAGAAAACACCACCTAATGCTTAAGGACAACGGCTCATTAAATAAATTAAAAAGAAGAACTGATAACTAACTTGAAAAGTGGAAAGAAAACAGCTGAAAAATCTAGTATTTCAAATGTCTAGAACAGATTTTTAGAAACAAAAGCTTTAAGGGCAGGAATTCATTATAAAGAATTCCACAAGTGAAAACGTTGTTTTTGTTAAAATACACACCTTTTACCACAGGCTTCAAAGCAGACAAATCAGTATTAGCCTTTGCACTACACTGAGAAGTAATTTAAGAATTCTCACTTGAAAGAGTCAACTGTGGTTTTTCAGCTCCCCACTGGTTTTTTTCTCCCCCCTTTTTTTGTAATTTCAAAGCCAACAAATTCTGCTTTGATTACAAGGGCTGGGTTCTTCTTGTCAGCACCACGACTGAAGGTATAAACTCATGAGCATTACCTTTAGCAGCAGTGCAGCCCTAAACAGCCTCAACTTCCTTATTACCACCACTGCTCATTTTTATTGTATTGACACGATAACTCAGACCAACACCAAGGATTAAACAAAGAGTTATTTTAAACTTAGGTCAATTCCATGATCTGGTTTCCCTCACAGCTATACAAATAAAGTTGCAGCAGTACAAACACAGAGATACTACAGCAGAAGGATCTGGGAGAATGAGCTGGCACTGGTGTCAAGGGAAACTCTGCTTAAGTTCAGCTTCAGACAGACTTCCGAAGGGAACACCAGACTGCAGTGCACACCAGCAAGTGCCAAGGGTTTAAGCTCCTATGCATGGAACTTAAGTTCATTCTATGGGACTGTAAGCATCCAATTATAATTAGGCTGAGATGAAGACTATAAGCAGAGACTTCGAAAAACCTATTTATCACCTTTATCTTGCAGCTAAAGAGAGCAAACTTTGCAGCTACATATAGCCCCCTCCCCCAGCCTCCAAAGGATGAGCAGCCATTAACATTCTTTATTATTATTTTTACTTCAACACTACATTAAGTCTCAGATTCAGCAAAAAAGAACAAATCTTCATGAGCATAAACAGAACTTAATGCCTTGTTCTACTCATGTTGATACATTTTTCTTTACCTAAATTAACACCAGTTATCAGTTGTTGATTATTTGTTAGCAAAGTATGAGACAGAGAGAGAAAATTTAAGGTAAAAAATACAATTATTAATGAAAAAATTCATAGGTGGATACAGAACTGGCTGATGGGGTACAACAGTTTACACCAATGAGGAATAATTAAAACGGTGAACTCACTCATCCTGTTCCTCAGGGATTCAGTCAGTTCAGTACTTTCATTTGTGACTTTGATGCAAGAACTTTAAAGACTGTGATGGATACAAAATTAGAAGATAGCACTAATTCAAAGGACAACCAGACTGTCATACAGGAAGAACTGGATTACAGTAATACAGAAGACTAAATTTCACTGTGTAACATACTCCTCTGCTCTTCCCTTCCTTGACACAGTAACCTGGCAGTTCTGTGTGGACCCTGACCAATGCCCCAGTCTGTCAGTTAATAAAAGCAATGGTTACATCAACAAGGGAATTCATTTCTGCTATGACCTTGCACGGCCACAAAGTTCAGTTGGAAAAAAAAAGAAACTGAATTTAGTTTAAATTACAAAGAGGACACACACATACCACAATTCCATCCCCCTCTGCCCATTTCTCATATTTCACTACAGATATCTGAGGAGGCTCATGGATATTCTTTAAACTTTCCAAGGAGAAAAAAAAATTCTTTCTTCAGAACCCACAGAAATCCCACACCATGTCAGGAAATATTTCTTGAGTCATTAGCCAAAATATCCTTCTTTCACTTCAGTATTAAGTAGTGTTTTTTCTAACTTTGGAAAGTCATTTGTTTTACATCTGCACTCCAACAACTCAGGAATAGGAAGGCCAAACCTATTTGCACACTTTAAAATACACTTCTTCATGGTTTTCAATCACTCTAGTCAAAACTAATTTTAATTCTAGTGATGATTACTTCCACAGACATTCAACTAGCTGATATGCACGAGACTAAAATTTAGATTACAACTTGTTTAAATTTGCAACCCATAACACAGTGACAAAAACAGACTGTGAATTATGTAAGCAAGCAAATAATACGAAACAAAACAATGAAATTCAAAGTTGTATCTATGACTAAAATTATACCTTACTGAAAATCAATTTAAAAAGTTTTCAAGTTAATAAGAGACTGGAGCTTTCATCTCCTGTCCCAGTACCTCTAGGTTAGTACGGTTTCTAGTTCAACACAGCAATAAGAAACAAGATGAGGTAATTAAGTCTCTGGAATGCGAGTCAGCCTTCATAACTGCATACACAGTAGCAATCAAGTGTAAGCACCCAACTCCGGGCGCTGCTAACAGAGGATGAGCTGCTTTGTTATATTTCACCAGTTTGTATGGAGCCCTCCCCTAATTCAGAGGATGAAGGGAGTCACCTATGAAGTCAGTGGAGATAGAAAGGTGCCTACGGGCAAAGAGTGATTCAAAACACTGTGTTTGAACTTCTAATACAATGTTGTCATCTTACAAATATTAAATTTATATCACCTGAAAAATTTTCTATTTGATGTATGTTATTTGAGACTCCTCTCTCCCTGTTTTGTTACAGTGAGTTTTTTTTACTTCATTTCCTCTGTAAAGTACTAATGACATAGTAACTAAATTTAAGTTAAAACTTCAGTATTATTAAAATTTTTGATGGACCTAAGGTGTTTTATAAAATGTTTTATTATGCAACTAATACTTATATTATTATCAGGTGATGAAAGTACATAAATTTAATAATTCTTACACAGAATATAATAAAATGTCCGTGTAAACACCATAGCTAACAGAAATAGTCTCTAAGCATAGTAGTAACTTCTATAATTTTTATTATTAACATCAAAATTAGACAGCAAAGTCTTTCTTTTTCAAAAGCACAGCGGATTGGGGTTTCTTTGCTCATCAAACTATTGTCTATTTGAAGGGGAAATGTTAAGTTTCCGCTTTACAAATAGTCTCTTAAACATTCTTCTCTGAAGGATTACTCAGTTGAGTTTGATTGATTAGCAAAACAATCTCAACTGCAGACAGTTAAATTCTGAAACTTTTATGGATCTGACTACAGCAGTTGCACATTAGGAATATAAGCTAAATATCTGTTTGTACGTGTGGCTTTTGCTTTTAGTGCAGAAGCATAAGGAGGATCTGAAATAACGTTTTGAAAAAATAAAATTCTCTATTTAAGTCTACATCTGAGCTGTTCCTCACCTGTAAACATCTGGAGAGAGAGCTCAAAGAACAAACACTAACAACAAAACCACTGGGAAAAGGAATTAAGAAAACTTTCAAGAGATTGAACAGACTGTCTAGGTTTTAAGAGGAAGGTTTAATGTCACCTCCACATAACTAAAACTGTCACTCAGATATTCTGAACAATGAAGCTGCAGTGATGCTTTTTTCAGTCCTCAGGGAGCTTCAGAGTTTTGAGACATGAAAGCACCTAGGCTACTGCAGCTGCGTTATCCTGACTTTTTATATGGGAGCAGAATCGACAGTAAATGGTGCTCAGGGAGGCAAAGCAAGGCATTCTGTGTGGGTACTGTTACAATTCCCAGAACACGAATCACAGGAGAGAACGAGGCCTGTTCAGGGGACAACCCACTGCACAGAAAACTCTCAAACATGGCAAAGTTCCGGTTCCTTCATTCTAGAAACAGGTTTTACCAGATACACAGTAAGAGCAGAATTCCACCAATACAGTTCAACTGCTTGTCAGAAGTAGAAAATGGCATGGGGAACAAGTATCAAGTAGATTTCTTTCCCTTGAAAACAACCTAAGAAGAAAAAGAATGTTATGCTGCCCAATGGAACAGAATAGAGAAGTGTATTCTAGCACACTTCATTTTAAAGGCACTGTTCTACTCACAAGACTCAGTTTTGTCTTCTTGCAACACTCTCATGATTTACGCATTGCTGTAACATCTCTGGGTAGCTGCCACAAGTCAGTTCTCATTTTAAAGTAGTTCAAGCAAAAGCCATACACACTGGTATTGGCGAGTATTGCTTATCATATCCATTTAAAAACTGAGCTTACCTTGAAGTTTTTTCAACCACCCGTGTACGAAAAACTTCTTCTTGGTCCAAGTTTATGGTACAGAAAAAGTCTCGCATTTTGTTGGGTACTAAGTGTTTGGCATCATCTGTAAATTAAAAAAAAATTACTGTAAATATTGCAGGGGAAAAACTCACAAAATATTAGGTACAGGAATATTACAGTTCTAGTGTGTCCAAAAAATTTACTTTTCCATTCAGTTGGCATGCATTTCAATATTCATTTTCAATTCATAAGCTTCAGGAGAGCAGAGAAGTTGCCACATCCAGCTTCATGTGGAATAAGAATCGACAGGAAAAGACACACACTGACTCATGAACACCACTTCCTGCAGCACCTGCACTTTCCCTTGAAAGGTCTCATCTTGGGCTTGACCCTGCACAACTTGCTAAATCCAAGAAGCTCACAGCCTGAGGTCATACGGCATTAGGTCATAACACCAAGACACGATCTGGCTGAGCTATTGTTCACTCGGTATTTTCTCCGCAAATACTTTGGCTAAAGGAAGCTGATTGGTAAGAACTTGCCTGTCAAATCTTTATTTCATTTTCCACAACGAACAGCAGATTTTGAGTTGGCTGAGCCTTTGAAAGTATATCCCCCATGAGTACTGTTTATTTTTTCCTAACTAGTAGAAGGGGGAAATAATCACCTCCTGATCCAATGCAATATGGAAAAGAAGAAAAGGAAGTTTCTAATAAGAAAGATTGGCAGCACAAGAATACAAAGATTTGCTGGGTATTGAATCTAGGCCACTGCAATTACATGCTGGACATAAGGCAGATCTTTCAGGAAATGGTTCCCTCAAAGCACTCACAGCTAAAACCAGTTGAAATTGGAAAGCTCTTCCAAAATCCAAATGCTACAGACATCTACATAATTTATACCAACACTATCCCCTAGAATAAACAGCGACTTTCTGCCTGGATGTCTCCTCCACCTTTGAATATCTGAAGACAGCAAACAGACCGTTTTCACCTTTTATTTTGCTAAAAGAAACTACAAGATTTTTTGGTACTCTCTCCCATGAGAGGCTCCTAATCAGAGCAGGTGCTCTGTCCCTGTTCCACCTGATTGTCCAAACCAAGGGCAACCAGAACTGTATGACTCTGTACTAGGTCTTAGCCAGGACCTTTCACAGTGGTGTCCATCCCTGCCTGATGCTGGAAGTATCTCTCCTGCTGACATGCGGAATCAACTTTAGATAAACATTACCTATTTCTATAAGATATTAAAAATAGCATGAGAAGTACATCGAAGTGTTGAGTTTTAACTACTTTAATATCTGAACAGCATCAGACCTTTCAGAAACCACAGTCTGAAACTAGATTTGAAATGTCATACGTGTTTATTCTTAAAAAAAATGCAGGTATGAAGCACAATGAGTAAGCTTTATTCTCTATGCTGGTAAGATGTAAAATCAAAGTTCTGTTTCCTCTCTCCTCCACACTCTTTTCGTGTTAGATGGTTAATTTAGATTAACTTATTACAGTCCTGAAAGTGAAGTAAGTAATGTCCAGCATTGCAAAGGCTGCCCCAACTGTCTCTGAGCAGAGAATGTGACAGTTTAACAGGAGCACAGACCAACCTTCAATCGTGACATTTTCCAGGTCAGGGATATGGACACTGATGGAAAGCATGAACAGACACTTAAGGAACTTCCACAGTTAAAACTTGTGCTCTCAAAAGCATCAACAAGCTTTTCATCAGCTTGGGTGCAGGAGAGGAGGAAGTATACACATTATTTTTAAATGCCACACTTCATGCTGACAGATTGAGAGACGTGAACAGAACTGGGTTTTAGTGGCTTTAGACTCCAAAAAGGGACTAAACTCAAAGTTACCCTTAAGTGAGATACTGCAGGAGAACCAAGGAAAGTGTCAGATTACTGCTGCCTTATTTTTTTTTTCAAGAGCTAATTAAATAAAACATATGACATATAAAAAGCAATTCATCAATTTGGGAGAGCTCCTGATACCATAAGTTTATAATTAATAAGCATGAACTGGACTTGCCAGCTGTTCCTAAAAAGATTCTTTATTTTTTAGTTAATACTCGGCACTGTCCTATTTTCCCATAAAACATTTAAAATACAACATTATTTAATCATCACTGTAAAGGCACAGTACAGTGGACTTTGAAAGGAAGTTATAATTATTATAGTTTCATATTTTCCTAAAAGAAGTAAAAATTAAATATTGCTGAATAATTCACTATGTGTATGTATAATATAGGGCAGTTTATCAGTTTTAAAAGAAACCTTCCACCCAGAGGAATATACAAAATACAAGTTTTGATTTCGGTTCTTTAGAGCATGGTGCTAATAACACCAAGGCTGTGGGTTCAATCCCTGTACGAGCCATTCACTTAAGAGCTGAAATAAATGGTCCTTGTGGGTCCCTTTCAACTCAGAATATTCTCTGATCTGATTTTCTAACGAGTTAAAAACCTTTATTTTGCAGCCCAAATGTCTGGCTTTAAAGTGCAGACAAACTTTCAGTAGGAAGAGGATCATTCTCAGTCCTGAGTTAAAAATAAGCTCAGAGCACTTGCCAGATGAAGTAGAGAGCATGAGATTTCACATCCTTTTTAACACCTCTTAGTATCTGTGACTGTGGGAGACCTTCCACCCATACAGTGGTCCAACTCTTCCACGAAGCTTATTTCCTTTAAAAGAAAAAAGGCTCAAGTCTTCGATTACACTACCTTTTCCTTTTTCTGAGAAACCTAAGGCTATAACGATTGCATAGAAATCAAGTATTAACAACATATCTATTTGAATGTTTATATTTTCAGTGCATATATGTAATACCCTCTCCAAGTGAAAGTGGGCAATTCGTGTCCATCTTCCAAATTTTTTTGTTTTGGGTCCCTGCCAGAAGACATTTATGCACAGAAACTTTGAAATATTTGCTTCACAGGACTAAACATATTATATAGCAACAATAAATTCCACTGCAGGCGTGCAGCATAATCCAGGATAACCACGCATTGGTAAAAACACAGTGCAAGTTTGAGAAAGAGTGCATCCTGAACTCTGTCAAATGAGCTCTAGGAGACAAGAGGGACATTTTTCCAAGCCCTCCACTAATACAGGTTTCAGTAAACACTCCAAAAATCAAGGCAACTAAAATCACTTACTGTACTTCTGTATGGCATAAACTGAAAACACTACCACAGCGTGAAACACGACACTACAAGATACGCCTAAAGCTACCTGACACCACATACCTTTGTAAAACATTTCTGTCATTACTGTGGCACATAAAATAGAGCCATCAATACAAAAGCATTGTCCAAAAAGAAAGACTTCTAGTGGATTTTTGGTGAAAACCTGCTTTTTCATACATTTTTGAAAAATATTACCGGGTCTTAAACAGGTAAGATGAGTTCATCTCACCTCACTTGAAAACTGGAGGCAGGAGACTGGTTGCAAACGCCGACTGACCACAAAAAGAGGGTACAAGGGACTGCAAATGTGTCCTTACTCGTGTTCTTCACTGTTAGGTATGCAATGGCTACTTAAGCCACCTTTAAGAACGTCTCAATCGAAAATCTGGTGTGATGATTCGTGTAAAATCACTAAATTTAGATTTTGCCACCAATTTGTGCATTGCAAAACAACAGTATAAATAACAACTTTCTGCAGATGGTGTTTTCTATACACGCAGAATTACACAGAACTGACATTACCTCAGTAAAACTACCATGCTCTCTCATGCAAAACACAAAATGAGTCAGTGTGAAGTTTTAACTGCCAGCAAAGCTTAAGCACCAAAATGTATTCTCCTTGTAAGAAACATGCTATAAGGAATTCCTTCAGACCATGAACATCAGCTTTCCAAAGTGAGGTCTGCTATTGCTAATCCCTCCAGATCAAGGAGGATTACATTATTATGTTTGTTTATTATTGTTCATTCAGAGGGTTTTCCCCTACAAAACAGAGCATTAAAATACTACCAAGAAGTGAAAATAACACAGTATTTGTTGTGCAAAGAAGCCAAAAGAGCATCTAGGCATCAGAGGGTTCCAAAGCTTTTACAGTATACTCAATTCATCTAGTTTTTAAACAGTTTTTGTTTTCTTAGAAGAAACAAGTAGGTTTACAAAGTGATTTTCACACTGTTTCAAGACATCTTTTATTGCAGCTGTTACTTCCACTCACTTTTCAAATACGTTCTTACAGGTCCACCTTTGGCAATCAACTTTTCATATATTCTTTAGGAAGTGGGTCATAGTCCTCTGTTTACCGACACTTTTGTCATGTGACTGAACATTCAAGCTATGATACAACTGCAGGCTCAATCCAAAACACATAAATGGGACAATGAAACTGATTTCAGCATAAGTCTCAAGACATTTTGGTTTGGTTTTTAGTGCTTAGTGGAAAACTTTCATCAGGTTGAAGGATCACTAAACGTGAAACTCACTGAATGTTGTGTAGTCCAGTGTTGACAAAACTTTATGATAAAAGATAGGAAGCAGAACGGTATAAAAAAAATAAGTCAGATTCAATAATACTTAGCAACCAACTTCTTATGTATTCCTAGTAAGCAGGTCACAGTCCTCCTTCCTAGGGAGTACTATGACCTGCTTCCTAGGTAATACATAAAAAGTTGGTTGCTAAAGATTACTGAAGACAGACTAAGAAAGTTGGGGCTGCTCAGCCTGCAGAAGGTTGAGTGGAGACCTCACAGCAACCTTCCAGTATCTCATGAGGGAAGATGGAGAGGAGCTCTTCATCAGGAACAGGATGAGGAGTAACGGGGACAAACTGAAAGAGGGCAAATTTAGGTCATGGAAGAAATTCTTTATAGTGAGAGTGGTGAGGTGCTGGCACAGGTTGCCCAGAGAAGCTGTGGATGCCCCATCCCCGGGAAGTGTTCAAGGCCAGGCTGGATGAAGCTCTGAGATGGTCTAGCAGAAGGTGCCCCTGCCCATGGCAGCAGCATTGGAACGAGATGATAATTAATGTTCTTTCCAAAGCAAACCACTTCATAACCCTATGATTCTATGAATTCATGCTTTAGCCCCAAAACTAACAATATTCTTTTTTAAAGGCTAGCTGGCCTGTATTTTTTCTATGCTAATTGCTAACAGCAGCAGATCTCAGTGTGTTCAGCCTTGCCTACCCAACCGCGTCCTCGGAGTGAGAGCAGCACCTCCAGCTCCACTCCAGGCCGTCTCCTGTTTTCATGACCCAGTCTTCTATTTACTGAAGACACAGTAAATACATCTAGGCTGCATGACGATATTTAAGTAAACACGACTCCACTCCTCCACCAAACCTAATCCTTCAACATGTTTTCACAACCGGTTCTCAACCCCAGCGCCATGCCCAATTCAACTTGTTTCGCTTCATTCTCAAAAAAGTCGATCAGCTGCGTGAGAAAGGAAACAAACGGGCCGCGTCCGAGTGCTATGAATGTATTCCGATACCCCTCAGGAAGCCGCCGCACATCCTGTTTCTCCCACTCGCTTTGAAGTGCTCCCCAGCCGCACCGCACTATCTGTGCGCCTCTCCGGGCCCTCCTCCCAGCCCATCCGCCGGCTTCCCACGTTACCGAGGGTATCGGTATTTGCAGTCAGCACTTCTCAACCACCAAAATAAGGCCACCGGCCTCTCTCTCTCTCCGCCTCCTCCCGCTCGCACACACGCTGCACAGAGGCACGGGAGTACTGGTGACCGCTTCCACAACAGCCCTTCACCACCAACTTCCTGCACATCGCTAATTTCGCAATTTCAGCCTGACAAACAGACTCTGATGCCCGAGGTCCGGGCGGGAGGGGGCATTTCTGTTCGCCCGCTGACTCAAGCGAATCCT
>VZRR01002584.1:314017-328277 GCA_013398015.1 Oreocharis arfaki
CACCGGCCGGGGCGGGCGGGGGGCGCGGCGCCTGCGCCATGGCGGCTTCTCCCGAGCCGCTGTGGGGCCGCTCTGCCCGGGGTCCGCCACCCCGCGCTCTCGCCAGGCCGGGGCTCCGCTGCGTTGGGCGCCTGGGGGGCTCGGCCGGTTCCGCGGTTTGCCCTGACCGCCCCTTCCCCTGCTGTATAATCAGGAGGACAGGACGTAGCCTTAAGCTGCGCCTGGGGAGGTGTAGGTTAGACATTAGGATGAAATTCTTCACAGAAAGGGTAATAAGACAGTGGAATAGGCTGCCCAGGTAGGTGGTGGAGTCACCGTCCCTGGAGGTATTTAAAGAAAGACTGGACGTGGCACTCCGTGCCAGGTTCTGGTTGACAAGGTGGTGTTGGGTTATAGGTTGGACTCGATGATCTCAGAGGTCTTTTCCAACCTCATTGGTTCTGTGGTTCTGTGCCTCCCACCGGGGCAGAGGGCTCGGCAGCCCGGCACGCTGGACGCTGTGTTCTCTATGCTAAGATTGGTCACATTAAATGGCGAGTGGTCACATTAAATGGAACGGGTGGCAGGTCCGGTCATTTTGGTCTGTGGTGTGCCAAGCGCCTGTCCCTGGACAACGCACAGCATGGGCTCCATTGGATCTCCTCTGCTGTTACTAGTTCACGTCCAGCTGTTCGACCATGTGAGAAATGCCATGAAACAAGTAGGAAATGGCTCGGCTGCCAGGAGCAGGTGTCGAGCTGCCTGCAGAGTGCCACAGGCAATGCTTCCCTCAGGAGTCACACGGCGCCTAGAGGTGTCTGCAGGCTGCAGCAGCTCATCTTCATCAACAACTGAAGGGCCTTTGCATCACGTTTTCTACCATGGATTCTTGAAGACACCGATCCTAATGTGAAACTCTGGGATCTGACTTACACCCGGACTTAGTCCCAGTCCTGCATTGGTGGTGAGCGTCTGTCTTGGACCTGCACAATCCACCCAGCCGTCAGCTGCAGGTGACACGTCCGCTTCAGTGTCACTCCGGGTCAAGCTGAGGGGACATCTGCTTCCAGACCCTGTACGCACAGAGTCTGGTAAAAGCCTTTAGTGACTGACATATCTTAAAGCACAGGTAGTTCAGCAGGCTGAAGCTGTTTCAGAAAGCATTATAGGACTAGGGTTCTTCACTCTACAGATAAAAGCCCTCTTCAGTCTGTCCTGCTGTTAAAGGGAAGTTTGGAAAGTTGCAGGCCACCATCTGTCATTGTCTCTAACTGCAGTCCCCTGCTGTGGTGCTCTGGCCATTTTTTATTTCTCCTGTACAAATCTTAATGTTATCACTATGATATGGTATGGAGCCATCTAATCCATCATCATTTCTTGTTGGCTTTTCCTGCATCCAGCTTCTCCCCTGCTGCTCCTTTGGCAGTGGTGATGTTCCTTCCTCATCCCCACACTCCACTTTCATGGCTGGGCAATGACAGATGTGTGTTTCAAGGTGGCAAGCAGGGGACTGCTGGGGAATAAACTGCTTCATCATGCCAGTAACGGGTGGATTTGTGTGAATGCAAAACGTACACTTGCACAAAGACATGAGTTTGAATAAGCAGAATTTTAACCTGTTGGAAATGAGAGGTTCCTCTACAGTACAAATTGAGGATTTGATTATCTACAGTTGACTGTCTAGGCTGACTGCCCTGTCTGGCTGGTGGCTGGTGAACTGAGGCTCACCTGGGCAGAGTCAGAGCTTTGATCTGGGAAAGTAGCAGGGCAGCACCCTGAGAATGGAGATGTGTGCTTGAACTGTGCACTGCCACACTTTGGAAGGTAGAGTGACTCTACTGCCTCCATACTCTCTCAAGTTATGACTACAGTTGAGGTTTACTGTTTTAACTTAACATCAGCTGTCTTTAAAGCACGGACTACATTATCAGTTCAAGTTTTGCCACCATCTGATTCCTGACGCTGTTTTATTTTTATAAGTTTTGCTTTAGCAAAACATACTATATTCAGAATACCGTTTCAGTTGCATAATGTTAATTTTTGGCCTCTTTTAAAGTTACATTTTAGGAGCATCTGTATTATAGGTAGGTCTGTGCATGGTCAAAACAAACACTGGTGTGCTGACTTGCAAACTTATGGGAAAGATTTCTTCATTTAACAATGGGGATGTACCGTGGGGGATCTTTGCTTCTTGTGCGAGAACCTCACAGCCAAGGTGCTGAACTGTCAGTGATAACTGCTGTATCAAGGAAGTTTAGAACAAATAATAGTAATGATGACACATAGTGGCTTACTTCAAATGCCTCTGCCTGTTTAGCTGTCATGAAATCTCATTTCACAGAAAACAGCAGTATCATTTACTACACTTGTTCTAACTTTGGGTCTGTCATAAATGAGGACTGACTAACACTTTGTTTAGATGCATAAACTCCATGAGGATCCACTTGTCTTTTTAATTAGCATTTCAAATAGAGAAAATAATTTATTACAATTAGCAAACTTCTAATTTTTTTTTTCAGTTCTACATCTCTCCTGACAACCATCCAAAAATGACCTGCATCATTTAGCTTAAGTTTGATTTTTAATGCAGGTTACAGACGAGTGACACCTAGCTGAAAGGGGAAGTACTTTGAATATGCACAGTCTTCTATTTTGTATCTATCTTGATATTTTCATATGCAATTAGATATTTGCATTTTGAACTATGTTTCTTGACAGCAGCCTGAAAAAGTAGAGTGTGTAAAATACGCAATCTATACTGCAATGTTACTAGCAGAATTGAAGATAATTTTTCCAGTTTCAGGTCCTCATGAACACGTTTAAGATGTTGCAAAGTATTAAACACGGTTCACCTGTGTTCCCAGCCCTCTGAGACACTGAGCAGGCAGATTCTGTTCTGCACTGCATTCACGCTGTGTGATGCCAGGAGATACCATCACTTCCCTTGAGCTCTGGCATGTTCTCAGTTCACTGTTCTAACCTTAATGAAGAGACTACTTGGTAACTGTGTTGCTTCATCTTCCAATGAACTAACTATTAGAAGATATGTATCTGTGAATCATATAGATTATATAAGTATTAAAACAATTTAAAAAATGGAGAGACTTACAGAAAAATAGGAATATGTTATTTTAATTAAGCAAAAACAGAGTTATAATCACTCTTTCTAAAAATAAAATTAGACTCTTTATCAATCCTTAACATCTGCATTTAATATTTTTTCTAAACAAAAATACAGATGCAATTATGTAGCAAATTACAGTCTTTGACAACGTATAGTATTTACCTTCTCTTACACTTATTTTAATTCTAATTTGGTCATTAATACTCGATTAATTACTGCAACATGTTACTTGTAGTAAAAGTGCCACAACTGAACTATAAACATGACATTGCCATCTTAAAACTGCTTTGCTATAAACTGTAGAGAATATACAGAGTTACAAAGTCGTTGTGTTTTTATCAAAATATACAAACCCCCCCAAACCTAACACAAGCTAACAATATTCTTCTTATGAACTATACAGTTATATAAAATATTTGTAAAATTATCTTTGTATTTATAAATATTCTACCTTATTTGCTTTGGTCTATATTTATCACCATACAAGTCCACTTAGAAGATATCTTTGTGTACTTTCTTTGAAACATCATTATACTTTCCTGTGTTTATTATTCTATTATCCTTATTTAAATGGAACCAAAGCTGCCATGAAACCAGAATTTCTCAAAGGGTTCACAGCATTCACCAGTGACAGAATAAGTAAGTGGACTATATTATTACTTCAATCAATACTGTATTATCATTTCAATTGTAGTTTTATTGTACCCAAGCTATAGTTTCTTTTAAAATATTCAAGAAGACGAAGTTAAGTAACAAACTGTGAACCATCACGGAGAATGAAGTCAAGGATCACTACCCCTTGTTGTGACTTAATTTTTTAACACTTCACAGGGATGAACATACATGACTATTGGAAATGCAGATACAGTACAACAGAGCCCTATCATATAAAATGCAACTTGCAGACATACTTCCGCTTGGACTTTTTTAAGCATCTCAGTTAAAATGAATCACACTCCAACAAAAAGATATTAACTGGAATATTTTGGTGCTGTCTTTCAGAAGCCCCGTTATCCCAGTTCTTAGTGAACTGTGCAGTGTAAGGCTCACCATAAGCCTTCAGTGTGGCAGGATGAGGGAGGCAGAAAGGCCAACAATCCCTCCTCCAGCATCCTGCTCCTGGCCCCTCTCTGCTGTAGCCACGGGACATTGCTGGAATGGTTGGTGGGATCACTGAGAAGGGACATCTGAAGTTTAAATGTTGCATTTAAGGCATGGAGATGACAGGGAACCCCACAAACTGGCCCTATAGCTGTTTATCCACAGGGATAGCCTCAGGGATATATATGGAAGCAGGAGTCTTATTTACCTACTCCTCTCAAAATCAAAGTATTTACGTGGAGTTGCTCTATTGTTTGTGTCGAGGCATTATTCCAGGATGAGGAGGAAAACTCTGTCTACATCTCCTTCTGTTGAGAAGAATTGTATTTCTAAAAGACAAGAGTTGCAGACCCACCAGGAGGTGGACATTTCTATACAGGATTTCTGTTTCATGAGAACAATTTTCTTTAGACCAATGCACCTGAAGAGCTCACCAGGCCATTGACATGGGAATTTATGCAGTTTGGAAGACTGGCTATAGCGAGTTCCACTGAACCTTTATTAAATGTCTCAGAGATATATAAATCTGGAATACTTCTCACACCAGCACTCACACTTAACAGTTATTATGGTAACTACAAAACTGAATATGGAAAGTAAAAGAGTAGTTTAAACTCCTGAATATGTTTTGTAAAGGCTGAGTTACAAAAAAGCATGGCAGAACTCAAATGTACTTCGGCACACCCAAGCCCATGAAACGCTTCCCACCTTCACTTTAGAATACACAAGATTACAATTATTTTCTTTATAAACACATTACTTTTGTTAAAAAAAAAAAAAGCAATATATGGTTTCTGCAGCAAAAATTCCTTCTACAGAATACACCATGAACCTACTTATTTCTTTTGCCTAGAACGATTCTGACTCAAAACCAGAACTGTAAAATAGTTCAGTGACTAGTTTCTTGTAATGCTAAGTAGAAGGGTTTGGGTTGGTCATTTTCTTTCTCTCTATGTTAAGAGTCTATGGTGGCAAAAGTATTTTGGGTGTTTCAAATTAAATTTGTATTATTGCAAATACTAGTTTTTCTGTGTTATTTTTCTTTCTTTTGCATATATTGACACACATTTAGATGAAGAAATTTGACCTTACTAAATGATAAGTTTCCCCATTCAATACATCCATATCTTCTCCAATATATAGTTTTGGATTTTTCTTCTCTTTTGCACAATTGTCACTCAGAGTATAACTTCTGGAGTTACATTTTGTGTATTTTTCACTTCGCTTCCTTCTGAGCCGAGGAAATGTGGATTTTCCAAAAGTTTAGTGCTTTCATTGCAAAACTGTTCTTTTCTATCCTGTGTGCCTGGACTTCTGAATAGATGCTTCTTCTGGTGCATGCCCAGAGCAGCTGCTGTCTTACAAATTTTTGGGCACTGAAAGCAAGCGTATCCTTTTCCATTATGTTCACGTATGTGCCTTTGCTCATGGTTCCTTTTGGTAGAAAGATACAAGAAGCTCTGAAAGCAGAACTGACAGTGGTAGCGTTTTTCTCCAGTATGAATTCTTTCATGTATTTTGAGTGTTTCATTTAAAGTGAATGCCTTATTACAGTATTGGCAGACAAAATCCTTGACACCCAGGTGAATACGTTCGTGTTTCTGTAGATTTCCAGGAACTGAGAAACATTTTCCACAGGTTTTGCAAGTGTAGGGCTTTTCCCCAGTGTGACACCTCATATGCATTTTTAAAGTGGATGGACTTTGAAATTGTTTTTGGCATAACTCACACGTGTAAGGCTTTGAAGCAGCTACATGCCAGTGTACGTGTTCTTGAGCTTCTGCTGTGGAAGACTGGTCTCTTTCACAGAGCTCACAATGAAGATTAGGCATTTCTGTGTTCTCCTCCTGGCTGGCCACCTTTTCCTCGGGAGCATTCCTGAGTGCATACTCTCGACTGGATGTGTTGTGGCTTTCCACACTGATGTTCTTGCTTCCATGCTTTTTCCTCCACTTGGTCTTTTTCATTTTTCTTAGCTGTTTGGACTTCTTTTTTGGTTTGTAATTATAATAAGGTCTCCAGGGTTTATCACTGGAGTCCTGGTCACTTACATCATCACACATTTCTGCCAGCTCCAGGCATTCTGAGCTATAGAGCCTAGATGGGCTTTTTTCTTTTACCTCCATTTCTGGCTCCTCAATGAGATTGTCCTGTTTGGACTCATGTTTGGATTTTCGGCCCCTTTTACAAAACAGCTTAGATCCTAATATATGTCTTTTTACAATGGCTTCATTACCGATTTTTACTGTTATCTGACAAAGTGGTGCAACATTGCTGTCAGCAGATGTTCCAGGTAAGGCAGGCTTTGCAATGTATGTTTCAGTTTTACTGGACTCTTGGACAGTATTTGTAGTTTTGCTACATGAACCTCCAGATCCTGTGACATGCTGCACATCCTCAGTTGCTTCTGCTCTGTTGTACAGCAGTGTTTTCTTTTTCTCCTTAATAGTTTTTGATTTTGTAATGCCCTTCCCGTAATTATCTGACCCATACTTACAGTCATCACTTACTGACTGACTGGGTAGGTTATTTGAAGATTCTGTCTTACTGTTTTCTATGGAAGTGACTGTTTTACTGTGCATTATTACCGATGAAACTCTGCTACTGTGCATTATAACAGACGGTGCAGAACTGCTGTAACTGATGACAGAGGTTGAATTTTCATTCACGTTAGCTATAGACGCAACCGAGGACTCACACTCCTGCGAACCAGAGCCATTCGCACCAGTGGAAACTTTTTTTTCAGCTGGGAAAAAGTCCCTCTGACCCTGCAGGTCAGAATTTAAGATACCTACTCCCCAAGAAGAAGAATTCTGAGTATTAGTGGAAGATGCTGTATCGTTACATGAAGATGTATCCAAGGCCAGAGTTCTGTTGTTTGACATTATACTGTGTTGAAAATTCAGCGGTGGTAGCTCAGAGCTAAGAGAACTCGGAATGAAACAGTTAGTAGAAGCAGTTTCATTAGCCTGGGTACTTGGTGGAACATTTTCATAGGAAGAATTTCGGTAGGATTTGTAAGGCAGTCGCCTGCATTTCATAGGTAAGAGTCGATACAGTTTGTATGGGTACATACTTGGTTTTAACCCCCCATTAGCAGTCTTTTTATTTACTGAGAGGCGATGGTCAATTGCATGGAAAGACTTCTGGTGATTTTTCAGTATATAGTAGGTCATGAAGGTCTCTAGACAGAAAATGCACTGGTAGCGCCTCTCTCCAGTGTGCCAGATCTCATGCCTGGTGCGGTACTCAGCCAACGCAAAGACTTTATTGCAGTAGTGACAAGGGTATGTTCTTCTCCAGGAATGCACATTTGCATGTCTTCGAAGGCTGGACAATGTGACGTAACTACGCTTGCAAACGACACAAGTGTATAATATCTGCCCATCAACGACTTTAACCAAATGATCTGTTTCTGGTAAAGTGCAGTTTGCATTGGAACAATCAGTGATGCTGTTTTCAGACAACAGAGGTTCTGTGTTTGCATAAGAACTTCCATTCCGTCCCTCTGTAGCAGTATAGTTATCTGCAAAATTTTGTTTGTTTCCATTGTGAGCCGGTAAGTTACTTGATCTCATGCAGACTTGTTCATGACTTTCCAGTATATTTAGATTTGCAAATTGTTTGCTGCAGTATTTGCATACGAAAGTTTCCTGATGCTCTGAATGGAGCTGAAGGTGAGCAGTGAGTAACGCCCTTTCATTGAATGATTTTGCACAACAGTTACAACTGTAAACAGGTGGAGTGACAGTCGTCCCAGATGCAGAGACATTGGCAGAAGTGTTTTCCTCTTCTCTGGATACATGCAAATCTCCTGCTTTATTTTGAGGTTTTGGAAAGGAAGTAATTGTCTGATCAGTAACTGCTTCGTGCTGGGCTTCTGCAGTGGTTACTGTAGAGGCTGGTGCTTTTGCTATAGCCAAACCAGTACCCTGGGGCTTAAAGGCTGACTTAGGGGTACTACCTGCTTGTTTTCCCTGCTGAATGACTGGGGTAGCTTGGTGATTTTCATAGCGGTCCTCACTCACTTGGTATGAAGGGCTGCTGTCCTGTTCAACAAAAGGTGCTCCTTGTGAAGTATCTCCCCCAGAAGAAACTGCATAGGAGTGTTCAGCCAAGGTACTGGCTGGCTCAGCATCTTTGCACACATCGCTTCTGCCAAGGCTGATGTTGGGAGCTTGTATTGTCTCAGACACCTTTTTAAAGCTGGCCCTCAAATCAAGGGGAGAAAACAAATTGTTTTCTGTTTCAAAAATTGAGAATGCATTTGTAATTCGTGGTCCATTCGTCACAGCAGAATCTTCATGTCGCTTTTCATGTTTTTCCTCTTTGACAGTCCCTTTTTCATTAACACAGTATGCATAGGGGCAGGGGGAACTTGAAAAATTTACATCTGTAAGATCTTCTAGAAATGATATTCCCAGTTTTTTCCCTGCAGCTGCAAGGTCCGTTACAGTCTCCTGCCTCTTAACCACTACTGTGGAACTATAGATGTAATTCAGTATCTCTGTAAAAACTTCAGCTTTGAGATCATCTAACTCCAGTACATGACCTGAAATACAGATAGTACGACTCCAAAAAATGTTTTTAAAGTAAAGGCTTGAAGCTGCCAGCACATTACTATGGGCTTTAAATTTGGTGTCTTCCACGATTATGGTGACATCGCATAAAATACCCCGAATGCGCTGTTCATTTAAAATGGAAAGTACAGTGTCACTGTGGAAGTCGTCCTTGAGATCCTTTGAATGGGACATGACTGTCATCTACAAGAGAAAAAAAGTGAATATATTTAGAAGGCATTTTTCATCCATTTCAGTTACAGATTAAGTTTATGGTTCTATATTATTTTATGTATTTTTTTAGTTTATTAACTTTTCAAGTTTAAGAATGAGTAGAATTTTGTCCTAATATTTCAGGTTTAAGTCATCTTCCATTCACTAGTGCCAACACTACTGCAGGAAGTGTCTGTCCAGATCACGGAGGCTGGAGCAGCAGTAGCTCCTCAGCAGGAGGCAGAGGATCCCTCCCACTCCCTCCCAGCGTGGACCTGCTGCCTGTCCTGTGCCTTTCCATTGGGAATGCAGCCAACGGCTTTTGCTGTGCCCGGGGGTGCAGCTGCTCAGGGTTACCCTGAAGGACTCCCTGAAGCCTGGATGCAATTCCCCAGCATGCCATGGAGGGACTTGGCACACATGAAGGGGAAGCTGGGTTGCCGTGGTTCTGTGCAGAAGGAGGACTTTGCTTTCTGAGGCTGTTTGTCAGACACCAACTCCACAACACAACTGCATCTGATCTCCTTACTGAGCTCAGATCTAAATCACAGCAAGAGCGTCTCAGTTACAGGACAAGGCTTTATAAGCAAATGAATGCACAAGGAACACAGTTTGGTTGACAACAGTGAAGTACCTCTAATACTGTTAATGTGAACAGAATTTTTGTTTTTATGAGTGAATTAATTTATTAATTAATTTACACTACTTTAAAATTACTGAAAATTTGTAAGTAAAACAAGTAGAAAATAATGGAGTAACAAGTAGAAAATAAGAGAATTTTTTTCTTCAGTTATAGTTTAGATTTAGTGTTCATACTTTGTAATTAGCGTGTTCTTAATTTCTTTCAAATAATAAGGTTTAATTGCAATAGTAAGTACCATTAAATAACTGCTAATCAATAATAATGAGACAAAAACTATTTAGATTATCCAGGCTGTTACTACATGAATATACTGGTTCATTCAGTTGAGATAAAATACGCAAAATATGAATGAAAAATATTCTGGAAAAAAATTGATTAATTTGCCAGCTGAATTTGAATTTTGACATTTTTTGACAAATGAATTTAGTATCTGGTGAAAATCTCTGTCTTCACCAGACAGTGTTTCTCAAATTCAGATCTGTATCATACAATGAGGTTTGTTCCTTTTTTCCCCGTCTCTGAGTAGTGTTTTAAACTACTATGGTCCATTTCTGACTCCAAGTCATGAAGAAATAGTTGTGCTACTGGCACTTACCAATCGCTACAGTAAAAAATTCACACTTCTTAAAGACCCTTTTCTTTAAACTTGAGGAAGCAAAATGCACATTAAAGAATATTACCAACTACAGGTATTTTGTAAGACAGGCTAAAATACTACAACATTCCAATTCTAAGTTAGGAATTACCTTCTAAACACTCCATCTGCTGCTCCAAACTTTAATTTTCAGCTTGAAAAATTCTATGATGATCCCTACCCTCAAATATTTTATGTTAAGAATGCCAATATATAAGACAGGTTTGATCAAAATGGCAAAATAAAGGCTTGACCCATATTCACTAAGCAAACAGCAATGGCCATTTAGAACACATTGACTCTCTCACTCAGAATATTGGGAAGTAATCCCTTCTGGAAACTAGAGTCTTTATCATGCAGTTAGGTAATACAAGTCATACAGCCCTGCTCTAACTAATCTAATTACACTTAGGGCACTTCTATCCCAAACTCACAAACTACTGCACTGCAAATCAAATTAAACAAAAAGCAGCAACAACCTTAGTGTGAAGACAAACCCAATATACTATGAACAAGACCATAATTTGGTGCATTACAGATGAAGATTGGAAGTAAAATTTGTACCTTGCAGCATGGCTACTGCTTCTATCAGGAAAGGTGTTGTCTACGCAAATAGTCAAAATTTCTAATAGACTTTGATGGCTGAGAATTTTCAATGCACAGAATTCAGAACAAAACCGTGATTCATAAAAAATACCTCTGATGTTTCCCATTATATGCCGTGGACACCAAGAAATGAATTCATCAGTATAATGGTGATAGAAATGTACGTGCATATCATTTTGATTATTTGATCACTCACAGCAGCTGTAAATCTAGATGCATTGTTTTGTGCCTTGAAATCTTAAAATCATAATTTATGATGGGTTTGTTTATGACACTAAGTTGGCTTAAAATAAAGGATATTTACTCACTTGGAATGGCAACCTGAAATTCACAGTGTTTAGGTATAGTTATCTGCTTTGGTTCGGTATCTAAAAACCCAGATATAACTGTAGACAGTTACTGGCATATCAAGTCTACAGAAAGCTTACTGACAATAATTTTCTTCCAGCAAGCACCCACTATTCCAGATTTGATTCTTTTTTTTCACTGACAATGTCTGAGATTACATCTGACTTGCTCATGTGATGTGGTATTAGAAACCAACTGTCAGACATCAAAAACATTTCACAACAGGAGCTATTGATAGGGTTATTTCCCGAGTATAGGAAATAAATGATGGCAACTCTACCTCCCAGTGAACTGCCCCACAGGAACTTGCCTGTGTTTTTTCGGTTTCTTTATTGGAGACAGCTGGTTTTAGTTCAAAGACACATCATCTGACAGACTGTTTGCTAAGTGTATTAGACTGCTACTGCCATGCTGAGAGGCATACAAACCCAAGTGGGTTTAGTACAAGTCTTATTATTCAACTAATTATTTCAAAATTTATCCTCTTAAGAACAAAACTGAATATTTTAAAATTTCTGCTTGCCAAGTACATAGATTGCCAGCTTTTGCAGTCCTGGATAATTTGGTATGCTCAGTAAAATACTGAAAGACTCCTTCTGTCAACATTGTAGAAATGATTATTTGCTATTTGGTAATTTAATTTTTTTGTGTGTGTGCTAAACCATAAACTAGATATCTCATTGGAAAGTTATACTGAAAAATTCCAGAGCAAATCAGTTTTCAGAGCCAATGCTTTTTGCTTCTTCATCTCAACTTACGCATGCCCCAAATAGCATTTATTCATGTCAGTAATGATTCTCTACTGCCTTTTATTTCACCTGTCTTGCTTCTTGCATTTGTAAAAACGTCAGAAATGCTATAAAATCAAAATGCGCTACCTAGCACACACAGAAATTGAGTACTTCAGGAATATTTTACATTCCATTTGAAGTTCATAGTATAAAATGAAAACCTGCTCTTCGGTTTCCAAGGGAGCACTACCAAGAACAAAGATACACAGAGATCAAACTTTTCGGATGTGTTATTATTAAATATTTTTCATTAAAACACTGGAAAGTCAATTTGGAATGTAACTATTCTTCTGTATGATTTTTATTATAGAGTTATGGAAGAAATTCTAGTTTTACTTGTAAATGTTGCCCAAAACATATATAAATACCATTTGACCTATTAAAGGGCAACAAAACTCCTCAGCCAACTAATCCCTCTTTTTTGACATAAATCTGTTATTTTCATACTTTTTACTCTCAATCCAGACATAAATAATTTCTTAGGAATCTGAACAGTACCTTTATAGCATTTCTAATGATCTTTGGTACTCCTATAAATAACTTCAGGTTCAGAACAGCAGAATTTTTGATTGGGAGTTACAGTACTATTTGCAGATTTTCTGCAAAAACAGTAACAGACTTAACCTGTTATTAAATGTTGATTAATCACTTGGAGAAATAAGATTTAAATATTCATCTGAAACTTAAGTGTAATGGTCAGTGCATTTATTAAATTACAACAGTACCTTTTCTGACATCAACAGAACACCAGGACAACAGTCATACATGAAAATAAGTAATATTAAAAGTTAACGTCAGGATCAGAGAAACACAACACAAATTTGACTACTTATGCCTCACAGATGACACTGCCAATTATAAACAGAGAAGCCAGCTCTATGTGGACACAGCTGAGAGAGAAGCGACTGTTAATTTTTATATTAGCATTACCTGGAAGTCAACAAAGAGTTCAAAAGAAGTTTTACTGTCCCATGAATACTAAATACAAATTTTTTACTACTAAAGAGAACTATTACAATCTAGGAATATTCTTAAAACTTCTGCTAATCTTTTGAAATCCACTGCCAGGCAAGCGTACCCCAATACATATGAGAAGAGATTATTTTATTCCACTTCAGTCAGCTAAATTTGAAAGACAAGTTAGTGGCATAACAAAAAAACTCCAAAGCATTACGAGTAGTTGCTAGTAGTTGCAGGCAAAATCAAAACCAGCAAGATAAAATTATGCACTGTAGCAAGAATTCTACTTGTTTTCTTACTCCACAGATTCCTCCTGGGATTTTAAGGTGCTAGTATTTTCTGGTACTAACCAACAGGACACTATAGAAGTACGCTCATTCCGTACCTTCCTTATCTTCAGTTTACACCCTACTGTGTAAAGGTATTCTCAAGTCTTTGCTTCTTGTTTCCAGCCTGCTTTCCCCAGCTGAGGAGGAGCACTCACCTGTATCTAACTCTCCTAAGGACGCCGTTTTTGTTCTAGAGCCGAAATGGAGTCAGGCATCACCAACAAACAAACCCCCCCCAACAAGTACACACACCCCCCACACATTCCCCCCAGCTCTGATCCTTGCTTACCTGGAAACCTATTGTCCAACCACCACTGCTACGGTGACTGCCCCGTTTTTTACGGAATCATCTCACCAGTCCCATGTCGGCAGCACGGCTGCCTGGTTCAGGGTGCTGCAGCCTCCCTGCAACCTCGGGCATGCAGGGCCGTGTTCATGGTGTCTAATGATGTTAATGATGTCTAATGACTTTCAATAGCTCGCAGGAGCGTGTAGCTTAGTGCTCACTCTACAAAGCTACACGTTACTTCAAGTGCATTGAGAGATTTTCTCTTTGAACTCTCGCTGCTCACATCTCTCCGTGTTGCTCTAGAACAGCATTACATATTTTAAATGGTTTTTTTTTCAGTCTCGCACTTTCCTCTTTTAATTCAGACAGCCAGGGCGGCTGCGGTGGGGTGATGGAATGTAGCCTAAGAGTATGTCAGTGTTACCACACCTCTCATGCCCCGCGACGAAATTTTCTTTCAGAGCTGGGACTCTTTCCCACTATTAGCATCCCGACCTCAATTCTCTCACTCCCTGCTTTACGCTTCCCATGACCTCTTCCACCGCACGAAACAGCCCGCGCGGCCTCGGCAGCGCCTCGCTCGGACACGCAGGATGAGCCCGTGCCCTGGAGCTCTGTGGCTGCGCTGCTCCCCCACCACGGCCCTTCCCGCCGCGGGTGGGCTCCGCCAGCCCCGGGGCTCCC
>VZRR01002584.1:328390-375576 GCA_013398015.1 Oreocharis arfaki
CCGTCCCCGCCGGCGCAGCCTCAGCCCGCGGGCAGCAGCGCCCTGTCCCCGCGCCATTAACACCGGGCCCGCGCGATCTCCGCGGGCGGCAGGCAGGCGGTGGGTGCGGCCGGGGCCGCGTTCCCGGCCCGGCGGCGGCCGGACGGCGCGGCCGCCATTTTGCTGTGCCGATCCCGGCAATGGGATTGCCCGAGGTCTGCCGGGCAGGGCCGGGCCCGCGCCCTCCGCCGCGCGTGTTCCCTGTCCTTATTCCGCAGCGAACGCCTCGTGCTCAGCTAACGCGGCCAGCGGGAGCCTGGGCCTCTCCGCCAAGCTGTTCATAGGCAACCACTGTAAATCTAGACGGGTGAGGAAACGCGGCGCTCCCTGCACCCGGCGCCCGCTCCAGGGCCATCAGTGCAGCGCTGCGCACGTCCCTGAGAATTCCTCTTGGACCCAACACAAGACTTCAGTGCCTGACTGTCCTTCCAGGCCTTTCTGCCAGGGAGAAGGAGAACGTGTTTCTGGGCATAGACAGCTCTGTGCTACTTTCTGCCACATCCCTCCAGAAAGCAGACATGAAACATTTCCTTGAAAAAGAATACCTGAAATAAATTACGTTTGATTGCTGAATTATAGTCACATTTACCCTTTTCTTTATCTGATTATATTAATTATCTTTTTTAAAAGTATATGTAGAAACTCAAAATAGTATGAAGAAATTAGTTTTAAGCAGTATTCCTACTCATAATTTGGGTTTCTTAATATTTTTTTACTGCCTCAGGAAACAAGCACAGCACTACCATAAGTGCTTCATAAGCAGTAAGAAATGCTCCCATAAAGAAGGACCGAGCTTGATTTCATATGACCAGATGCTCCACCACATTTGGTACAGTCCTCTCAGGTATTGTCTCTCTCAGCTTCTCACTTCAAATAGTCAGCAAAGTCTGTTTTCTCAGGAGTTGGAAACATGAAACTTAGAGAAAAATGGGGCTTTGAGACAGGTGAAAAACAGTTAGATAAATGAAAAGTTTGATTTTTGTCTTAAAACTTGCTTTTGTGCAAGGCTAATCTATGCTTATTTTTAGGTATTATACATAAGGCTTCGCTGGACAGAAACTTTTTTCAAATCTGAAACCTGTGCTTTAAAAGCACCGAATAGTAGGAATCGATTCATTTTAGACAACGAAAAAACATCCTGAAGCATGAACTATTTTATCATTATCACATTTGATGGGCCTGGAAGTTAGAACTTTGCTAGAGCCTCTTCATGATAAATGCTGCGTATTATCTCAGGAAACTGCTTAATATCAACATAACATACAAAATTATTAAAAAGAGGGGAAGTCTTTTTTTCCCCCAGCATTCTGACTTGGAACTATCAGTGCTTTCCTGGTTGGTTAAAAGCTACGGAAAGAAATTTCTTCATGTCAGGAAATTGTAATATTTTCAGTGACATACCAATACACACGTATTTCACTAACTTACACAATCCACATTAAAAGTTCGTCTTAGAAATACTGAACATTTCTGCAAAGGGTTTAATTCCTTCTTTAATTCTGGATCACTGGAATTCTTACTTATAAGTTCACCTACTGAAGCAATGAGTAGGTTTTTAGCTTAGGGCTCTCTGCCACCAAAATACTATTTCTTTAATCTCATGGCAAATTGAGGCATGACATGACCAGTAGCTATTCACCAACAGCTGTGGGAGGGGGAACAAATAATTGAAGAACACAGTGGTTTTGATTGCAGAGTGTGTCCCAACGTTTTTCCAACCTTCATTTTTGTTCCAACCTACATAACAGATAAGCAAAGTTTCATACTCACATGTAGATTACTTTTAATCTTGGACTTTGCCTATTGCTTATTTGCTGTTGTTCCTTTATTACTGTTTTAGATAGGTATATATGTAATTATATGTATTAATGAAGGTTTTTGACACAAGTGCCATAGAAAGTATTTGTGACAAATGTGTTGTCAGTAACAATACAATAAAATGGATTAAATGAAACCTGTTATAATCCCTTAAAAGAAATAAATGCCCTACTGAACAAGCATCTTGAAACAAATCTAAGGAAGATTAGGTTATTAATTCCCCCTAAATCTTAATTAAAATAAATTATTTTAAATTGTTTTGAAAATCAGATGTATAACCATCATTTGTATAGCTGATACATTCAACTTAGAGACAGTATATTTGTACTTGAGCGTTGGATGCTCTGGCAGTCTTAATAGCTATAGACAGTATATCAGATTTGGAGAATGACAAAAGCATCAAGTTTTCTCTCTTTTTTTTAACAGGGTGTTTTCTTAAGGCAACTTCAGCTCATCCGCTAAAAAAAGAATCACCTTTTCTGTGACTAGTAGTGTAATTGAAGGTACTAATTTACACGCACACGCACCCACCCATATATATATATATATATATATAATTTGAGCTATTGGGAATTCACAGCCCTATCAGCTCTTTGTGTGTAAAAAGTATTCTTCAGAATAAGAAATTCTTTCTAAGGCTGTCTTGGCCTCACACAAGATTTTACATTATCATTCTAACGTTTCATGTAAAACCAAAGGCTTGCAAAGAAAATGGAGGCACTGATGCTGCCGTCAGACCTGCGAATTCACTACAGTGATATCTGGGACAAGTCAGACAGGATCCATTTGCTCTGCAGTCTTGATCCCAGGGTGTAAGCCCCAATACAAATTATGTACTTTAGAAATAGTGAGTTTGCTAGAGTTTATGTACCAATTCCTATTAAACATATAAAAGATTGCAAATCACAGCACACAAATACTATGTTTGTTTTAGAAGGAAGTCCAGGTAGTTTAGCAGTGGAGTATTTCTCATAGGGTAAAATTGCAAGATACAGAGAAAATTTTCAGCAGCTCTCTTTAAAATGTATAAAACAGTTTGGAGGTTAATGAAATGGTGGTGTTTGAATGCTTTGCTGAAGTCTGATAATCTCACTTCTGCAACTTGTGGCATGTGGTATTCTTTCCTTAAGAATATTTCATACTGGAAAAAAATGTGTCAATACTCCTCTCTAATCAAGCAGTTTCAGTTCTTGAGGAACAGCAGAAAACAACATATAGAGCATTACTCAGTCTTGCACATTCCTCATGAGCAACAGGAGTTTGGCCAGGATTTGACTGGTTTCTGTCTCAGTGCCTAGACCAGCCTATCCATGAGAAAAACGCTTGGATAGACTGTCATCTTCATTGCTCTCCCTGCTGAGGTGAGAGCAGCCAGTGGTGCTGCTGAGGAGGAAACACAGCTCCTCTGCACCCTCAGGCAGGCCAGCCCTTCACTCAGGAGTGGGGCACACCAAAGACCCAGCAGCCCAGAGCGGCTTCAGCTCCCCTTTGTGGTCCATGAGCAAGAGAAAGAGTTCCATGTGCAACCCTCCTTCTCTTATTCAGCATCGAGTGGAGGGAGGAGCCCAGTTACAGCACCTGCAGCAGCCCCTGCTCCTCCGAGTCTGGTAGAGAGGAGAGAAACCTGGGACGACTCACTTGGTTCTCAAACTGTGTGAGCTGTGCATGTGCCCTGAACCAAGTCTTTCTCCGAGAAATGCTGCCTTCTTAAAATTTAGGCATGGCCTTATCAGAGTCCCATTAACACTAAACAGGACACATACAAGCAATTTTTAAAGGTGTAACTACATCTTTTTCTCTTCCACCAGTCTAAAAAAGAAAATGAAGCAACAACAATAACTAACATAAATCCAGCTTCTTCTCTTGCACTAAATACAAAAGCTTATGTTGTATTGCTACTAAGAATCAGCTGACTTTACATCTTGCTATCTCTTAACAATCTTAGTATTATTTTTCATTTAAGTCTTTCCTTTTTTTATGTGCTGCTGACAAGCCATTTTCTAGCTGCCTACACTTGCGGGACATATCAGTCTTTAGCTAGCAGAGATCAGTTGCAAACATGAAGCTGTGTTTACAGACCGGGTGACAACAACAGACATTATTCTGTTGCTGACTGTTGTCAAATGTAGTGATTAATATATTTGGATAGCTTTAAACAAAAGAAGCAAATGAAAAATTTAGATTTTGTTCATTCAGAACAATTACTATGTGCTATTCTGTTGCCTATTTGGTTATCAGAAAGATAAAATAAAAGTAGTTGAACTCAGCCTCCATTTTCCAATTTTCAGTGGAAGCACCTTTTGAATATGGGAGCCAGCATCCACAGTGTAGGCTCAGGGCTGCTGTTCTGGGTGAGGTGTGTTGGGGGCCAGGCCAATGCAGCTGGTCTTGTCCTTTACTACAGCTGATGTAGCAAGTCATGATGGACTGGAAGTAGTCCAGTCCTACCCCTGCAAACACTTCATTCAGTTGGTCTGCCAGATGGCTGGACACAGCCATTTTGGAAACCAGAATTGGTCTTCAAGCTGTTAGCTGGCCACCACTAGTCTCCAGTAATCCATAAAATATTGCAAAATATTTTTGGTTTTACTGTTGTTTTGGTAAACTGAAAGCAACATGCAAGTGATATAGCTATTGCTCCGAGTCATCACTTTAGCATGGCCAATATTATGACAACTTACTGGACATACAAGAACTTCGTATGCTCTTAAGTATTCTTATGCTCTATTTTGTGCTGACCAAAGTGGCCCAGCCCAAGCCCTGCTTCTCCTTTTCCATCCTATTGCATGTTTCCAAACTAAAGGCTGAAGCAGGGCCTCTGCTCATGCAGTGGAGAAGGACTGTAGCAAAAGCAGAGAGCGCTGGCAGCACAAAGAAATCTGTGACGGCTTCGGCTCTGGTTTGTGCTGCTTGCTCTGCCACCAATGTGAACTGCTCAGCTCTGAGCTTGGTTCAGGTGGGGGACAACAACAACAGCAACAACAACAACAGCAACAAACCTCAACAGTTGATTTGCATCTCCCTGATAATTTCCCAAACTCTTATTCACTCAAAAGCCTTAATAGTAGCATGTAATAGTACATAACCACATTGATCATGGTTTAGGATCATGAAAAGATTCATGTGGCAGTGTTCAAACTATCTGAAATTAATACCAGATTCTGGTATTGATTCTCAATTTGGCTGCTGAGAGTTATGAAAACGTTGAAAATTGTCAGGATAATCTTAATTTCCTAAATCTCATTGTTATGTATGAAGTCTTCTCTCTTACTAAAGACTTCAAAAATGCAAATGGAAATATTTTCATTGATTTCAAGGAAAATTTAATTAGGCTACTTGTCACATGAGCAACTTCTCAGACTACACCCACTGAATTTAAAGCCAAGATCGGCAGATTTCCATTTTTCCCATCTCTTTAATTAATAGGATTTTAAACTTATTTCTTAAATATATTTAATTTGAGGATAACCCAGAGGGTTGTATAAACTTTTCGTTTCATATGTAAATTAATACTTTAAGAAGAAAGGCCAAAAATAACCTGTACATAAACTTGCTGAAGTCAGTACGCAAATTTCTCGGAACTGATCTTACTTATCTGAGCTTCTTTTTAATCCAGGACTGAACACTTGCACAGAAAGTGTGAGTGCTGCCTAAATTCTACATCTAGGTATTATTCCAAAAGTCCACGAACAACTGTAATTTTCACTTTAACAACTGTTTCTCCACCCCTGCCTTTTCCTGTTGTTGACTGGCAGAAGACAACACTTGGGTCATATCTCTTTGCCTGGCTACGTTGGATAGAACGAGCGTGCTACAAGCAACACCAGCTTCATTCTTATTTAGTGGCTTTAGTTTGTCACTCTGTAAAGCAATATGATCATGCTTGCTTCTGAGTTCTGGTGCAAGATTCAAATTGAGAATGCCTGAGCATTTCTGAAAGAAACCATAACCCATCATTTCCATCCATATTTTGTTGCTGAAAGCAGTGCTGTAAGTATTCAGAATCATAGAGGAAGGTTTCCATGTGCAGACCAAGCCTACCATGCCAATTTTATCCAATTATTGCAAGCCCAATTGAAAGTGCAATGATAAAAAATCACAGGAGATATTTCCATTGAAATCATGAGGGGTTTTGGTTAAAACCTTTGAGTATTAGGAATCCACGTTGGGCCATGCCCAGAAATCTTTTTATATGGTGATTTTCAAGATGCATGCATTATTGTGAGCACATGGTATGTAAATGCATTGGGCTGCTTAATAAGCATTCACTGACACACATCTGCAGCTTTGCTAATGTACCTTTTATTCCTATGTGGTTGTCAAGGAAACAGGTTATGGCCCAGTATTCTGTCTAAAATGTACGGAGCAAGTGTTCTATGACAATTTACTTAAAATAGGTACAACTAAGGTTTTCTAGCTCATTGCTTCCGTAAGTGCAGGTAACCTGAATTTATCTAATTGTAATGTTTGATTGATTAGTTTAAACCATCAATGCCATTTTATTGTCTCTGAAAATCCATTTCCATTTTCTGTGTCACACAACATTGTGTATTAAAAGTAAATTTAATTACAGAAAGCATTTTGAGATATTATAGGAATTGAAGAGGTTTTTTTGGCTTCTGGGGTTGTGGGTTTTTGGGTTTTTTTTTAAATTTGATTCCTTACCGTATATTCTGTCTGGTGAGCTTAATTACTTATTTCAGCTTGCAGATACCACAGCAAGAATGACTCTGATGCAACAAACTGTTTCCTAACAAAATTTGTGCAAACAGTGCCACTGAAATCAATGGGATTTCTCCTTCTCTACAACATGAATTACACTCTTTGGTATAAAGGACCACATAAAAAAATTAATGAATTAATCAGGATTTCACTGATTCTTTCATTCAATACATATATATCTTAAATCTAAAGGACAGATACCAGGCATACTTATTCTAATGAAGATTATTATTGGACATTCACAATAAAAAAAAAGGAAGCTGCTAATATTTGAAAAAGCCATGCAAAATGTGAAGTGTTATTTTGAAATATCCTTTGTGATTATTTATCACAATACTATACCTGAATCTACAAACTGCTCTTTCCAGTTCATGAATCAAGAGGCTTTTTACTGTCCCTGATTATGGTAATGTATAAAGGTAGAGATTCTATGAACTATACCCAGCTTAACCAACACAACAGTGTCAGAAATGGGCACTGGCACTGAGAGTTCCTCTGCCTGTACTGGGTGGCACAGGTTTGTAAAGAACACTCGTGACTGGGATCCAGGGCTAACATTCTGGCACACTCAGGGGGTTTGCGTGCCTCCCAATATGCTTGGTTTGTACAGATCACTGGAGGCCGTAACAACCTGTTTCAAAAACGATTCTATCTGATTTTGTTTGTCCAACCTTTATGGCAATCCAGCAGGAACTGGAAAAATCCAACAATATTGACATGAGAATAGAGCAATGTGGTACCACAGTGAGAACAAACCTTAAATTATTGTAATAAATTAGAAATTAACAGAAAATAGACCCATATAATGCAATGGTGATGGTGTTAAATAATTTAGCTCTGTTTCTATATGAGATTATCCCATAAACTTACTCACATAAAATCAGGTTGTTCTTCTGTTAGAGTCTTTCAAAAGTGGTATTGACAGGTATTTTCAGCAAAAACATCTCAGTAATTTAGTGTACTGTGTGGCTGCAGTGTATCAGCCTGCAAAAGGAAAAATCCAGATTTAATGACTGAATTATTAGATGAGTACTAAGTTCCACATACATTGCTTAATTCATCAGAATTTTCCCTGGGGTGCTGTAGGACTCCAAATCTACATCTGGAGATTTTAGAACACACCAGCCATAAGCCAGTACCATTAACCAAACTTCTGCTTCATCGTTTTGTTATGATAACCTGTGTAGTGCAGACTGGACATAATGATATGTTCTAGACAGGAATGTAAGGATGTTTTCAAGTTTAAAGTAATTAGTTTGAAATCTTTTCTTTCTCGTCTGTCTCTTCCACCACCTATCTTTTGATCTTTCTTGTCACAGATATCACCACAGTATCTGTGATAATGATATTTCTAGGCAACTGTTGTTCTCTGGAATACACTTCCTGTATTTCTCTGTGACAATGATTATTCATCATTGTCAAACATCCTGATTTTATTATTATGTATCAAACATCCTAAAAGGTTTTCCTGTAACAGTATAAAAATTATGCCCAACATGGTTTTGTTTCAAAGATATTGAAAAAAATTAAATTGTTCCATAGAGAAATTGCAAAATCATGCACATAAGGCCTTATGACTCAGCTGATAGGCATTCATACAGCAGCAAATATGGAGCAGCAATTAAGAATACAGAGCTCCATCCTCCATTTGCAAATACACCGTATGCTTTTATTAATAACATTGTACAGGGAATACACGATCCATTACTTTTGCTTTAAAGGTAAGAAGATGAGCTAATTTTTTTTGTTCGTTTAGTCTTGTACATGTTTAGTGTATGTTAATTCAAATAAGAAATTTGTAGCTCACATCTGCCCGTCACAAAGGCTAGAATGAAAGAAAATTGCATTAAGTCATTATTATTACCTCAAATTCCAATAAAGGCATATTCATAAATGACTAAAATATGTTAAATGGGAAGCTTAAACATCATATTTGGAGGAATCCAACAGTAAAAGATCTTACCAAAGCTAAGGATTTCCCAAATTTGGTAATACTGGAATTCAAATACAGTATTACACATAATAAAGCCCTTTTAATACTTAGTAAAGCAATTTATGTGATAAGTACAACAGACACTAGATACCTCAAAAGGGTTAATTAGTACCCATTCATTACTAGCAGAATCTGTTTAACAGTCTGACAAGTATTACCTGAACACAGATTATTTCCCACTGAGAGACCTGCAGTTTCAAATCAAAATGAAGGTTAGAGGCAGAAGTAACTTAATTAGAAAGGCCATTGAAAAACAAGGAGGACAGTGTCCAAGTGAGTAATTTTTTAGTTTGATTTAATTTTTACTCATGCTTTGTTTAGATTTTCTGTTAGGCAGAAATGGAATTTGCATGGATAAAAGGACAAATTCCAATTATAAAAAGGGAGGCTCAGTATCAACAATTAGACTTCTATGATAAAACTGAACCCCCCACCCAACCCACAGCAAAATAAATCCAAAAAACCCGACAAGCCCCCCTGTCAATAACATTTGCAGGCTGTACTGGAGGTGGGAAAAACTGCACCTGCTCCTCCATGACCTGGTTAGCCCTCTCAGCTAAAGAATAAAATGGATGAAGTTTACAGAAGATTTTTTATGCACCTCTGGCTACAACATTCTGACACTCTGCATTAGCTGGATGTAAGTGCCACTGAAATACCTACAGCAAACAGGAAACAGCTTGCTAATTACTGGACTGCTCCTTAATAAAGAAATCAGTTTCTTTCGCTAGAAGAAATTACTGTTCGCAGGCTGCCAATGAGTTTTTCCAGACTCACAAAAGCACTTGAGTTCAGTCATATTCATTACAAGAACATTTCACCCCTTAACAAAGAGCAAATTTGCGAATGGATTTAAAACAGCTATAGGGAAATGTGCTCATGTAATGGAGCTACTTTTAAAAAATACCTTGAGTATGTATGTTTAAACACCAAGATAAAATAAAAACAGTTTATTGCTAAGTGCCCCATTTTTTCTAAAGATAAGCATCAGAGGCAATAAACAGATTTGACGTAGCATTTGCTCAGCATTTCCTTTAAAAATAACCACACAAGAAATAAACAAAGAAATGCACTTTCTTACTGCATTTAATGGAGCCCTCCATATTAACATTTTAGACAAGAAAATAATCAGCAGAAGCAAGCTACCGGCGATAAATCAAGTTACAAAAAATGCAGACTTTAATACGTCACTTGAGAGATCATGTCTGTTACGTTTTCAGTTCTGCTTCTTTAGGTGAAACAGAGAAATACTGCACTGCATTAAATTAATCTTATAATTATGAATCAAATGGTTTTATTGTCATGATTAGGATGTGCCTATTACAACACATGACAAGTCATTCTCCTGAACAGTTATACTTTGTTCATTTAGGATGCACTGAACTGGTATATTTAGAAGTAAATGAGAATTAGTTTAATATTACTCATACTGTCAAGGTTATTGATAATTGGCTGTGCTTCTAAATACCTCCTCTGCATTCACTTTCAGTGCTGAGTCTTCCACACAGAATATACTCAGTCATTTAAAAGTCAAGGACATGAAAGGAAAATGGCTTCCCTGCTGCAAGAGTCTCATTGCAGTAGTGAGAATTTCTCAAGTCACGTACCAAGGGGATCGATGAGGAGATACACTACGTTGTAAGCTCAGTGGAGACATTCATTAACATCTCATCCTGTATAGGCAGTTAGCTGTGGTGTACATAATATTTAACTTTACTGGCACTGTAAAAAATATTAGCTAAAAATAGAAATAAAGAATTATAATACTTAAATTTTGCAAAATCTATAAGGTCTGCAAATTACCGCAGACCACAAGTGAGCTTATTCTCTAAAGGCTTGTTTAAGGTCTGATAGGTGTTCTTTTGCAGTATGCTTAAACACAGTTCTTTACCTGAACTTCAGAATGGGTCCACTATTTAAAGAAAGGTTTATTAGCATTACTGTGGCTGAATTCAGCAAAGGTGAAAGAAGGTTTAAACATACTTCTGATCCTCTACATTTGTCAGCTGCTAAATGTTTTGGTGATATTTTTATACTTGTGATAATAAAACTATTACTTTATATACACACAGTACAAACCTTGACCTACATGCAAGACGGGGCTAAATTAAAAAAAGAAACCAGGGTACGTTTCTGGGAACAACCAATGCAAACCAGGAAAAAACCAGGCTTTTGTGTGTACAGCTTTATAAACATGTCATCGTTTAAGAACTGATAGCCGCATGGAAACATAAAGTGAGATCACATTCTCAGAACTAAGAGGAAACAACTGTGACATTTCCATTTGCATTGTGATATTGCTATTAAAGAGAATAACATCTTTCTACATCTCTATCACTGAACCTTTTAAAAGGATTTGGTTGCCAAGGAAACTGGTTCTGGCCCAGTATTAATCTGAAACGAATGTATTATAAAAGTTGGTGTAAGTAATGCAGTACTCATAATTATTATTATTCTTAATGCTCAAATTCAGGTTTTTATACTTAAAGATGTTAAGTTTTTCTTTCTTTCCTTTTTTTTTTTTTTTGTGAAGTAAAACACATTTCAGTGAACTGATACTCAGTTTCAGCTGACAGGGCCATCTATATCAATGTCTCTCTTTAAAGTTCTCCTACCTTTAAATAAAAAGAAATACTGCAGTTTTATGTTTGTAGCCAATACTGAAAATATAAGCATTAAAGCATATTTTTCTTTATTTAATATTTCGCACAACACCCAAAACCGCTTACGACAGAATTTAAATATTTTTCTTTTTTTCTAGTCGCCCTCAATTTTTATTTCTGCCTTTTAGCTGCAAGCTTAGTAATGCTTATAGTCAGCTTTAAAATGTGATGGAATCAATAGGGTTTTCAAAAATTCTTTTGTTGCATAAGCGTTGCCACGCCCTTAGTACATATGATTATTTTAACAGACATGATTGCTCCACTTTCACAATAGATTAAAAAAAAAACCAGATAAGAGTAATTGTCATGCCAATACGTGAAGCCAACAATTTAATATAGGTTGTTTTCATTAACAGTTTAGTACATTTTTAAATTGAAAGCTACATTCCAAAGCCCATTTCATGTTCTTGCAACACTGACCAAGTAAACAGTAAAACATGCAATTCTCAACCTACCTGCACGTACCACTTAGAGCAGTGTTAACATGGCAATGCACCCAGCCATTTTTATGTAAAGTGATGGAGATAAGTTCTGTTCTTGGTCTTCTTGGTAATTTTTTAGAAGCAGTTGTCAAAATTCAGATGGAAAGCAGCTTGAATAGACCGTGAGCAGGAGAACCGAGTTTATGAACAGGGAAAGCAGGAGTGGGGAAAAAAAGTCCTCATCCAAGGTTTTCCGAAACTGCAAAACAAGGTTGGCTTTTTTTTTTTCTCTCCTCCTCAGAGGGTTCAAAGCTTGAAGCTGACCACTGCAAAGGCCACTTGTCACATTTACTGAAAATCAACCTATTGATATCACAGCTGAAAATATAAACTCGACAACCAAAGCCCATTGCACAACGTGGACTGCGTAAGAGTTAAAAATAGATTCGTCGTGCCTCCTACCTGCATAATAAATATGTAAGTTTCAAGTGCTTTAATTCGATATTCACATTAATTAACAATACAATATACATTATTTAAACTACAGTAAATGCAAGAAGAAAAAGGGTGACACCATCTGGAAGCACAGTTTGCTTTTTTTTTCCTTTCCAAGGGCTAATAATGTAGTTTGAATGTGATGACAAGCTAACAGCTCACCACATTGCAAATGAAAAAAGAATTCTTAAGGTGATGCTCAAATATCTAAGCCTGTAATCAAGCACAAACCAGTCTTCACTACTGCATGACATGGCACACAGACCATTTACATACTCACATTTGAGATACTAGGCACAGTATAATGAATTCAAAACACAGCATGCACACACCACAAGCAACGTTAATCCTGCCTGCCATTTTAGGCTTGCAGGAGTAAGATACATACTGCAGCACAGCTCTGGTAAGGGAGGAGGCAAGGGACAGCTCACCTTAAATGCAGTATCTGATTAATGTTGTAAGTGACATTGCGTATCAGCTACAGAGTCTTGGTTCAACTGGGTGGGAGGGAACAAAGAAAATTGTCATCAACTGGTGATGCAAGATGAGCTCCAGTCACTAACACTGTTAGCAAACTCCAAATTCTACAATGATACAGTAGTAGGCATTTCAAACTCTTATCAAAATCTGCTTGTGCAATGGCTGAGTCGCCTGCCGAGGAAAACAAAACAATCTTCTTGCTTATTGGAGAAACGCTGCATCCACTACAGCAACATCCTCTTGATGCAGAAAGATTTCACGTCGCACATATTAAATCCTGGATGCATTTGCTGTGCTTTCTTAATTTTTAAGTTTCAGAATGAAAAAATAAAATAAAAAGCCAATGATAGCAAAAATGACATAGCTAAAGGTCTAATGTTCAGACAAAAAGAACATTTCTTTTTCTCTCTTTTCTGTTTCCTCTCTTTTACAGTCTGTCAAAATCCTGAGCAGTATTGACAAACCACACGAGCACCGGGTCTGACTGCATGATCAGCTGTCTGTGTCTACGCTACACCCTGTTAACCACAAGCAGTGTTAGAGCTAAATATATCTGCAATGCAGAAACAGTAGGTGCTATGTGGTATACAATTCTGATTAGTTTTAAGATATTTTTCTATCCTCAGATATAAAAAATAAAATTTGCTGCTGATCTCTGTCAAGCATGGTATCTGTCAGACTTACAGAACATAAAAGCTATCCTAAGTACACTGACCTAGATAACACTAAGAAGACTTAAGCAGCGTGCAAGCATACTCACTGTCAAAGCAAGGAAAACGAAACAATGATTGTCTAATCAAACTGAAAGCAACAACTCACTACCACAGTATAAATTCCAAAATGCTACGTACTGTATATGCACATCTCATGTTTTTGGAAGACGCAAAGCTCCTTTGTTTTTTTTTTCTCGGCGGCTTTTCTTAGCTACGGTTGCACAATGACATTCTGACATCATGGAGGTCAATGCAGATACTAAAGTGCTGCCGTCTTTGAGAAAAAAAAATTGAAATATAAAACCAGAGCTGCAAAAATAATAATCATAACAATAATGATAATTAAAAATTTCACATCACCTACTTAATGTCTTTCTGTTACCTTCTGAGATAAATAGCATGCACGTTGTTCAGCCGCATACGTTAAATTGGTATCACCCTCTGCAGAGACTGCAAGACTAAATGTGGGAATTTGATTTTTGTAAATTTCAAAAAAGGGTTATCGTCTGGAAAAGTTAAAAATACAATAAAATATTTTGCATCTATAATGAAAAATATGCAAAGAGAAAAGCATCAAAAACTGCCAATGCGATTTTTTTTTTTTTAAATGCCTAATAAGCAAAACTGGTGCTATTTTCATTGTCACTCTGTCTCCAAAGTGAGAATGAGAGAACCATGCTGCAGTTTACTATAACCTGAATTACCTTCCCAGAAGGCTAAACCATCAGGTGAGGTAAAACAAACTGTAAGATCTACCTGTTTAGAGAGCAGAATCCCTCCCCATGTCAGTGACTTCTCTCAGCTCTTTATCTCTCTACCTGCAAATACCGCAAGCTGATACCCAGCACAAGAACAGAACTGTGAAGATTAATGTGTTAGCTCTGAAAATATTTCGCTGAAAGATTTCTTTAGGTAATCATTGTTTACCATATGTGTAAGTAAATATAGATGGTTTCTGACCAACTGCAGAAATAAACAGCTCCTTGTGAGGCCAGATTTGTCCAGAGAAGTGCTGTCTTTCATTTGGCTAGCCAATACGTCTGAGGAAGAAAGCAGCCAAATTTTCAAACACATATTCTTTCCCTAGGAACCTGTGTACCTGATGATTTATTTTTTTTCTCCAAAAGTGATCCTCTTTTTAAAAGTGAAGACTAATACCAAGTATTGTATTAAATCAGAAAACGTTGCACAGCCAAAATTAGGCTGCTGTACGTATGTATTCACTTGTTCTAAAAAAATACACAATCTGATTTTGCTTTTTTTTCCCCTTCTTCTTTCTTTTTTAATGATTAAATAGGTATCTATTTAATTTGGATGTTTTTCTTTGTGAAGTTTTTTGGCATTTTGTTCTCTTTTATTTTAAAGGCTGGGAATGAGATGTTCCTAACAGTCAGTGCTTTAAAATATTCAGAATCCCCTTCCATAAATAGCACATCTGTCACAGAAAGGGAACCCAGCCAACAGAAAGGCAGATCAGACCAGCAAAAACAACTGCTATTCCAATGCATGATTACGAAATAAGTTTGGATTTTAGCAAGCCTTTATTTAGATTTTTTGTTTGTTTTGAGCTTTTTAAAGTATGAGCTGTCTGATTATATACATGCCACCATATATCAAATTTAAGAATGTTAAATATGGATTAATTTTGAGGTTTATTTATGTTCATCTCTTAGTCAAATGTATATCGTCGTGTTGGTTTAAAACCATGGCAAAGCTCCTACAGATTTCAAGAAGGGAAGATTTGGACTATATGGAGCAGTTTGTCAAAGAAATTCTGAAATATTATTATTTCAGAAGCAAGTGGTAGTTTTGTTTAAAGACAATAATTTCCAGCAAAACACTGATTTCAGTGGAGTCTCACAATAAATAGATCTGCTCCTGCATTCTTGAAGTCAGCATTCTCATTCACCCAGAGAATTAGTGCTCTGAGGCAGACACAGCAAGGTGATTTGGGTTGTGTGATTTAGGAAACATTAAAAACCTGCTGGAAGTGAACGCAGCAGAGGAATAAACATAACAAGGAAGTGAGCTTGTTCAAATCTTTATGCATACCTCTTTCTTTAATGGGCCATTTTCAGTGCATAGTAATAGTTTTCCAGGCTTAGATTTGCAACAATTTTTCTTCAGACTCAACATCATTTCAACTCAGAAATCAGTTTCTAAGTCCTTCTGCAGCTGCAAAATACATGCCAAAGTAAATTAATAAATTTTTAAAATTGCACTTGTGTGGCACAAAGTCCAATTTTCCAAGGTAGACATATATTAATATTGTATGTTAGTCAGCAACTTGGATTTAAGTCTAACATGATTTGTGCTATAACTGTTACAGTCCCAAGTCACTGTCTCACTGAATCCCTTACTTCAAAATTCCCTGCGTCTGCTGGGTCAGGACTATCTCTGTCCATGCTATAAGCTTGTGTTGGTTCTGTAGTCAATCAGCTTAAAGTGAGCCTATATCAGGGATCCACACTGGATCTCACAGGCCATTTGTGTTGCAGCCTTTCCCACTTTCAAGCATCCTCCTTGCAAACATGCTTCCTCTTCCTTTATTTATCACCACTTGTGTGATATTTATCACTACTCTCCTCACATACTATAGCTTATCAAAACCAGTGAGGAATGAAGAGTTCCAACATCACTTTATATTGAGCATCCTCCTTGAGGTGTATGGTTTTTTAGAGGAAAAGTCCTAGTCCTTCACATGAATCATTTGGCAAAAGGTGGTAGAGTGTGGAAAGACTCACCTAAAGTCCCCAAAACTGTACTGATTTTTGTCTCAAAGTATTGCCACACCTTGTCTCCCTAAGAAGGAAATTCTAAGGGCAGTCTGATAGTCTGGGCACTCTGCCAAGCACCAACCTGTAGTTGTAAATAGTACTACCACCTGCAGTAAAAATCTGGAGGAAAACCAGGAGGCTTTGAGAAAAAAAGTGACAAACACCTTTAGTTTTATATGGATCAGCTCACTTCTGTCTTTGTTTGACGCAGGCCCAAGCTGGACCAAGGGACTAAACTGTGCCTCCAGCTATACAGAAGACATGCTACATGTGGGACTTCTGCTTAATAGTAGTGAACATGCTTAATAAATGAATGAACAAGCATACATACACTTGGGTTCGTTCACACCTTAGTACTTACAGTTTTGTTTCTTTTGTCTTTAAAATTGTTTGTCAAATAAACAAGCAGCATACAGCAATCAAAGGACAGAATCAGCCCCGACCCTCAAGAAACTGTAGTCAACTGTTTGGTGATACCATTCCTGCAAAGCAATGACAAGGGGACATGAAGCACAGCTGGGAATCCAGGGTGGGTGTTTCTAAAAGGGCATTCCAGAACTGGCTACAGCCTTTCAGCAAACCTGCTCTTGGAACGACTCCTTCAGCCTCTGAATTTAGATGCATCAATTATGTTTGTCTCTTCATTCTACTAGTGCCATTGCATAAAACACATTGTTGATGAGCCCTCAGCTTGAAATTAAGAGTTCTTTTGGAAAAGAAAAAACCCACACCCTTTATCATGAAGTAGTTCTCTGACCTAACACACTCAGGAAAGCATCCATGTACCCAGACATTGAGCCTGGTAATTAACCTGCTGCTCAAATGCCTTCCATCCAAACTCCTACTGCTACATCCTACATGAAGAAGCTGCCTTCTTCATTACTGAAACCTCCACTAGTTGTTGGGATGCAGAAAACAAGGTGGGGGAAGGAAAAAAAAAGGACTGATGGTAGAACCTCCAGAGTTTGCTTTTCCAGAGCCAAAGTAAAGCACGTTTATGCCTGATTTGGCCAACATGCCCTGGACTTCCTTTTGTGTACACATCTAGCTTAAATTGCCCCAAGGATACAGACTAACTCAGTTGAGTGCTGACAGTTTTCCCAGACTTTCCCACAATTCCTTCTGCGTCTCTGTATGGCTACAAAGTCTGCCATTATTTATTTGCTGGGACAGAAAACAGTTGTTCTTTGTTATTCCTGTGAATGATTTACACACCTTCATTTTTAATTGTCACATTCATATAAACAGGCCATAAAAAATAGTATCAAAGTGATCTAAAATGGGAGTTTAGACTCCTGCTGTTCTATTAGATGGAGATTTTTCCAACACTACTGAATTAAAAGCAGAGCAGCATTTAAAGGAAATTCCTTTTATAAAATCTAGAAAAATAGCAAGTGTCTGAATATTATTAAATGTATTCAGAGATACTCCATTGTATCAATGTGTTACGAATATGCATTAAGAAAAAGCATAGGTTTTCCTACACTGCAGGATCGCAGACATGTATTAAGACAGATTGAGGTGCTGGATGGTTTTTTTGCGAAATGCTTCTAACAGCCACTTATAGTCTAGTACTCTATAAACTATAAAATCTTTAAGGATAGAATACCTGAGATACACTGTAAACAAATGGCAAAATGAATGTCTTTAAAAACTGTAGAAGCATCCATGGAATCTGAAGAAAGTGATACCTTTACAGATATTTGCACTCACCTTTACAGGTTGTATTATTGTAGTTCTGTATAACATGACACTCACAGTAATTAGCAATAACAAGTGGCTTTGTCTTGTTTTTTCTCTGAATAGTGCTTTAATTACTGACGAGCATGGTCTCTCCATCTAATTCTACTTCCTAAGGCCCTACTTGCTTTCTAAACTTCTGCCAGAGACTATGACGAAGGTTTCAAATATCTGTCTCTTATTACTCCTGGCTAATTCACATGATTAGTGAATGTAGGTACTGTAGTTTTATCATATTTACTGTATTCTTACCAATCTTATTTTTCTCTGTACAAAACAGCACAACTTGCTTGTGCTGATCAGTTTATCCATGTTCACATCACATATTTCTTCTCTTCCAGTTTTAAGGGGCAAACTTTTCTTTTAGAGAGTAACAGACTCAAAGATTTGATATGGAAAGAGGCTTCACTGAGTCACATAAAATCCTGCAGAGAGATTACAGTCATTTTATCTGAATCATCCTAGTAACACTAGGCAGTAGACAAGAAGGGCAATAAAAATTAGGTTGGAAAAAATAGGTTGGAAAAAAAGGAAGTTTCTTGAAGTAGTCAACATAAAATCTATTCAGCCGTTTTACATTTTCAAATCACAAAAAAAAATTCTTTTATAAACACGTGGTTAAAGATGCTTCTGGAACATACGACTTTGAGAAGAATCAGTCTGTGAATATGATCTCAATTATTGCTTTTTTTTTTTTTCCCATAAAGCTTTAGTAGGGACTGTCCAGCTATTTTGAAGAACAAACAAGATGAGAATAACACACATTTCTCGTTATTAAAAATAGTAAGAAATCAATTGTGAATAATACAAGTACCAGAACAAGCAGGGGTAGGAAGCTGAAGTATGTCAGCAGAAGAGAAAATACTTGAAGTCCCACAAAAGCTGTTTAGCATTTGATAAAATAAAATGTCACATAACAGGACAGAGTAATCTCACTGCTTAAAACAATGTTATTATCCATGTGTATAGATAACTGTCTCACAGCTCCAAATAGTCTTACAAATGTAGAACCAATGCAACCAACAAATCCATTTCAGGCTCACATGCTCAAGCTCAGCTGTCCATTATGCTGCTAAACATGGGCTGCTCTTTGAGGCCAATAGATCTCAAACCATTTCTCCCAACTAGTCCAGTTGTGCAGCTTGTTCCTTCATTTCTTTCTCTGCTCCTGACAAATGGGAGGGGAGGTCTAAGCCTTTATCTTCCAACTGTTAACCTGGTATGTGTAACCAAGACCAAAGAGCACTAACGATGAATCCCAGACTACTGATCTTTTCCTCCAATGGTATAGATTCAGATTTGTCTACTCCCACTCTCTTCCGCTGCCATCATTTCCACAGCTTTGACTATTTGTTGTCCTGACCAGACAGGTATGTCATTTTAAGAAAGTTGTTCTACAAGTCAGAGCTCTCTGCAGTCTGAACTAGTTCAGCCAGAACTGAGGTCAGTGTAAGTGAGGGCCTGTTTAAAAAGCTTTCAGTCCTAGATCACTTACAAAATTACATAATTTTTCTCTGCACAAACTCCACAGCTCTTCCATTTGCAGAACTGAAACTGTTCTGATGGTTTGAATGAGTCAGGAACATAAAGGGACACTCTAACAGAAAGTTGTATCTCATTAAGTCCTTAGGAGTTTCAATGAAATTTTAGGAGCCCGTGAGCAATGGTAGTGCTTTGTTAGAGTGCTGAAGTACAAAAGGCTCTATTAACAATAATAATACACTTTTACAGCATGTTTTATCCAACAATCTCAGAGATCATTACAAACATTAATTGAGCCTAACTATAGCCTGTGATGAATTAGCATTATTATGCTAATTTTATGGATGGAAAGAGAAAAAGACAGAGAGGTTAAGTGATTCGCTCCAGGATTAGAACTCAGCACCACGTGCACAAGGGGGTTATCCCAACCAAGAATTGTTGACAGACAAATGCAAGTGGGATGTCAGATACAAACATTATAAAAGACTTCCAAAACCATGATAACTGCTGTGAGGAAGTGCTCACCACTAGGGAAATAGTGTTGCTGTAGACTTACAGCAGGTGAATTTCTTTCATTTGTTCTTTTACGTTGAAATTCTCACTGGACCTTTGCAAGATTGTTCATAAACACCAAGAAATTCTTACTGGTTATGTTGGTTTACTCAAGTACATATCTGAAAGTAGGAGAATATTTTGAATAATGGCCACGAGGCCTGAATCAGTCATCTGTGTTATTCACATCAATTATGACTTCAAAAAAGAGGACAGCATAACTGTATCCACTTTCTTTAAAACATCATACAGGATATAGAAAGGAGGAAAAAACAGTTAAAATAATAAAAAGTCTTTCCAAGTACCATTCCAATTTCCTTCAATATTTTCAGCTCTTGGAAAAAAAACCCAAAACAACCAAACATTTAAAAGCTGTTTTGGCTTCCTTTTCTTATTGAATGTTCTGGAAAACACTTGATCTGGCACTCATTAATCTTAGTTTGATTTAATGTCGCTCACAAAAAGAGATACAACAAAATTGCATCTTTACCAAGCATCAGGGACTCTATTTCAGACAAAAATAATCCTTAGCCTTTCTTCCACCCTTTGTACCATTCATCATTTGCTACTTACTTAACACTGGTAGTTTGTTTTATGTGCCTGCTTGGTTTTACTGCTCTTTAGACTGCCTTTTCAATGATTCCTAGTATGTCCATGATATATGATACATTTTGAAACTTTATCAGTTTCTAGAATATCACAATCTTTATGCAAATGTATCTTGTTAGTCCCCAAACAAATAATTTTAATTAAGTCTGTAATAGACCTGTCATCATTAATAGCAGAAGAAAGCAAATGTTCTCTTATGAATACCCAACAGGGAGTAACTAGTAATTAATGAAAGGTGTTTTCCTCTACAACATACTAAAGAAATTCTTGGTGATTACCATTCTCTCTTTTCATTAATCTTCTTAAAGGTTTCTTACCTGCTTGTGCTGAATATGCCTTTTATTTGCTGGGCAGTTCTGGCTTTATCAGTTTTTATTAAAACTTTCCCTTCTTCCTCATTTCATAAAAATTAAATTAGTGTAACACAGGAGCTGAACACTACAGACATAAGCAAATCAACCGCAGCACAAGCTTAGTCTCCATTTCCAGCTAACCACAATCTTCCCTGCTAGCAGTATGGTCAGTGGTGGGAGCTTTTTCCTGGAGATTTCACTTAGTGCCTTAAGGATTCCGTAAGTTAACATCTTCTGAACACTGCTGGTTCAGATATACCAGCCATGACATTACTTCCATGCTGATTCTGACAGAAGATGACATTTGGAAAGAACAATCAAAATGGTGAGCAGTAGAAGAGCTCAGCATCCAAAACAGCCAATCAGTACTGAAGGGGCTCAATCTCACACAACTGAATAGGCAGAGTCAGGCACAGAACACTTCTGTTTTGACCCTCTCCTTATTCAATATGAACTGAAAGTAAACACTGAGCCCAGGACCTTTGGGTCTAGATTAATACTTTTGTTGCTTTTTTTGCTTATATAAGAAAGGCCTAAACAACCACAGATCCATCTACACTGCCAGTTGCAGGATGTAATTGCAGCAGCACCTTCATACCTGAGCTAGTTTGGGTAGTAACAGAGAGGAAGATATACAATTGCTCACTTCAGCCTAGGCCAATCACACAAATTCCTGGGATCCCAGACCTGGTGGAATCACAGTAAAATCCCTGATCTTGGTGATCTTCCAAGTTTCCACAAACATTTGAGGCTGAAGCTGTGTCAGCCACTCTTCTCAACATGAGGTGCTTGTTCTTCACCCAGGTAAAGGGTTAAATCCATTCATTCAAGAACCAACTGCATCACTTTTGTTTGTCCTGGTTCACTGCCTTGCTGTGCAAACACTCGTGCTGGCGTAGGGAGGAGGGGTGGGAACAAATACCTGTGGCTGGGGAAGTGGTGTGACTGCCTTTTTTTGGAAGCAGCTCCTGGAAGAACTGACAGCAACTTCATTGTACCTGCCACCTCTTAGCACAGCCTTGTAATTTGTTTAAACTGGTAGGAGCCAGGCAAAGACCACACTGCTCCCAGTGCCTGGTCCTTGTCAGGGCTGGCTGCTCCCTAGGAGCAGGGAGATAGATGGCAGCAAGCAGAGCAGGTGGCTCACCAGACACCCTCCTCCTGTCCTGAAGTAAGGGAGCGGGGCAGGATAAGGGTGGTAGCCAGGGTCAACACAGGTCATCAGACAAGTTCATGGCAATGAGGCAGGTCCAAGGTCCGGCTGAGAAGTCAGTCTGCAGGTGAGGGTCAGACACAGCCCTTTGACTGACAGGCAGGTCTGTGATGCCAGAGCAGAGCTGAGGTCACGCCAGGAAGTGGCCCAGCCTTGTGATCCCCAGGCAGGACAGCATTGACAGGAGAGAGCCAAGGTCAGGCTGGGAAGTCAGTCTGTATGTCTGAGGTCAGAACAGTCCACAGTGCCCAGATCAACAGGACCTACATAAACAGGCACAGGTATGGCTGGGGTAGAAATAGGTACCGAACATAAACGGAGCCTCTGGGCCCATGGGTAGGGCTGTGGGGGAGGCCAATAAGGGCTTAATAGTGTAATCAGGGTCCTGACAGTCCTACTCGTTCCTCTTCCTTGAGTCCTGTTCCTCCCACCCTCCTCATTCTAGCCTTAGTGCTTGTGAGGCTCCATGTGGAGTCAGACCAGCTCAGGAGGAAACCAATCCTCTTTTGGTAAGGCTATTTCCCCACACTGCTGTGTGAACAGCAGAACTGGTGCTGTGGAGGTGGCAGGAATGTGTGGCTCAGGGCTGAGAATCAATAGACAGTGGTAGATGTGGCAGTGTGGTCTAAGTGGGGACTATGCCCACTTGTGAAACTACACTCAGAGTCTTCTGGAATAGTACAGATAGGAATTTTCAGACTGCAATTACCTCCTAATATTAGAACAGGTGTATTGCAAGTGTCACTGCTCACAAACATCATTACAGAATTAATCTTTTAATTTATATAGCTCTACTAGGTGATCTATATGCAGCTGGACTAGATGGTTGTTGTGGGTCCCTCCCAGCTGAAATATTCTATTCCAGAGACACAGCTATGGTGGTACTTACATTTGCCTAGAAGTCAAATGTAGAAGACACTCACTGTCTCTAAGAGCACAGTCTGGGCTAGAAACATTAAAATAAAGGAGAACCAGTACAAGGAAGAAGAAAGGGAAAAGGAAACAATGTCTTTTTTTTTTTTTTGAATCAGAGCTTGTTTTTTCTTTCCACACTCTGTGTAATAACCCAGCAATGGAATGCAAGTTAACATTCATGGGTTTTTTAAACAATAGCCTTTGTGTTCTGAACCACACTGGCAAAGCAGAACAATACAAGCAAAACATGATCACAAAATCTTTTTCCAGCAATGTGCAAACCAGTTTTGTTGGAGACATCTAACTGTGAGGGAATCTGTTTTGGAAAGTAATAATATAAGTCCAACTTCTCTTTACTCAGCTGAGAATGTATTTCATTTTTTTCTCAAGCTGGATTTCAGACTGTTACAACACTGCAAATTCTGTGAAGTCAGTATGGTCCTGGGCTCTAGGTCTAGGAAGCCAGGCTGAGCAGATACCAGCAAGGGCATAACTCGATTTCCAGGATTTTTGTTATCAATGAAAAATGCACTGAAAAGCACAGTGTTTCACTGTCAGAGACCTGACCACCCACTGTGCTTGCAAATACAGAAAACAGGATGTATCACCTAGACCTATCGCCTTCTGATTTGAAGATACTGAGAGAGAATACTTCATGCCAGCTTTATGTCTGAATAGGAACACTAAAAGGCAAAAACACATGTAAAAGCATGCTTTCTCCTGAAAAATCTAAAATTTTGAAAACTAATCCCATTATTGCAGTTACTGCTGGCAGATGTCAGCTCCTGTGGAAAAGAATTTATCTGCTGCCCTATTAAACTGATGTGAAATCTCTATTTAGACCCAATCATTAATTTCAATCCATATATGCAAAATATCCCAACCTATCTTTACATGTGGGCAGAACCACATTGCCTGAGAGACCTTCCTGGAAAGTGCTGAAAAGCTTTACAGGACTGTAGAACATCTGTTGTGAAGGTGTCACAAATGAGTGGTCCCTTGGTATGCTGGCAGTGTTTGGCAGAGGTACTCCAAGTATAGCAAACTTGAGAGTTCACCTGATCCAAACATGTCGCACTCCAGGGGAGAGGCTGGGCACAGCCTGCAGTGGTCCAGGAGAGCTCAAAGGGTCTCACTTAGGACCACTGGGTTGCAGGAGAGTTGGCTTTAGTCATAGTAATTTTCCATCCTGGACACAATTAGGGTCAGTGACTTTCATTGAAAGTTTGATAATAAAAATGTTGTTCCAAGCAAGCTGTTACTCAGGCACGAAAAGTAATTTTCCAAGGCTATTCTTTGAAAAACAGGAGGTGACAGTATTTCTGATAAGCTCAAGAGGAGCTTAGTCCAGGTGCTGTACATCAAGGCCGAGGTTTAACTGGTGGTTCTGAGATGACAGTGTGGCCCAAGGAGTGGGGGAGGATGCACCACCACAGAAGGAAACCTTGAAAATACATTCCAAGGTGTTTCTGTCTACATTCTCTTAAGTGAACCACCAACAGCTGTCACCACTCTGAAAACCTCTGTATAAATTATCAGAATATATCCTCTCCATTAACACTGGAGAATACACAAATTAATCAGCAAAACCAATCATAATCCACTGAAGGGAAAAGGATCACCAGAAGGACAACAGGGTTCTGTGTGTCTTTTCTACACAGCATGCAGTTCTCAGCCGTTTTTAGCCTGTGGTTATTCACTGCGGGTGAGCAGGGTGGCTGCTGCTGCTCTTTGAGGTTCTCTGCCTCTATAAAACAGACCAATGTCCATTTTATAAATGCAGAGGAAGGGACAAAATAGCGTATTTTGCATTGTGCATTTAAAATATAAAAATACAACAAAGCAAAAGTAGCTTAAGAGAGCTTTTTAGAGCTCCCATAAGGGATGAGGAGAAAGTCAGAAATTAGCTACATCCCTTATTAGCTTTTGCCTACTTGACAAAGATTCCAGTGGCATTACCTCTTATTTTTTTAAGGAAGAGCTCTATTGGAGAAAAGGATTTGATGATTCAGGAATGTTTAGTATCTTGTTAAATATAACATCCTGAGCATATTTCTTTGAGAAGGTCTGTGGTTGCCTCAGCTTGTGGTCTATTATCATTTTACTATGATTCAACAGCATAAAATCTGGTATTATCTAAAGGTTTATCAACTGGAATTTAAGTTAACTGCAAACTCTGCCTTTAAAAGATACCAAAATTACTATTGTTATAACAGCCACCATAAATCTGCATTAGTGACTGAACTTAAGACCATCTGCTCCTGGGGCTGTAACTGTAAAGAAGCCATAGAAAAGGAAAACTGAGAACTGCTTCCTGATATCTAGGACCTAAGGATTTTTGCCAGAACAAGAAGTGCTTGTGAACAAGACACTCAGAAGAGAGATGGCATCAATCACTCAACTTGTGTTACCAAAATTCTGTAGAGATGATTGTTTCCACCACTATTCAAGTTTCAGTTTGCGGTTATTCTAAATCTGGTCCTATATTTGCGATGCAGTTACATGATACTCAGAACAGGCCGTGTTACTCCAGTCTTCACAGAGACAGCACTTTTTTCCACCTGTCAGCTTGGACTTTCCCCACCTCCAAGTAGCAGGACTCTTCTAGTCTCTCTCCTCCCCTGATTCAACACTGGGCATAACAGGGTAAAATAAGAAAAGCAGCAAGATTTCAAATTATTTATGGTGAAAAAAATATTAATAATTAAAATTAGTTTTATTTTCTAGTATTTGTCTGAAATAATTTTAAAGTTCCATTGATAACATGGAGCTATGGTATTAATATAGTTTGTTTTCATATTTTTACATAGCAATTCAGTGATATTGAAATTTGTACATCTCTAGAAGACCTGTTCAGGAGTCGCGAATGTACAGATCAGACATCCTGTGTTGTTTTTGACATTCTGTGACGTTTTCTTCACTGAACTCTTGGTTTTAACAAGCACCCGAGCAAGGCGGCCCCGGAGCAGGGGGAAAGGCCAGGCAGAGCAGCCCAGCCCCCGGCCCCGTGGTGGCTGCGCAGGGCACCAGTGCCAGCGCTGGGCGGCTCCAGGCAGCAGCAGCCTCCGCGCAGGGCTCTGCTTGCACGAAAACCTCAGGCCAGTTCTGCTTCCCAAGTCACTACCTGGATGTCATTCTCTGGGCTATCCTGTGACGAAGGAAACTTTTTTCCCCCATCATACCTAAAATTCAGAGCTCATTCCAAAGTGGAACTCATTATCAGCTGGCTTTAGTTTTCGCTCTCTGTGCAAACTGTGCTGTGCTTACGACGACGGTAATAAACGAAAACAACGGCCAAGCTGCAAACAGCTTATCTGCTGCCTGAGCACAGAAAAAACTGGCAAGTGGTTGGGCTCACACTTCCTCATTTTTTTTGTACTTCAGGTTACAAAGAGCGATCTCATTGGCTCATCTAAACTCAGTGCTAAATGAGCAGGTTTTTCTCCTCCTTTTTCATCTGCTTGTTAAAGCTGCAAAAGTAAGAGCATATACACAAGGCCACTGCTTTCAAATTTAACTGTCACAAGTTGTGCATGTCAATATGTAGTGAATTTGTAGTGAAAATTACCGTTAAGTATAATGTAACTTTTTTTCTTTATCAGAGCATTATGGGATAGGATTTTGAGATCCTATTAGTAGGAAGCATATTAGCATTTATTTTAAAATAATTTTTAGCTTCACAGATATATATAAAAGCTAAAAGCAAACATACCCTGAAAAGTTAAACATTAAAAGGCAAGTGAACACCAGATTTGCTTTCCTTTAGTTTTATAATCATTTAAAAGCTGACAATTCATTTTCTGGTGTATGTGCTTATGAATGATCTTTTGGGGTTGACAATGCTGGAAAAAATTTCAATTAAAACTTATTCTAGTTTTTCAGATTTCTGTGTCTAGATAGCCTCTCTAAAAATAAATCCCCAAAGATTTAATTAGCTTTACCTTACTCCAAAAGGCGACCTCTAGACTTTCCAGGGCATACAGTGAATGTGGGGAAGCAAGAGGTAAAAAAAATATGCATGTCCTTCCCTCAAATACGGCAATTTTAGTGGTCCTACAAGAACAGTGTATCAGCATTGTTGGGCCAAGAACTCAATTGCTTTAAATACATAAACAAAAAGAATTTGTGTTCCTACTCTTTGACGTATTTCAGAATTCAACAGTAAAATGGACAAATTCACCAAAAACATGGTAGTTCACTAAAATCTTAATAAAACTTCAGTGTTTTAAACGTAATGAGTAAAGACAAAATAGTGTGCATCTTTTCAGATACTAAAAACTATTCTGAAACTTGATTCTGCAAGTTGATTTTGCATTTGGAAAGACTGTAACCAGAATTTACTCTACTGCTGTTACTTTCCTATCTAACAATAGTTACCTTCAAATGGATTCCATCGTATTCTCTATAACCATCATTTTTACTATCACTGAAAGTAGGTTTTCATTTCTTTTAAAATAAATCCTGGTTTAGATTTCATTTGGCAAACTTGCAGCATTCTCACATGCCAAGTCATATTTTGTCTTCTGCTTGATCTTAGTTCATAGCAAGCTTCTTAGTAATAGGGTCATAATAACAAGGATGTGAAAATTGTTAAAGGAGTCAAGCAGTTCAACTTCCCTTAAGTTCCAGTCAGTGTCATAAAAACACTTTGTGCAGGAGTATCCAAGACTTTCTTCTTTATTTTACAGCGCTGACAATCATAATTTCTTAGAAGGTGGAAAGTTAAAATTTTACATATAAGACCATTCACCTAACTCAGCAAACTAAATAGCTGCTGCATCATTAGTGTTTGCCATGTGGTTAGTACGTGCACCAAGTCTTTGCCTGTTGAATAGCTTGGTTTGCAGCTCTTTGTTTCACTGACCATAAACCACAGGGTTAAAACACAGTGCAAATAACAAAATAAGAAGGGTTGTAAAATAGTTTTCAAGGTGTCTTCTAACAGCTGTTATCAGAAGTAGCAGAAGGTGAAAACTCAACTGCAGTCCATGAATATTGATAGCTTTTCTGGCCTTTCTATTTTAGCTATTTGAATGGCCATCATGTTTTTCTTCTCTGCAGAAGAGGCAGTAGTCAATTGCAATGATGATTATATGAACTACAATTAAAACAATTCCTGCTGCTCTGACAAAAGTAGCTCCAGGCAGAGTTGGCCATGAGGTTCTGTTTTGAATATATCTTGAGGTGTTTCTTTTCTGCCTTCTGTAAGTAATAGGCAAATAGCTTTAAGCTTTGTTATAATCCAAGTACAAACGATGACTTGGTGTTTCATTGAGTGTGCCAGTGGTAAATACTGTGAATCTCAGCATATGCAGCAAGATACTGGTGAAGTGCCATCAGAGGAAAATGTCTTCTGCCACTTGCTCCATGTATTCCAAATATTGACCATATGAAAAATTGTGGAGCTCTCACATTAAGTACTTGTACTGTTTAACAGATTGCACCAAGGTCACAGAAGAGGGAACAACAGAGCAGGTGATGGCACAGGAGAAAATACTGCACTTCTTTCTTCATTTGAAAGCATTCTCAAACTATCTCTGGTATCAGCAACCTAAGTGAAGTAATAACAAAGTAATCATCTGTTTAAAGGAATGGTTTTTACTACATTTTCTATATGCACTAGTACTGAGCGTTTTCCCTCTGATGAATTACTAAACATGTTCATGACCTTTAAAGGCAGCTCCCAGGTCCTGGGAAAAAAGCAAAACCCAAAGGTATCATAATTTGTACAGTGAGCTTGATGCTATTTTTTCCCACGACCATAAGCATGATTAGCAGCTATTCACAATAAGGCAGGCTTGTCTGCACACAAGTAGCTGATTTTACTGTAACCTTTACATGTGATATATTGGTTTTCATGGCTCGAAGAATATCATACTAGAACCTCTAAAGCATGTCCTTAACTTTCTTGTTTTGATGGTCATTTAGTGGACAGGTAAATATAGAGTATGGAAATGAAAAGTATCCTTATAATAAGGATTGTTTGAAAACCATTTTTGATAGATAAATTGATTGCAGAGTCACAGAACAGATACAGTTGGAAGGGACCACAGCAGGTCATCTGGTCCAACCTCCCTGCTCCAGCAGGTTCATCCCAGAGCACATGGCACAGAATTGCATCCAGATGGTTCTGGAATGTCTCCAGTGAGGGAGACTCCACACACTCCCTCGGCAATCTGTTCCAGTGCACAGTAAATTTCTTCCTCATGTTCAGGTGGAACTTCCCGGGCATCAATTTCTGCCTGTTGCCTCTTGTACTATTGCTCAGCACCACCGAGCAGAGCCTGGTCCTTCCTCTGACCCCTCTCTGCAGGGACTCGTGTACATTGGTGAGGTCCCCTCTGAGTCATCTCTTTTTGAGGCTGAGCAGGCCCAGCTCCCTCAGCCTTGCCTCAGAAGAGAGATGCTCCAGTCCCTTCATCATCTTTGCAGCCTCTGCTGGACCTGCTCCAAGAGCTCCATGTCTCTCTTGTCCTGAGGAGCCCAGAACTGGACACAGCACTGCAGATGTGCCTCACCAGGGCTGAGTAGAGGGCCAAGATCACTTCCCTCGACTTGCTGGCAATGCTCTTGCTAGTGCACCCATTGTCATCTTGGCCACAAGGGCTCACTGCTGGCTCGTGGACAGTTTGTCATCCACCAGGACCCCCAAGTGGTTCTCTGCAAAGGCACTTTCCAGCAGGTGAGCCCCCTGTCTTGGTTCCTGTGGTTATTCTTCCCCAGGTGCAGGACCCCACATTTGCCCTTGTTGAACTTCAGATGGTCCTTCTCTGCCTGTCTCTCAATCTCTGACCCGTCAAGGTTCTTCTGAAAGGCTGCACAGCACTCTGGAGTATCGGCCACTCTTCCCAGCTTTGTGTCATCAGTGAACTTGCTGAGGAGGCATCTATCCAAGTCATTGATGAATACGTAAACAATACTGTGAATAAATTAAATAGTACTGGGCCCTATACTGAACCTTGGGGGACGCCACTAGTGCCAGGCCTCCAACTAGACCCTGTGCCACTGATTATGACCCTCTGAGATCTGCCATTTAACCAGTTCTCAACTCATTTGATACTACTTCATGGGACAAAGCAAGAACAAACAAATAAAGAGAATAAGCTTCTCACTGAGCCTTCTTGATGGTCCCTCAAGTGGAAAGACGGGTAGTGCAGAGAAATAAACTTGCAATACAATAACCCTAATGTCTAAAATATATTAGCCTACAAAACCACTCTAGAACCTTTCACAGGTATTACATTTACTAGAAAAGCAAGGTACATTCTTGATTGTATCTATCTGGCACTTGGTATGACACAATCTGTGCTGAATGTTTGTTTTCAAATATCCAAACAGATGCCAGTTCTGAACAGTATTTGAGTAAAATTTTAGTTAGCAGGATATTATTTTTTCATTTAAAGACAAATTGACTTTGCCAGTTGTCACTAGCAACTTATAAAAAACTCACATATAAAAAAATCTAAGTATAAATGTTAAGTGCACAAAATCTTTGGAACTATTCTACTGTGAGTATCAGTTCTTCACTGAAGTTTAGCTGTCTCAGAAACTTGTATTTCTGATATTTCAATGCCTCCCCAACATCTAACATTTTCTTAATTTTATATAAAAGCAGAATCTTTTAAATGCAGTCTTAAATGCTGAGTTTACTTGAGGTAACTTTTAATTTATTTTTTATGTGATTTCCAGGCATCTTTAGATGTTCCCTGCATTTAACTAAAGCACACATTATTGAGAAGACTGAATTTAATACTTGGGAACAGAGACAAGCACTCAAAAAAACCCAAACCCAAGAAGATATTTCAGTGGCAAGGAGGATGCTGAAAATGATCTCTTGAGTCTTGGGTTTTTCTGTGTGACCATCAATTAAGAAAGTACTTGTGTACACAAATACTACAGTTTAGGCACTTCCAAATCAGTTGGTTAATTTCAGAACATAAGCCCCATTTTCAAAAGTCATACAACAACCTTGGTGGAAGCTTTCACTTTGCTCATGGCCAGCTGTCACTCAGCTGTCAGCTACAGGCTTCTTCCTGACAAGGTTTCCAGGCTGCTTTAAAGAGCATGGTGATATCATTTTTATTACAACGAAGACCAGCCTGTGCTTGGCTGTTGGGCAGCACCAAGCAATAACACAGGTACTGCATATAGTTTCTGTCTTAACAAAATCCTATAGTATTTTCCATAGTTCACCTACAGTTGTCTTCTTCCAGAATACTTCTGAATACAAACAGCATATGGATGGGGGAAGAGTCAGCATCTCTTACTGACTCTGCATGGTTCAAGAAGGTGACATAGACTCTCCATAGACATGTGTGGCCTTTGTGCACATGGAGAAGAGATAAGCATTTAAAATTATTACATGGGCTGCAAAAAGTCTGTGGAAAAATACAGAGTATAGGAAGTTTATTTTGAGGAATGTATCAGGGACAGACATTGCATGTGCATAAGCTTTTTACAAAAAGAGAGATACTAGTATTTTTCTTTGTTTAAGCAAAAGGGGCCAGTGACTGCAGCTTCCCTCCAAGGGGCTGAGTCACCACTTCCTGTCAACTTGTTAATACTAACACATCACTTCAGAGTTACAGCTCCAAAGCTTCAAACTACTCCACACAGGCCAGCTTCTGTTTGTACAGTGCACTCACTGAGCTGCAGTTCAGCAGTGTCAATACTGGTGTCTGGAGCTTTAAAGTGCACTGCATTGTCACAAATCAGCCTTCTGGTCTCCTACTAAAATCTGTTTAGCAAATGGCACATTTAGCTACTTCAGCCATTTATAAGTATTTATATATATGCATGGTAGGCACTCGGTCTTCCGTTTATTGTGCAGAATGATGAACTCATTGAAGGGATGCATTAAATAATCAGAAAACTGCTATTCAAATTCTCAGAATAGACATTGTAGAATTAAACCACTGAGTCCTGTGGTTGTCAGGGGCCCTAGAAAGTCAATATTCTATGTGCATAAATAAGGAAAGCTTTGCTTAGTCATTCATCTGTCAGTTGGTCGTTTCCTGTGTATGGGCAAAAGAAAACAGTGGTTAAAGGGTCTTCTCTGCAGTTTAGATCTGTATGCTGATTTAGATCAGTCTGCAAGTCATGGTAAAATTTCAATTGATGAATTTTTACGGTTCTTGTAACAGAGTCATGGGGCCTGTTCACACAAGTCTTTACCCACAACACATGGAAGTCTTCATCTTGCAGATTTTCCAATATTACAAAAGCTTAAAAAATGTTAACACTGAGTTTGATAGGAAGTGAAGCCTGTTTGTGCATCAGCAATGTTTCTACATGAAGCTAATACTTCATTTTAAAAGCACCACAGACTTCACTTGGAGTTTTTAATTAGGCTCTCTTTAGAAGTAAAATTCTTTCATTTTAGCATTTACACAAAATAATAAACCCACTATGTATTAGTTGTATTATTTCTGGCACTGCTAATGGACATTACAATAATAATATATTGATAAATAAATTAGGAAAGGTTTAAAGGAAATTAAAATCAGATTACCATTCTAACCTGTTTTATACTATCTTCTATCATTGCTACGTTCATTGACTTTCCAAACTCCATACAAATTTTGATTAAACATATTTGGAAATATTTAATAATCTGCAAGTAATATTTAGTCTCTGTGGAAACAAAAGGATTTTCAATACTTATATATTTAGCGGCTGAAGTGGTCTGGTTATGCAAATCAAAAAGAATACACACCCAACAGAAGCAAACTCCCCCCTTCCTCAAGAGGGGCAGTCCAATCTGGCATCCAGGACCTTGCATTCACCAACTGCTTAGCCTATGTCTGAAGTGTCCCTATCTCAGGAGCATGGGTGGCCCTTCCTGCAGCCAGGGATGCTGCTGTGTGACATGAGAAGGAGCTCCCCTTTCAGCAGTGGTGGTAGTTGTGACAGTACTGACTCTACACTGTCTGCTGACAGCAGCTGTAGGGTGTCACACGCTTCAACCCCTTTGTGCTCCAGAAGAATGAAGGTGTCCTTATCCTGACAGCCTCATCACATCCAACAGCCCTTTATGGATGTCTTTGGTAAGTCAGGGGGTTTAAAAGGCACTGGAAGCCTTTATTTAGGAAACTGGACTTCATTCCAACTAACACTGCATGAGCAGCCTGGTGCTCTGATTCTGGCCTGCTTCTAACTGTAATCCTGATATGACAGAGACTTCGAACAAGGAAAAATGTGGATTACAATGTGAGATGCTAGGAAGGCATCACTTGCTAACAGGTCAGACTGATGTTCAGATAAGGTATTTCTAAACTGTCTGTAATACCACAAAGCTGACTGAATCTATCCTGAAAAAACTACCCACATGATGACAGAAAATGATGTATAGTTCTAGCTAAAATAATGAACTCTCTTCCACTGAAGGCAAAGCGTACTGATGGTTTCAATTGGACAGGACTGGTTTAAGATGGAAGTGTGAGAACTGATGCTGAACATTTTCTAGCCTGCTGCAGTTTTATTCAGATTCACAAGAAAGAATGTTGTTAGCTATAGGTAAAACGTTAAGAAGATAGGACATATTCAAAAGTATTTTGGTTTTGTACCAATAATCTATTTGCAAATTTAGGAAATATCATTTGCAGAAGTTTCACAATACAAAAAGAGTATAGGAACATGGTGAACTTAAAGGATGAGAATGATGAACTAAAAATAATTCAGAAGTAGGAAAATTTTAAAAGTTTGAACCTACTGAGGCAATATTTAAAGACATACATGACTCAAATCTTAGGGTGCAGAGTCACTGAAGAATATCAAGAGTAATTTTCAAATATATCTTGTAGAGTTTAAATATAAAAATATATTTTCCAGAAATAGTTTTTCTTACTACTGAGAAGAATAATCTGGTGTATCCCCACTCTTCTGATATTTAGCCTACTGAGTATAGTTTTATTCTTTGAGTGTAACACAAACTGTAGTCTTAAATTCATCCTCTTACTGATAAGGGTTTCATGTAGGGAATACCCAGACTTTCATTTGGAAAAGACAAATTTTAAAAACAGATAAAACATCAATTTCAGCAGTACACTCATGCCTATCAAACTGTGATAATTAAAGAAATACGATGTAACTTGACTTTATATTCAAAGAAAGTTAACTTACCTTGTATTTTGTCTCTGTACAAATTGGAGTATTTCTTGCATTTGTTTCCTTCTGTGTTGCTGAAATATTGCTCATTGTAAAAGAAGAAGCAAGAGAGATTAAAGAGAAGCTAAAATAGAGAAGTTACTTGGAAACCAAAATGTCTAGAATGTCATTACATATTTAGAATATTAGTCCTTCTAGAAGCATTTACAGTTTTTTATGCCATCACAGACTCAAAACAGTAATAGCAAGAGATATAAATATTGTAATAAATACAATAACCTCCCAGCTATCATATGGCCTAAAATTTCACAGAAACAGAAAAAGTAACAAATCTCAGCTCCTCTTACTTAGAATGTAATTCTCCTAATTAATTAGTTGTGGTAAAGAGAATACCTGTTAATGGCCTAAGACATATTGTACACAATTTACCTGCTCTGATTCACAGAAAAGGGAACATATACAGTCATTGTCTTTTTGTTTTTGTTGTTGTTATTGGGATGGTATTTTATCACTCTGTCAATATGTTTTCTAGCATTCCTCTTTGAAAACATACTTAGGAAAAATCATTCTTCCACCCAGGTAGAATAGATAAAAAAACCCCATCTTTTGATATTTTTCTTATGGCATGAATTATATAAACTATTTAATTGCATGTAGTTCACCTGTCTCTTCAGCCCACTTAAACAGCTCAAAGGCAAGACTTCAAAGTTGTTTCAAAATTTTTAAAGAGATGCCTAGAAGTATTTCAGAAATAAAATATTTTTAAATTATTTCATAATGGAATATTTCAAGCAATATGAGAAGAAATAGGGAATAGAATAGCCCATGGGAAATAGATTGATTCTTACAAGGTCAATACTCATTAAGGTAAGTATAGACAAGCAGGATGAAGGGTGTGATCGAGTGAACATACCTCCTTCTACATCAGCACTACCCATTCTCACTGCTTATTACTCAATTCTGCATCCGAGATTGAATCACTGCTGTTTTTATGGAGACCTTTGGTCTTCCAGGCCAGAGAGGGTCAAGAGAGCATCTTCTACGTGCTATAGAAATAAAAATATATAAATAACTATGTAACTGAAAAACTAACTCACCTTTAATGAAATCTCATTCCTGGTACTCTCTTCATCACTTTTGAGAATCTCTAATGTACATAGTTTAACTGTGGAAACAAAACCTAAGTGACCTGGAAAACATGGGTAAAACAACCAAAAAACCTCCATATTTTTCATGCAAATTTTGGTCTGAAGCCATAGAATGGCAACAGTCTTTCCCCCAAAGTAGCTGTCAATCACAGTCCTGAATAGGTAGCTGCAAGCTGGTATCCTGGGTAGAAAACAGCAGCAACCAGGGGTATCTGCACCAGTACCTTTTGTGTAATGCCACAGGCACTGGGAAAAACGTGTCTCCCATCTTCTCTGACTTGTCCTTGAAAGCTCCTCCTTTGCCCCAACCACCAGAGATCAGCAGGCAGAATTTCCTTTGGCTGGTTCTTCATGCTGAGCATACCTTGTGGATGTCTCCATGCACAAGTACCTGCTTAATCTCTTATTGCTACAACTCACTGCATTTTATTTACGCTTCTCAGACAGGGCTTGTGACTTAAAAGGGGCTGCAACAGGCTTTCAGCAAGGCCACAGTGGGCTTGCTGGCTTTGGGCTTTTTTTTGGGGATACAATTGTATGGAACTGGGGTAATAAAATTATTCTAGTTGATGGAACAGATAGAACACATCTGAGAAGATACATTATTGCTGTTTCTGAGGGAAAAAACAAGCAGACAAATATGCAGCTTATGACCAGCAGAGAGGATGGGGGCCCTGCTCTGTCAGGTTGTTGTCCAACTGAAGATTCTCAGGGTACCATTACTAGAAGCCAGGCTCTCTGGGTGACAGAGAGCAAAGACTGCAAAACTGGTAAGGAGAGTTGCAGCAACACACAGACATCTTTCAGCTAACATCCTACAAACAGCAGCTTCCAACAGCAAATTTCGTGATGGCTCTCTGCTGAGGCAATGAGCAGGGCTTTTCACAGCACAGCGCATTTCGGGTGTGCTGTAATTGGGGTTTGGTACGTGTGCAGCAAATTCAGGAAGTGCAATTTGCACCTCCTTGTGCCAGAAACAGAATGAGTCAGATCCTTAAAGCTTCAATTTTAGCTTTGCTTCTGCCTCCTCATTGTTCTGACTAATATAATGATTTCATACCCAGCTAACTATGGTAAAAGCCAGCTGCATGGCCTCTAGGTTAGAGCCAGTTCATGCTGGCGTCAAAGCTAAAAGACTCCCACAGTTTTCAGGGGAGCAGCTGCAGGCCACTCCAGCTACCTGTAAGCAAAATTATTAACTGCACTAAGAAACACATGAATCAAGATACATTTTAATAATACAACACACTGCATCAGAAATCATTAGCATCTCAATTCTTAGGTGTCAAATTTGAAACATCTGAAAGAGGCCAGAAGTTCAGAAAGAATTAAGCAGATAGACATAAGACTTCTAATATATTAAAAAACATAGTAACATCCCAGCACAAGAAACTTAAAATAGGAAGCAATTTTAAATGCAAATCTGGCTCTCTAAAAATAAGAAAAAAAGCCCTAGAAAAATGCTCTGTATGGTTTTGGCCCTAGATGTGCCCCAATTACAGCACACCCCAAATGCTCTATGCTGTGAAAAGTCTTGCTCACTGCCTCAGCACACACTCATCTAACAGCACAGGATCAGTGTCACGTGTTAACTTGGTGTGACCTTGGTCTTGGGCAATGGGCAATACTGAAACCTGTCTTTCACGAGACTCTGTGTATACCCACTGGCACTTTTAATGGTCAGCGTACACATTTACAGAATACAGGCTTCCTTCCAATTTATTTCATTACCTACTATAATTAAAGTATTTCAAAACCCATTTTTTACTAACGGGTAGGAGGTTTTTTCCTTCTGTTTGTAGATTAACTCTAGTAATTTGTGAAGAACACTGCTGGTGAAATTAGTTAAAATAATGTAACATTTGAAAGATTTAGTAACAGTTTTCTTTCCCTGTGTTCTCCCACTGGAACCACAACTTGGCCATGTGTTTTATAACTGTTTTACCTTCTGATCTTGTGTAAGCCAAAACCTTGGTCTGACAAATGATATTGTGAGAGCAGTTATCTAAAACTGCCTGGAGCTCTGGCAGAATCAGGCCAAGAGCCTTGACGCTTACCCTGCAAAAGGTAACGAGGGTTTGCGGGTTTGGCTATTGGCAGAGTAAGATTTCATTTGGTTCTGTTAAGCTGTTGTAATTACAGAAAATGAAGACCCCATCATTTAGTAGTGTTCCTAGTTAGTCCACAACATTTTTTCTGAAAAGGTTAGGATAAGGTCAGTGGTGAGACCCTGAAGCTTCCCCACCTCTCCAGAAGAATTGCAGGGAGAAAGACCAGGGTAATTCGACACAGAAGTCAGACTTTGTGTGTGCTTGCTGTACAGTATTCTCTAGTCTCAGAATAGTGCAGCTGACAGCTAGGATCCCTCCTTTCTAACAGATGTCAGGTGTATTTCAATAAATACTGAAACCATGGATAGCTTTCTGAGCCTGATGTGAAAACCAGAGATTCTAAGGTTTCCTGCACACAATTTGTAACCTCCTTAGAGGGCCCGATTATCAGCCTTGCCTGCCTATCAAGCACTACTCCCTTTTTGGGTCAAAGAGCCATCAAAATGGGGTCAGAGGACTAGCTCATTATTTCCCGTCTTCTGAGCAGTCTGCTCCCAGTGTGTTTCTTGGCTCCTCTGTGACGCACATGGCATTGTTTGTGGAACAATGTCATGTTTTAATGATTTGCAAAGTACTATGAATCGTGCATATTAAAGATACTCAGCAAGCATAAACAGCTGCTATTTAGTGCAGCAAAGTTTTATAGAATTTCAAGGATATAGACTAATTATGTGTTTAACAATAAGTCCCCATTACAGTGACCTTACTTTAAATGCCCATCAAAACCTCAATAAACTAGCAATAGCACGAGAGACATTAATGTAGGGTTTTAAAAAATATTTTTAATCTAATTTGCTACATCGGAAGTAGCAATATTTTCAGATGGATTTTAGCTAAAATCTATAAAATAACTATTAAAAAAAACTATGTACCCTTGCCAAATAAATAAATTTCCAGAACCCGTGAGGTGTCTGACCCCAGCGTGACCCGCTGCCACTGCGCTGGTGTCACTGGCGTCATTCCCGACCCCCACCGCCCGGAGCGCAGGCCCGGTGTGTCACGTCACATCAGCAGCTGGCGTACCCTGCGGAGCTGCTGCTCCTGGCCGGCACGAACTGCGGCCGAAGGTGTTCCCGGCTCCAGCTCCCGCACGGCCCGGGCGCGGCCCGGACGCGGCGCCTCCCGGAGCAGCCCCGCCTGAGGCGGCCCGGCTCTGCGCCACGGCGCCCCCTGGCGTGGCGGGCCCNGGCCCCGCGGAGAGCACTGGCCCCACACCGGGATCTCGGGGAGCACCGACCCCACACCGGGATGGCGGGGGAAGGGGCTGCCGGAGGCGCCGGAACATTATTATTATTTTTAGGGACAGTAAAACGTTGTGGCGACTGCTCCATGCAGGAAGCCTCATTTAAATTAATTGCAGCTCCTCGTTACAGCCGCATTACATTTCTGTAAAGAAATACATTAAAAGATACAAAGTGGTGGAAATGTCAGGCCAGTAATAATATAAGCTGAATAAACCTTCCCTTTTTGAATAAAACCTTGAGAAGAGGGTCTGCAATATTTAACCTAAAAGACAGTGCACCTGGTAGGCAGAAATTATCATCATCCCTGTGTCAGGAGCAAGTTAACATTTCAGATAATGAACAAAAAGTGCTTCTAAAATGATGTTTGTAGAGGTTAACTATCGTTTCCTTCCTTAACTGTAATAAAGTTGTATTAAGGTCATATTTCCATTCCCTATTAATGCAACTCCACAGATGACCAACTGATTTAAATTAGAGAACATTTACTAGTTTGTTTTCTCCTTTACAGCTGCTGCAACAGCAGGACCAGCGCCTCCAAAATCTGCCTGGGCCTCTGGCAGCACCAGCCACTGGAGCTGGAAACCAGGGCGAAGTGAACAGCTGGCTCGAATGAACGCCTGGGAGCCCACACCCTCGCTCTCCCTCAAAAAACAATGTTTATTGCATTCTTATTTCACTGAAAGGAAAGTAATAGGCATTTGGGAGAACAACCAACATCTACAGGCTGGTGTATGGGAGGACATTACAATGTTAGCCTGTCTGGCAATCTCTTACTTCTCTCTCCCTATTTGATAATAAAAAGAATGACTGGACAAATGTCCCTTTCACACTTTGGTCCTCTGCTTTTTGTTCTCTGTCACCCTCTGTAAAACAACACAGACTAGCTGAGCCATTAATAGTTTGTCAGATTCCAGAGTCTGGGATGCATTTTCGCCAGCCTGTCTCTATCCGGAGGGAAGTGCAGAGCTGCTGCAGCAGCCATAAAAGCACAAGAGGTCCCATACATCCCTCTGGCTCCTCTCATGCGGGAGGAGAATCACTCCGATCCTATGGATAGGAGTGCGCGGCCTGGACGCGCAGGACATAGCATATCCTATCCTATGGATAGGAGTCCGTACTGACATCTCTGCCGTCTCTCCTGTGTCATCTCTCAGCACACTGTTCCACTCCCCTCTCTAAGTGTCTGTGCTACTTAAAGCAATTACAACTCGAGTGACTCATTACACCACAGGTCTTGGAGTCACTCCCCCATACAAGAAAATAAAAGCTCTCCCTCTTTTCTATGACATCCACTTTCTGCTGGTATTTGAGTGGGACAGTGGCAACCCAGAATGGTCACCCAACACTTCTTCTCAAGTGGCTTTGTTACCCCTTAGTGACTTGGTAGAAACAACAAATACACAAATTCAAATGGAATGGAACTGGAATGCTCCCAGTGATACACTCAGTGTGCAAGGCAGTGACTTGAAGGTGGGAAACTGCCTCTCCCTGAAAGATGAAGACTCTGAAGCTGCCTACATGTGCATCATCTTTCAGATTCCCTTGAGCTGACAGCTTCCCCACCTACCTGTGTGAAGTTTTAAATGGCAACAATGAAGGGAAAGAAAAGTACTAATAGAGAAAGTGAGATAACAAAAACACAAAATAGAAAAGTATGCTAAAAAGAAGCTCAGCAGCGGGGTTAGAAATCAAACTTTCCCCTGAAAACAGCAACAGAAATCTAGCCAAGGAACAACGGTCTCGGTACGTTTTGGAAACGAAAAGTGGAATAATTAGAGGCACATCTTATTTTATCACTAATACATAAGAAGTATTTTCTACCATCCTAATTATGGATTTCGTCCTGTAAATCTTTACTTGCATGAGAAGTTTGTACTTGCAATGAATACTAAATGCTTGGAAGATGTTTATGCCATTCTTTAAAAATTTGTTTATTGGGAGACTGAAACAAAGCAGTAGATTGTAGCATCTAATTATGAAAAAGAGGATACGCATCGCAGCCAAGTATTGTGGCACTCTCTTCTTTTAAGGTGAACACCACAAATGCTGAAAACATTCAGATTAAAGTAAAAAGTTTATAATTTAGGTACATGTTTTTTAAACTGAAGATCAATCTGGCAAATACCAACAAGCAAACTGCTCCTGTTCAACATAAGCACACTGTATTTTACTTCTGAGATTAAGAGCTATTTTTAATCTTTACTGCTTTATTGTTGTTTTAAAAAGTGTCTAGATATATGTAAATATTTACACACATAAGTATTTTACAATCCATAGAATCACTTTAAAAACAGCGCATTTGCAGAAAAATATCAATATGGAAACATATAATATTACAATGCTATTCATATAATATTTATGTTATACATTAAATACAAATTATGATATATTCTTGTTCAGAAAAGCTTTCAAGCTCTGACAGCATTATTTGACAGTTAACACATGGAAAAACGGAAAGAAAACTATTTTATTATCCTCCACTAGAGGGAGAGAGAGCAGCTCTTGTTGCTGGGCAGATTCCGCAAACCGTTTTATACTGCCCCATTTAAAGCAATTATGTCAAGTTTAGGGAAAAAAAAAAAAACCCCGAGCACTGTAGTCCATTATATTATGAAATATGAAGTAACTCCTAAAATTCTAAAGCCCTGAAATCTAAAATTTCATTGCTGCTAGGGTAATTCCTGGAACCAATACTACACCATATTGATTTCTTTAGACATAGATGTTTGCATATTTATAAAAAAACCTGAAATAAATAGCAAAACTAACAGAAATTATTTTATCGAAAAGCAGTTACTAATTTGATAACAAATCAAAATTACCTATATTGTACTTTACATTGTGTATTGGATATAGAACATTCCTACAGGTACTGCATCATTTTCACTGCAGAACAAAGTCAGGAATATATTTTAAACTTCATGTTTAATCTGCAGTAAAACCAAACTTACTGGTTTCAACAAAACGCATGCAAAACATTTACTTCATACCCGACTGGAGTAAAATATTTCAAGAGAAAAAAATTAGAAAGCTACTGCGCACAGATTAATAAAGTGATTTGAATTCTGGAAAATGAAGGGCTAAGTTCCAGCACCACTGAAATAAATACTTTAATTTATATTAACTAGTTCAGCGCTAATTTGACCTTGCTGGAATTTGCAGTTAATTTGGTATATTTGCAACAGGTGCAATCCACAACCAAGTCATGCATTGAATGCTCTGAGATCTCTTACATGCACGAGTCTGACCCGGAGGAAGTGACTGCAGTGCCAGTGTGAGTCATGTCGGAGGCCCCGAGTTCTCCCTCCTCGCATGGTACTTCAGATGTTCAGCCAACTGCAGCCACACCCTTTTGCTCACACATTTTAAACCAGAAAAGCGAGATATCACCATGTGCAAAACATGTTAGTATTACAATAGCACTTAGGACTAATAGGATTTTTCTTGATAAGATGGTTTTTTTACCTTCTCAATATGCAACTTTGATTGCTCACGTACAAAGCTGAAACTAAATAACACTGTAAAGAGGAAGTGTTTTATCATCTCTTCTTTTGTTTTGTGAGCGTCATTCCTCCTGTGCTGTGACTTTCTGAATCAGGGAAATAAATATAATGAGTTGCAGAACACACATTTTCCTGTGGATGTCTTTATCTACAACATGGAAATGTAGGTTTGCTGTTGCTGCTGCCACTGGAGAACTTAAAAGTGTGTGGGTGGCAGCAGTTCAGTTCAGAAGCAGCAGCCACTGTACATACTCCTACCCATCTAATGTACCCTGCCAGCTCTTTAGGCTTCTTCTCCAGCCCAGTGTCCTGTTCCTACTCACTTTCTCCCTTCGTTCTTGCTGCATTTCTTGTGGCAGGATGAACCTGGCTCCAACCTCTCATGTGAAGCAATACTCAGTGTTGCTGGGGCAACCTCTAATATGAATCTTGACTGATAAAGTCACTGATAAAATAGCCCCTCCACTCTGAGGCAGGACCATCCACCTCTGCAGCATCCCCATCTGCTGAGAAACATCCTTTGGTCCTTTTAATATACTCCAGAAAACTTTCACATCTCTCACGGGATACACAGAGGAGTTTTTATACAATTTAATTGAAAGAGCATAGCCTTAGATTAAATACCACAAAGAAATTCTTCCCTGTGAGGGTGGTGAGCCACTGGCAGAGGTTGCCCAGAGAAGCTGTGGCTGCACTATCCTTGGAAATGTTCAAGACCAGGGAACATTGGTCTTGATGTTTTGGTCTTTGGTCAACTTGGTCTAGTGGATGGTGTTCCTAACCAGAGCAGAGGGTCTGAAACGACATGATCTTTAAGGTCCCTTCCAACACAAACCATTCTATGATTCTGCACCATCCTCCTGAAGGATCTAAGAAAATTGGACAGGATCTCCTGTATCTGTAGCTGCTGCAAGGCATCAGCTCTTGGAGAGAGAAGAAAGAAGACAGAAAAAACAAGTAGTTATTCTCCAAATGGAAATCTCCATGCCAGCAATGATAAAAATGTTGCTTTTTCCTCTACTTTTGAATTCCATTCCCGTGGATTCCCATCTCAGTCTTGGATGAACTTGAAGATAGCAAATTAGTTCATTCTTTCTCATTTGAGTAAGACTATGCAGCTATCATGGGAGTAGGCGGGGGAATTGCTAGAAATGTTCATATTTTCTCAGTGTATTTTTTGAGGATGTTGTTTTGTGGTGAATCCACCAAAGATACCAAGGATTCTCCACAGACAGGCAGTGGGAAAACAAGAAAATATGCAATATTTCTGTTTGGCAGTCTGGAAATGAAGAGAGGGCACAAGCTTTTAGGGTGTCATAAGAAAGCTGTGCAGTCCCTATGCCAAATGACAAACCAAGCTCCTATTTCAAACCTTTCCTTCCTCATCAATCACTGCAACACTACCACTTCATGGGAAGCAGGGTGGCACCTTAATGAGAGCTTTAGGGAGGAGAGTGATCAGCACTACAGCAATAGTAGAGGAAAAGTGCTGGGAAGAGAAATAGCACTTGGTATTTTCATCAGTTCACATTTCCAGAGGGCTGAATGGTCTGTAAGCTCTGCATCACAGCTTCCCTTTTGAACAATGCGGATTAAGCAAGTGGTTGAACCTTAAGAGTATGGTCTGAATAAATTAACTGCTAGATGGGTTGAAACTGGATGGAATCCTGGGCTTGAAAAGTAGCAATCAATGGGTTGATGTTTAGTTGGTGGCCAGTACAAGCAGAACACTCAGGGGTCAATACTGGTGCCAGAATTGTTCATTACCTTGATTGTAACTTGGATAATGATATAGGATGCACCTGCAGCAGATTTTCAGGCAATACTAACTTAGAAGGGATGATTTCAAACCAAACAGTGGAGGTTCAGTTGTGCGGCCGCTGAGAAACTTAAAACTGGGTCAACAGAAACCTTACGAAGTGTAATGAGGAGTGCAAAGTGAACACATGGGGTTAAATAGTGCCAGGCACCAGTGCAGGCTGTCAGAGCAGCAGCAGCAGCTGAAGAGGATGTGCCTGTCACAGTGGACACTAAGTTGAACATGAGCCAACAGGGTGTTTTCATTGTGAATAAAGTGAACCACAGTCTGAGCTACATTAGGAAGGGAGCACAGACAGCAGATGAATGGAAATGATTATCCCTCCTTATTTAGTGATAGTGAATCCACATCTGGGAAAATGTGTCCTGTTTGGGGTTCCTTAGTTCAAGAAGAATGTCAAGAAAGAGGAGAGGGGCATGCAGAGGGCTGATGAGATGGTAAATGGCCTACAGCATACAACTTGTGAAGAAATGTTGAAGAAGTTGAGCTTGGTCTGCCTGGCAGAGAAGAAAATACGGGGATATCTGACAACAATCTAAAACTACCCAAAGGGGAGTGGCAAAGGTCATTGAGCTGGATTCTTCTCAGTAGTAGTGAATGGCAAAACCAGAAGGAAAAGTCACAAGGCGAGTCCTTGGAGTTGTGATGCATGTGTATCCTTGTGGATATATGTGGTTGTGCATGGCTGGTGCCACGCAGGAACATACTACCCAGAAAGGCTGGCCAGTCTCTATCCTTGAAGGCTTTCAAGGGCAGCTTAAGCAAGGCCATGACTGACCTGCAATACCACAGGTCATAGTCCTGCTTCCAGCGGAAGGCTGGACAGGGTGGACCCCAGAGATCCCTTCCAACCACCACTTCTAGGACTATGCTACCACAGTGCCCCCTAGACAGTAAAGGAAATTGAGTTATCAAATCTTCCTACTTCTGCCTTCTTCCCTCTCTCCCTCCATTCCTCTTTCCCTTTAAGTTATATTATGACATCTAATTACCTTTATGCTTAAGGGACTAGTAAAACATCCTTCCTTTTCAGTTGGGGTTACTCTGCTTGCCATCCAAGCATTTGACACAGCTAAGATTTCTAAGGCACCAGAGTCTGTCAGACCTTGTTTACAGCTTATTTTACTGCATCAGGCACCTTTTTCTTCTTAGCTAAAAACTGCAGACTTTTTCTGATATGATAGGATTGTCCTCCCCATTCTTACAAAATGGAGTTTTTTCCTTACTGGACATAATTTGTACTCTGTTAGACCTGCACGTGGTTACAATTCCAGTAGATCCATACATGCTCATCTTCCCAAGAGATAACATAAATCCAAGATTACAGCCCAGAACCACAACAGTATATGAACCAAAGCTGCTGAAGCAGTATGACATAGCTAAGTGAATTCTGTATCAGATCAAATCTCTGTTGGCACAAGGATTTAGGCACATAGGCAGCATCTCAGGTACTGGAGATAACAGCCAGTCAAATCTGTTTCTGTGGCAGACTTAATAAAGGATGTTAGCATGTTAGATAATTCAGAAATCCAAGTGTATGTGTCTCAAACTTGAGTAATAACACCAGCTGATAAGCAGCAAATTTCAAGTGTCAAGCCTCTAGCACTAAATCTTTTAAGAAACCAGACTCCAGTTAAAAAGCTAATGCCAAGTTATAAATTAAATTCTGGGATAGCAGTGCCCATATACTGTTGGACAAGGTATTATTGTAAAAGATGAAATAACCAGGGAACATGCATACTGCAGAATGACACATATTTGCAATGCACTATCACAGTCTTTTAAAATGGAAATCTAGTTTTGTTTATGAAGGAGACATAAATAAGCCCAATCACAAATCTCTTGACATTAATCTAGTTATTTATTCTGGAAAAAGATTTCTTTTTGAAGACTACAATGCAAAGTAGTGTAAGTTTTATGTAAAGACTGAAGCCATAGCAATAGCCCATAGTCTGCCACACACTTGAACCAAACCCAGACAGAAGTGTTTCATATTGCTATATTTGATGGGCTAGATCCATAATGGAACAGCATATTTTTTAATGAAAAAAACAGATCAGATTTGCATTTTTAAACGTCAGATGGAGGAAAGAGTCAAGTAAAATTATAGAAAAAATATTTTAAAACCCCAAATGCATATTTTTAAACCCCTTCAGACCATTTCTTCTTTGACAGAATCTGTGCCACGTTTTGCACACAGGCAGTATATGTAACACCATTAAAATATTCCTGTTGGCCTCTCCTCATTTTGTCTTCTCTCAAGATATACTTCTTATATATTCTTGAACAACCTTCATTTATGCTACTCAGTGCACTGCTAGGACATCAAGAATCTCTGAGGATGAAAGTTATGTGTGGTGGCACACAGTCACCTTAGCCTGGGTATATTCACTGCAAATAGAGCAACGAATTGCAGAATATAAACCTCATTAGTCAGGTTACTTAGAAAGGGCCAACCGAGGAGTGGATAGTGGTCTGAAAAAGTAATGTATTTTTGCATATCTTCTCCCAAGGGTGGAATATTTTTTAAACTTATTTATTGTGCGAATAAAGTACCATACAATGAAACTTGCCACCTGCATTGTCAGGGTGGTTTGGATACATAAATTCAACCAGCCACTCTGAAGAAAACAAAATTCAACGGCCATTAAAATCTTGATACTGGCTGCTTTTATTGGATTATATCCTCCAACTCTCTGGGATGTAAATTTCCGGCCATAACCTGTGCAGCAATAAACTTCATTCAGCCACAAGAGTGTGCATGTGAGAGGACTGCAAATCTGCTCCGCCAAACCAGAATTAGCCGGTATCGCAGGAATGAAAGAGCGTGGAGATTTGAAATTGCAGGGAATGGAGACAAGGCGGTGCAGAGGACGAGCTGCCTGGGGGGCAGGCGGCCCCAGACCGGTGCCGCACTCCTATGGAAAATAAGCCCTGGGGCGGTGAGCAGGGGCGAGGTTGAGCTGGCGCGGTCGCAGAGCGGAGCCGGGCGCAGGTGGACACCGGAGCCCGCAGCAGCCCCCGGGGTCCCGGGGCGCGGACCACTGCCGCGGCTTGGGCTGACAGCGGGGTCTCAGCGCCGGGGCGAGCAGGGACGGCGGCGCTGGCGGAGCTCGGCGCGGTGAGTACCTCGGGAGGAGCCGGGAGCCGCCGTACCACACCAGCAGCGGCACCGGCAGCGGCACCGGAGCGGGCGGGGAACGCGAAGCGGCCGCGCCGCCTGCGGCAGAGGCGCGCTGGGCTGGGCTGTGCGGGGCTGTGCGGGGCTG
>VZRR01002584.1:375614-410097 GCA_013398015.1 Oreocharis arfaki
CCCGCGGGCCGAGCCCACGCCCCCGCCCCGGCCCCGGGCTGCGTGACAGCCGCTGCTGAGCTGTCCCTGTGGCAGCCCCGCGGCCCGGGCGGTGGCGGCCGTCCCCGCCCCAGCTCTGCTTCGCATAGGTGAACCGAGCCGGGGTGCTGGGAAGGCGACGTGTGTGAAGCTCCCAAAGCTGCTCTCTTGGGAGAAAAAAGTACATCCCCTGCCTTCGGGCTGCTCCCGAAACGGGCTGTAAGCCTGTACAAAATAGAGGTGCACGCCTAGTGCTAGCTGCCCATTCCCTTGGTACCAACGGGAGAAAACTCCGCTGTCTGAGCCAATTCCGCCGTCCCCGGGGACGGGGCACCACGCGTGGGTCACACCGGGGCACAACTACACCGGGGGATCTCCGGGGAGGCCGCCCGAGCAGGGCTTGGGAAACATCCCTCAGGGAGGGGCAGCAGGGCAGCATCCCCGGTCTGGAAACGGAACTGCTGCCGACTTCATGCAAACTTGTGACCCGGGCAATTAGTTTAGCCTTTTAAGCGTTTAATTTCCCTGATTTTGTGTTCCTTGCCGTTGTTACGCACTGGGGCTCTGACTGGCAGAGATGGCCGGTGTCCACATCTCAATGAACTTGCTGACAGCTGAAGTGCTCGTCATGTTAGCAAGGTGAAGTCCGACTGCCAAAACATACGACAACCAAAATAAACCATGTTTTTAGCAATGTTTCCTCTGTATGTCTTCAGCAACCAAATAATTATATGTGGCATGTTTACTGGGAATATTGCAAAGTAAAACTCATTACTAGTTATAATGCATTTATGAGTTATCCATTGAAACTGCCTTTAAAGTACAATTTTATTCTATAATTTTTACCACTGAGGCAGTCAAATGCTGGAATAAGTTGACCAAATGTATATATAAATTATTCATCATATGGACTTTTTATACAAAGAACAGATGTTTTTCAGTGATCTAGCTGAATTACAAGCTAGAGAGCCATAGCTCCACTGATGGTACATGGAACTTGGGTGTTTTGCTACTTACTTTGGTCTTATTACGGCACCTGCATTTGTCCCTAAAATAGCTCATGACTCAGGTTTTCAGAAAAGCTCAGCATCTTTGCAGGCACTAATGCTTGGGCCATGTTTCTAAGAGCTCTGCGTACTTTGTGTGCATATAGTCTAAAAAGCTATTCTGAGAAAAAAAAAATCTACTTCATTTCCAGGTGACCAAACAAGAATCCAGATTCCTCTGCCTTTAAATGAAATTCCTTCTGAGGGGCTGTATTCAAACACTATTACTGTGAGTGGGTCTTCACTGTCTTGCTTGTTGGGGAAACTGGCTGGCTCCACAAATCAGCTACTGTCATTTTCATTACAGTTTCTCTAGGATTTCACAATTGCAAAGAGTCCCTTGGGCTCCTCTGCCTTTCATGAGCCTGTTCTTGGCAGTGCTGTGGTGTGGGAAGAAGGCTAAAGGCAGGTAAGTGCCTTTCTCCTGGGTGCAACAGGCCATGGGGCGATCATTCAGTTCTGGGGAGGGGATCCAGGCATCCAATCCTTGCTTTATGCAGACACTGAGAGTTTGTGCAGTAATTGGAGATAACCCCCCCTGCTTTTGAGTGTATTCACTCTGAACTTTTGACCTCAGTGAAAAGTTAATAGTATGAAAGTAATAATAAGCAAGAATTCAGTTCAAATTGAAAATATATGCATTTTCTGAAGATTTGTGGGGGTTGATGCAAGCATGACATTAACTTGCTTCTACTCAATCTAAGCCTGTTCTGTCAGCAAGACTGCAAGAGGAGTATCATGACTTTGCAGCTCAATATCAATAATTTTTCTTCAAATAATTTAAAATATATAAAAGATGTGCCTGTTTCCAGTACAAAGAAAAAATTTTTTGTATCCAGTATAACGATTCAGGTGTACACAAAACCAGTCAAAGGTAAAAGAGAGAAAGGTGAGGCTTTACATTTAATCTTGACTCTGAATCTTCAGTTACATAATTTTGTATTCCATTATCTAAGATGCACTGCAATATCCCTCATACATTTTCATTAATTTTATACAGAGCATGTGCAACAGCTTGCGATTTTCCTTCGTTCTGCCTCTTCTCATTATTTTCCATTAGCATGATTATTCACTGTGTTTATCACCTTTATGTAGCTAGTCTCTCTCTGCCTTGTGAGTGGGCTGAATCCTCTGCAAGTAGTCCTGTGACCTACAGCAGCAGAGCATCTGGCTCCGAGTACGTTATTAGGAAAGGGTTGAGATGTCATCTTTAAGACCTACCTTTTGTAGAGGAAGGGTGAGGTATAATCATGACTAAGGCTGTCCTCGTTAATTTTAATTAATAATATAATTTAATAATTGTGACCAGGCTATCCTTTTTTGGTCAAAAAACCAGTCTGCACCACTGCATGGCTCTGACTTCTTCCTCTGCTGCCTGTCGTGCCTCAAATACTCTGCAGGACCTCTAGAAGGACCTCTAAGCACCATCCCCATTCTCTGTTTCTCAGTTTGGAAAGGAAAAGCATTTCAGTATCTGTTTCCACTGGCAACTCATCAACTGATCCCAGCTTATTTGCCTGTGCAGCAAGTGTTAAATGTGCACAGTTCTTGTTCTTCCTGACTGTGTCACCAATACCTTCCATGGCCAAGTTAGGGCTAGTGACAACTTTGTTGCTAAAGATCATCCATCTACGAAAAATTTGCTACATATTTTAGCTGCAGCTCACTTATGAGGCAGATCAGTGTGCTCTTGGAAGAACCTACGTGCTCAAGCTGCCCTTAGTTACACATGACTACCTGCACTGCAAGGAAGGGTCAGGTGGCACTTGACTACAAAGGGAACTTAGGCAGCAGCCAGGCTGGAGAGGCTGCTTGTTATCAACAGGTGTTCATTGGTGTCTGGGACTGGCCAGCTCTGGCTCCAGCTATGGATTACTGTGGAATGCCTCAGGGCCTTCTCTGTGTGTTTATCTAGCAATAAGAAAAAAAAGCAAAACAGTTTGGAAAGGTAGTAACTTGAGAAGCAAAATGTACTCACGTATTTAAAGACAAATTTTCAGTTGGTACACAATCTGGGTTAGTCCATTCACTGCCTGTTTGCAGCAGTGAGAAGCCAGCCCACAGGCACAAAATCTGAGGGCTAACAGGAGACATGAGGAGCTTTTTAAAACAATTTTTGATAACTTATTTCTCTCTTTCAACTGTTGTGAAGCTGATGTTTCTTTTTATTTCTCTGGAGAAGAAAAGAAGACAAAAAATTACCATCTCTGGTAATTTGTACCATTGCATTTCTAGTCTCCATGGAAACCTATGTGGCGCTCCACAGTTGGGTAAGATTTGAATGTGTTGCAGCAGAAATCAGATGGAGACTGGATTCTGCACCTTGACTGTTAATCAATTAAAAGTGGTTTTGAGATTATTTTCACCTTGTGTTGCAATCTTTGCTTAGAGTAACTGTAGAATAAACCTAAGTAATCAAATTAAGCTAGTATGGCCTGATCCTCTGTGCACCTATGCACATAACCCTGCCACTCAGTTTGATTCTGATAGGCATCAGCATTAATTTGGAACAATTCTTTGTTTTTAGTAGGATTATAAGGATTAATACTATGGAAACTGAAAGCATAATAGCAAACTGTTGTCACGTTGACTCTAATAAAAAGCTTTCCAGAGAGGTAGTAACAATCGCCTCGTTGTGATTTATGTAAGCAAAGCATTTGGAAAATTAAGAATCTTAATTCCTTATCTTTTGCTGTCTTCATTCTTGTTCTTCCACTGCTAAGGAAGAAATACACTTCCAAAATGGTTTCCTCCGAAAAGATGCGGTAACTTCATCTGCCTGCTGCTTCAGGATTTCACTTCTTTAATTCAAGCTTTATGAACTTGAACACAAAGGCACCTCATCTTACTGGGACAGCAGAAGGTGACACAGAGAAGTAATATACAGAGAGAGACCAGTCTTTTTTGTAACCACAGTCAACCCATGAAGAGTGAGTGCTCTCAGCCACCTAAAAGTAAGTAAAACATATAGTAATGGAAATAATGCAGCCTACTGTCAGCCTCTAAATACTCCTGCATAGACAGCCATGATAATAAGGTATACAAAGAAATAAAGTATTTGGACAATTTTCTAAGTATTTTACATTTGGACAATGAAATCACAGTATTCACTACAACTGCACTAACAACAGTGATAAAATATGATAGTGATTTATGGTATTTGCTATAACCAAACTACAAAAGCTGATCATTTTGTATGAATTTTTTAGGTGTTTACTGCATTTACTTCAGAATACTGTGGAGAAAATGTATGCTAGTCGAGAGGATATTGGATATGATTTTGGACATGACTCAAAAGTTGGAAGTAAGCCAATTAAACCTAATCCAAACATTGATGGAGGATGGGCTTGGATGATTGTACTTTCCTCTTTCCTTGTGCACATACTCATCATGGGATCCCAAATGGCCCTTGGAATACTCAACATGGAATGGCTTGAAGAGTTTAATCAGAGTCGTGGCTTAACAGCGTGGGTTAGCTCCCTCAGCATGGGCATCACACTCATTGTAGGTATGTGCCAGCATCACATATTTTCAAACTATGTAGATTTTTAGAATATGTTTGCCATTCATCCCTAAAGTATTTTCTTAAAATTGTGCTGAGTTGACTTTTTAAAGTCACCAGGTCACATTTTACAATCTAGATGGAGCAAGAGAATAACAGGGAAGATGATAGGGAAGACAGTCCAGGAGACTGACTGCATGAGCAGAAAAGGAACTTCCAGGTCTCATTAGAATTAAGAAAACATGATCTGTGAAGCTTGGAGTCCTCCCCATACTCCGTCTGTGAGAAGAAGATGTTGAATTTGCACAGTTTATATTTTAGTTTGGCAGCTGAATGAAAATGTATTTTTTTAGTTGTAGTCGGATCAACCCAAAATAGTATCTGGAGGAAGTGTTTGTGTATATATGTACATATACACCTATGACTCCCTAAATGAAGATTGAAGAAGTTATGTTTAGATCTGCCTAAAATATTCCACTAAAAACAAAATAAAATGCTTAACTTCTGGTTACTTGTGAAAAAATCTTGCACTCACACAGCATCACCATTGGCAACAAGTGTTTCAGCTTATTCCTCTGTTTCAGCTGTCCCTTCTTCATGGGGCAGCTTTGATTTTAGGTCTTACAGGTATTTGCTAAGTATTTAATCGGTTGTATTTCTCTGTCCGTGATTTTTAGAAGTAATATGAAAAATAAACCGAGTTGCATGAGTTGCCTGATACTTAACATTCTATTTGAAACATTAAGAAACTTAAGGTGAAAAATTATTAGAGCATAAAGAATTAAATGAATAATTTATCATTTCTTTCATGTTTTTTAACAGGTCCTTTCATTGGTTTATTCATCAGCATGTGCGGGTGCCGCACGACAGCTATAATTGGAGGGATACTGAATGCCCTGGGTTGGATACTGAGTGCCTATGCCTCAAATGTGCACTACCTCTTCCTCACCTTTGGAGTGACAGCTGGTGAGAACTGATCTAATGTTTGAAGGTTCTTTCAATTATTTTTGATTCCTTTGAAGCTTACCTGAGTGAATAAAGAGGGAAGGTAGACTGTAAAGTTATTCCAGCTCTGCTTTCACACTTTTTACAGTCTGTTATCTTTTTAGAAAACTTATTTATTCAGTGGATTGGGCCCAGTGACTTCTTTTGTCACTCAAATCTGCCATGTGAAGGTGGTACTTCTATCAGTTTCACCCAAGTGAATACATTAGAGGACACTTTTAATTAGGAGAATTAGTGTAACCCAAACTCTAACAAGTAAAATGTAAAGATGAATTTTATATCTAGCTGACTCCTCTCCTTGTCACAGGATGGAATGACAAATGTTTTCTCCAGAAGTTGCTCCACATTAATAAAATACTGGATTATGATAATTCTGCACTGCTTCAAAACATGTTTTAAAGGGTGAAGTGGGTTACAGCTGGTAGGCAGCTAAGCTGTACACAGCTGCTCACTCACTCTCCCACAGTGGGATGAAGAGAGAATCAGAAAGGTAAAAATGAGATAAAGAGAGTTTAGTAGATAAAGCAAAAGCTGGATGCACAAGCCAAACAAAGGTAAGGAATTAATTCACTACTTCCCATGGGCAGGCAGGTGTTCAGCTGTTTCCAGTAAAGCAGGCTTGGTCCTGTGTGACTATTACCTGGGAAGACATTGCCACAGCTCCAAGTGTCCTCCCTTCCTCCTCCCTTCCTCCAGGTTTATTGTTGAATACAACATCTCATGGTATGGGATGTCCCTTAAGTCAGCTGGGGTCCCCTGTCCCACTGCTTCCCCTCCCAGCTTCTGGTGCTTCTCCTGCTCATGGAGGATGAGAAAAAGGCCCTGATGCTGTGTAAGCACTGTCCAGCAACAACTAAACCAACTGTCCATGTTATCAGCAGTGTTTGGGTGACAGATCTAAAACACAGCACCATATGAGCTGCTAGGAAGCAAATTAACTCTGTCCCAGCCTCATTTTGCATAATGCATGGGGCTGTATATCATACCTAGTTTCCAGTAACGGTTATTCAGATTGTATCAACAACCACTTAGAGCAACTAATATTGCTACCATTTTTAAAATCGAAATGACTGAAGTAATGTTTTATCATTTTAATTGAAATTAGGTGTCTAGAAAACCTTTTGACATGTGTAAGAGCCCAATCAAAACATAAAAAGGCATACATGTTTAGGCATCTTCCTTCAAAACCAACAGATCCTTAGTGTCTGAATGCTCAGTTTCTAGCAAAGTTTCTTGTGAAAAAATTCAGTTCCTTGAAGTAAGTTATGTAGAAGAACCCAGTATTAAGTGCTTAAAGTACTACTCCATTTTATTTGCTGTTCATTTTTGAAAAGAGAAATTGTTCATAGACATGAAACGAAAAGGTAGAAGTTATCCATGTAAGAAACACAAATTTTGGTCTTTTATTACTATCTGAGCAACAATGAGCAGTTCAAGGGGCTTTGAAATATTACTCACTCCACAGATAATATGGCCAGTTATGTTTGCAAATGAGGCAGTATCTATGTTATATTTGCCAGAGGGAAACATGAAAAAAAGGGATTGTTTGCAATGCTAGTAATAGCTTCAGTACCTTGCATTCTCTCAAACTGTCCTTTCATAGAATTTCATAGAAATCTACAGAATTTTGATACATAAATTTTTATCTAGCTTTCTAGATGGAGAAATATTGAGACTAGCAAAGATCACTGTGATGGCCCTTTATACCACCTTACCATAGACTTCAGTCATGTTGTGAATTCCTGAACTAAGAACAATGATCACAGAGAGTATTCTGCCTTTTTCAGAATTTCTGTTTCCATATATATTGAATATAATCAAGCAGGCAGGAATCTACACAATTCTTCTTGCAGCCCCTGCTGCTTTTCAGAAAGAGCACACAAAAAATCACAAATGGCAGAGATTATATGAAGAATTTAAAGAGGGGTGAAAATCATATTTTCAGAAAAAAAATCAGAGGCAAACTTTTATGTGACGTGGAGAAGTGAGGTGCTGTAGGAATAATTCTGGCCAGAAAACCAGTGTAGAGATACCTGAGAGGTTCCTTCCAGCTCCATGAGACCTCTGTTCACTGTCCTCTCCCTCATGATCTCCTCACTCTCCCTCAGCCCCTGCCCACTCACTCCCATCCCCTTGCTCACCATCCCCTCAGTCCCAGCTCACCCACAGGAGTCTCTCCATGTTCTCATGGCCGCTGGCTGTAAAGCTGCTGTTCCCTTGCAGTGGCCACCTCTTGCTGCTGTCACTTCTGGGCCCCACACTGTGCTTGTGGGCCTGCTCACGGCTGCTGCCTTCACTTTGCCCCTGTGATCCCTACCTCATCTCGCCTTCTGCAGCCACCCTCAGCACATTCCCAAAGGGCCCCTCACCTCAGGGTTCCCTCCCCCAGCTCCTCACAGCGGGGCCTGGGCTGGTTCCTCACCGCAGCCAGCAGCAGCCCCAGGAGCAGGACGTCACCTGGGGGACAGAGAGGCCTCCCCGAGTCTGTGGTTGGGTCTGGGGAGGGACACTGGTGCAAAATAAAAGCCCAATTGTGTATTTGCCTAGGAAGGAAATAAATACTTCTAACAAGCAAAATGGGTCAGCTCTGGCCACGGTCACTGCTGCAATGTTGAGGGGCTTTTTTTCAGGCTTTTCTGGAATCATGGCTTTCTCCATCCTAGCTGTAGCTAGATCATGCTATAGCTGCATGCAGCTACATTAGCACCTATTTAGGAAAACTTCTAGGCTACAAAACACTTCTGAGTTATGATCACAGTGAGTTGGGAAGCATCTTCTGCGTACACCTGTTCCAATCCAAATTCCTCTATGAAGAATTTGCTGTAAGAAAAAATGGTGAACTGTTACCTCTAATGATATATTTGCACAACTCAAGGCTTTCTGCTCGAAGTATATGCCATGAATACCCTGGTTTTTAACTACAGGTGAGGAGTTTTCTACAGAATTAGAGAGCTGCCTTATAGGACTGAGCAGCTACTGTGTGGCCCTCTCTGGAGTGCCCAAAGAGAACCAACCTGGAAGCCACTTGAGGTCTCGTCAGTGCACTAACCCCATGTGCTGACTCTTCAAATACATGTCATAGTCACTATGGCTCCACAGCTATGAGTGAGGACAGAAACTCAGTGTGAATCTTCATTGCTGGGGAACTTAGGTGAAAGCAATAAGATGTGCTCACTAAGCAGTTTGGGTCACTGATACCATCAGATGTGGGTATTATAAATGCAGATATTTCAAAATAGGCTGTGTCTATGTTTGTCTCCATAGTAACTGTCACTGATTGGTTGTGGGACATTTGTAACTTTCCAGTGTTGTCATGCTGACCTGAGATAAAGGTTTTATATTCCACGTGTTTAGTTTTTCCAGCAATTAATATCAGTATTGTATTCTCACTGGAATGAGTATTGCAGAATTTGGAAAACACTACAAGACAGAGATAGAAGCTAACAGCAGAATTGAATATTTATTATTGATTTTACTACTATGCTTACACAAAAGTTAGGAATAAAACTGATTTTTTTTTTATTGCTTTTTACGTTGTTGGCAAAACGTTCAGATTTTTTTTTTTTCATAGGCATTGGAAGTGGCATGGTTTATCTGCCTGCAGTGGTCATGGTAGGGCAGTATTTTCAGAAGAGAAGAGCACTTGCACAAGGACTCAGTACCACGGGAACAGGGTTTGGAGCTTTCCTAATGACTGCCTTGCTGAAGTACCTCTGCACTGAATTTGGGTGGAGGAATGCCATGTTCATCCAGGGGGCCATCTCCCTGAACCTTTGTGTCTGTGGGGCGCTTATGAGACCACTCTCTCCCAAAGACCTCCGTGAAAAATATGTGGTGAGAAGTGATAGTGAAGAAAATCGGGCAAAAGCTCTGTCCCATTCTACAGAGACTATAAAATCTGATGGAGTTATCAGTGAAGAACCAGAAAAAAAAGAAGAGGCAGCGAATGAAGTGCTTGGCAGCGTACAGCACATAGAAGTTGGAGGTAAATCTGGAAGTGGAAGGAGTATGTATGGACTGCGCATCCTTAAGACAGTGAGCCAGCTCACAGTTACAGTCAGGAAGGGCTTTGCACTCTGGTACTCCAGCTACTTTGGAGCTGCATCACTGTTTACCAATAGAGTATTCGTGGCCTTTATCATCTGGGCTTTGTTTGCCTACAGCAGCTTTGTCATTCCCTTTATTCACCTTCCAGAAATAGTCAAGCAGTACAACTTATCTAGGCAGGACAATGTATTTCCTTTGACATCCATTATAGCCATTGTTCATATTTTTGGTAAAGTGATCCTCGGAATCATCTCTGATCTCCCGTGCATCAGCACATGGAATGTCTTCCTTATGGCTAACTTTACCCTGGTCACCTGCATTCTTACTTTGCCACTAATGCAAACATACGTTGGCCTGGCTGTGGTCTGTGCTCTAATAGGATTTTCTAGCGGCTATTTTTCTCTAATGCCTGTTGTGACTGAAGATTTAGTTGGAACTAAACACCTTGCAAATGCCTATGGCATCATCATTTGTGCCAATGGAATATCTGCTTTGTTTGGACCACCCTTTGCAGGTAAAAAGTTCAAATTGCTAACTGACAGATGTTTGTGTAATGACCGTGTGACTCTTTATATTATTAAACTTTCTTATGCTATGAGCTTGTGTAGTTAACAAAATTACAGCTGCTCCAGAATGGACGTAACATCCAGCTCTACATTGTACAGATTTACAGGTCACATCTGCTGTGTTCCAGCTCACTGTCCTCACATTGCAAATTACAGTTCTCAGACATAATGCCAAATCTATTACAATCTATCCTTACAATGGGATGTTTCCTTAACATAGTATTTTACACTTGTTTGGTTTTTTTTTTAATGAGAAAGGTGTACCATATGTTTTCCTGTTTTGTGTAGTATATGGCCTACATATCCTCATTCCTCTACCCAGTTCTCAGGGTAGGCAGCTGTTTGTACCACAGCATTACCCCAAGGACTGTGCTGTGTGTTTGGGTGTCACCACTCTAAGCTGCCAGTGGATGTGTTGATTTAACTAACTTTGCTTTGCCTTCCTTCAGCCAGAAATACCTACTTTGGGGACCACACTGCTCATAACCATTTTACTGCCATCCCCAGCAGAAGGGAGAAGTGTATGGCTGTTATCCCTAGAGTTATGTAGGTTTAAACAGACATTCATTATAAATTTCCTCATAGAAAGAGGCAGGGCAGTACAGAAGAGAAACAGGTACTGATTGTCAGTGCTACACCAGACTTCAGCTCTCTTTTACAGAGGTGCTGATCAGAAGAAAGCAATAAGAAACCTTGGGAGTCATGGCCATGGTCAGCCACGGCAGCTCTAGGCTGAGGGGAAGCCAGCAGCAGCATGAGCAGCCCAGAAAAGTGAGAGCTCCTTCTGTCCCCACCACTGAGTGAGCAACCCAAGTGAGAAGAAAGCTTGCTCAGTGCCCCTTGAAAAGCAGCAGTGTTTTACTCTGCCATGTCCCCTCAGCACCTCTCAGTCTGTGCTAAACCTGTCTCTGTGTTTGGTCTTTGGTTACGAAGCAAACTGGATAGAAGAAGCTGATGTAAAGAGAGTTTCTGGTCTTGGGGGTACATTGCATTGCAGCCAGCGTGGTGCGAGGGAGTTTTGCTGGTTTTGGTTTTCAAACTTTCCCGAAGTAACTTTAATGTGTTTTTGCAAAGGAACTGAGGATGGAATGAGAGTCATTGCAGTACTGAGATTGTATCTCTTGAACAGTCTTCTGTTGGTATGTGAGCCTTGGAGACAGCTATGGGGAATGTGTTTGCTTGCACAAGGCACAGCATTTGAACTAACCAGTACTGGGCATTTTACAGAGGCAGTAGGGGGCAAGAACTAATTGGCTTGGGATTAAAAAATGTTGATTTTAAAATCAGACCTGTGATAACTTGTTTGAAAAATATTTTTTCTCACATAGCATCTGTGGATTTGACAGAAATGTCATGAAAGAAATGCGAAGTATTTTTTGTATTTTCATATGCACTGTACCTTTTTGTCAAGCTTTGTAACAAGCATGTTTTGTCCTTATTTTCCAGGTTGGATATATGACATCACACAAAAATACGACTTTTCTTTTTACATAGCTGGATTGCTATACATGGTGGGAATAATATTTTTACTTATACAACCTTGTATTCAAAAGAAACAACCAAAAGAAAAATCTACAGAAGAAGCACAAGTATAGAGGAAATTCCAGAAGATTTTTTTACAGAACTTTTTTGTTTTCATGTTTCTATTGTGCAACAGTAGGAAGATGTTTTTCTTACAGAACCAACCACATTTAGCTGCATTGAAGTGAAAAGCAAATATGCTCCATAATGCTAATAAATTATTGGAAATACACATTTAAAATTAGTTAAGATACTTTACTTTAGAACTACCAAATACAGTGATTAAAAGCACACTGCTAGTACTTTAATATTAGAACAATGCTAAGAGCCCTTACCCTTGCTTCTGTTTTAACTTTTCACCATTAACCATTGGTGAAAATCCATTGACTGCAGTGCAGTTACTCTGATTCACACTGATTTACAAGAGAATTTGGTCAGGACATGAATGATTTATGAAAGTCCTTCCTACTGTGTATTCAATCTGATAAAAGATTAGTTACTGAGCATAAAAAAAAATTGTATTTCTTGCCTGGCTAGTCAACTACCGTTGAAATGCTACTATAAAAGTTCCATTAATTCAGCATACTAAAATTACTGTTTCTGTGATGCAAATCTGAACAAAAGTTCTCATATATTTCTGAAATGATTCAGTTGGACTCAATAGATCCCTTCCAACTCAGAATATTCTGTGATTCTACTTCAATGATTTTTAATTTTTTTTTTTAAAGTATCAACTGCATTTAAAGCAGCCATCCTCAATACACAGGCTGCATTACAAATGCTGTGACACTTAATGCACCTGAAGTAAAAAACCCATAAATGCAGAAACAGGAAACATATGGAAAATATCATTGTAACTGGAAAATGTTCCCAGAAACAGTTTGAGGCCTCTGGCCCCTTTACCTAATTAGAGTTATTGTAGAATTTAATAACATTGCCAGTGACTCCTTCCATGGGAACGAACTCTACTACAGCACACTAAATTTTGTTATAATTTAATTTAATTGTTCACAAACCCTGTTACATATGAGCAGTCATGTTGCTGCTCATAATGTACACCATGAACTGACTAAAATTCATCATGTTTGAGAAGTTTATTCACTAGAAAATTAGATACTGCAGAGCATGGAATAGCTAAAGAGCATTTAAAATATTGAAATACATTTTCTTAACATTAAGCACCTGGTAACCAATGCAGAAGGTGTTGTATGGTGGTACAGGGCATAATTTTTTCAGCTTTGAGAGGTGAGTCTGATGTTAATTTTCCTATCAAGTAAGAGCCACTGTAAGTTTTCATCCTCTTAGCTTTTTGAAAGTTCATTGCATGACAAATCAGGTTCTTAGTTTAATATTGGTATGTGCTGCTGGAATTCCTTAAAAACAATTGCAACTATTCAATTATATTGAAGAACTATTGGGAAACAGTTCAATATGCAACAGTATCAATATCCTGATCTTCTTAATAGCTGCAAGGTTGGTTAACAAAAAGTTCTGAATGTGTATTGTTCTATATTCCAATTCACCAGCTTCTTAGTGTTGCACTTCTACAACTGTTGGCAGGCACATATTTTAAAGTACATCACTGAAGTGAGCCAAGTTAAAAAAGAAAACCTTAAGAAACCCTGAACTACTTTAAGATTTACATCAGTGCAATCATATAGGGTAGTTATGCACAGCCTTTAAAACTCACATAAGACAACTGAGGTGGCACTGAACTGCAACACCCGGTGTGAACACACAGTCAGTAACTTAAAATCAGCTCTTGTTATTGGAGAAAATGTGCACAAAAATTTTCACATCCGTTCTTTGTTACAGGTTAAATGTCTTCTTGGTGGGAATGATGCTAATAGCTCATTTGAACTGAGCTATCTTTTATCAGTGAAATATATGTTGAAGTGATGATTTCCCTCATTTTCCTTTTTTTTTGGAAAGATATGTACCCTTTATACATGGATCTTCACTTTGTCTTTTGTCAAAAGCAAATTTATTTGCATATTATAGTAATAAATAATACGTTGTTAACTTGTGATATCTGCAATATATCTTTCTATAGAGGTCCTTAAAGGCCATATGTTGGGAATAAACTTACATTACCCAAAAATGCACTTTCTATTTATTTATTAAGTTAATACAGTATTTTAGCCACATCATGAAATTTGTATTTGTCATGATCCTAAAATTAAATAATCACAAAGAGGAAAGAATATATATGGCAGTGTTTCTTACACCTAAAGATCAACAATCACCAAATGTTTCCAGCATATCGGTATATAGCTGTAGAACAAAAATTTCTTAATCTAAATCAGAAAATATTTAAGTATTAAGGTACTGGTTTATAAAGAAACAGAATTATACGAGAGCCCTGTAGTCGTAGTTTTTCATCAATTTATAAAATTCAAGTTTAGTACTTGGCATGTTAAAAATTTGTAAACTCCTTACACTCTTCAAATATTAAACTATTATATCCAAATACTGAAATCACTGTTTTTAATACTTAGGTCCTACATCTAGTCAATTGTAAACGATATATTAATCAGCCTCTATAAATGACAATGCCACAGCACCTGCTATAAGCCATGGAGGATGTATACCCTAGATACAAAACAGAAAAGTCAGAAAGAAGAAGTACGAAGTAGCCACAACCTGTTCTGTTGCAGTAACTGCTATGATGCTGATTAGAACACAATTTCAGGATACCCAAAGTATTAAACATTATAGTAGTTACATGTTGCTCCTAGTAAGGCATATTTTGTTTTTTCTCTTTCAATCCTTAAAAAAATCTGTTTTCCCTAGTAAAGAAGACAAGTCCGTGTGTCTGACCCAATAAACAGACAGGCCTTGCAACAATTGCTTCAATGGAAAATGCACCTTTATTCAGTTGGTTTTTTTGTTCTGAGCACGTTGCTTCTGCCTCCTTTGGGGCTGCAGCTGTAGCTGGCATTTGTGTGTGTGAAGGTTCCCAGCCCACTTCCTGTGGGGGCTCTTCCATTTCAGGTGTGGTTGTGTCACACAGCCTCTCCACAAGAGCTTCACAGAGTGCATTACTGTCACATAGCTACTTGTAAGAGAAAGTAGAGGCTTAAAATCATCATTTGGCTTACTCACTGCTGATTATTCTACTACACAAAATGTGTTTAGACAGCAGAGGCCTTGTATGAAGGTCACTTGCAGTGCAAGCTGCCCACGCATTTTGAAAGACGCAGTGATAGTTAAAACTCACAGAACATCAGCAGAAGTTTTACCCAGTGTTGCCAGCGCAAGATATCGCACGTTCGTTTGTGAAAAATCTGAGAAGCTGGTTTTGGTATTATATCCGAGGCCTTTCTGCCACACTAAAAGCAGCTGTAATGCCACGTACTCTCCTGTTGTGTAATTCATACAGCTGCTCTGAAATCAAGCAAGCTGTGTAAGCTGATGCAAAAAAACTTGTCAGGACGTAGAAATAGCATCAGAAATCTGTTTTCAAGGTAAGAAAAAGAAACCTTGGGGTTTGAACAGAAATGAAATTTTAGAAAACTTTCAGATGTACTGTAAGGATTAAGCCTGTTTCTCAGGAGATGCTTCCCTCTTTCAGAATGATTCCATAAACAGAATCAGGTGGAAATATTATAAGAAGGAAGAAAAAATTATGTAATTTGTTAGATGACAGAACCATCACAAAAAAAATTAGGAAGATACTCTGTGTCATATATTATCTCCTCATTGTAAGTTACACAACAACACAGAAACATTGATTCTTCCCCCAAATGTTCCACTTTTCTACAGGTGCAGTTGCAGGAGCTTAAGTGCAGCTGTGCTCAATGACTCCAATGCAAGTCATAACAGACACAGAAAAGCAAAAGTTCTGGTATGACTTGTGTTACACACTGCAGATGTAGCTGGATACTTTGAACTGCTTCACTCACTGCCTACAGCAAAGCTGTCTCAGAGCACGTGTGGTCCTGGTTGTTCTTGTGCAGGCACACACAACATCCTAACACGTTCTAGCAGAGGGAAAGCAGAGATCACTACATAAAAAATTGCTGTATAAGTGCTGAAATAAAAATACAGGAACCTTTTAAAAGTTCTCTTTACATTTCTGCTTACTCTCTGCCTCTCGCCATTCTGCTTTGCCCATGAAAAATGGACACCATGAAGTTAAAAACAGTATAAACTGGTTTTTAGTATTGCATATTTTTATTTCCAAACACAGTGCTCTATTTAAAAAATACAGGAAGAAAAGCAAGGCCGATTATCCCGGCCATGTCCGTGGCTCTGGATTATCTCGACCATTCCTGTGGCTCTGGATTATCCCAGCCGTTCCTTGCCTGAGGATTGTCCCAGCCATTCCCGTGGATCTGTGTTATCCCAGCCATTCCCGCGGCTCTGGGTTATCCCTGCCGTTCTCGTGGCTCTGGATTATCCCAGCCATTCCCTGGCTCTGCACTGTCCCGGCCGTTCCCTGGCTCTGGGTTATCCCCGCCATTCCCTGGCTCTGCACTGTCCCCGCCGTTCCNCTGGCTCGGGTTTACCCCAGCCATTCCCTGGCTCTGCACTGTCCCGGCCGTTCCCTGGCTCTGCACTGTCCCGGCCGTTCCCTGGCTCTGCACTGTCCCGGCCGTTCCCTGGCTCTGCACTGTCCCGGCCATTCCCTTTCTCTGCCCTGTCCCGGCCGTTCCCTGGCTCTGGGTTATCCCAGCCATTCCCTGGCTCTGCACTGTCCCGGCCGTTCCCGGGCTCTCCCGGGGCGCGGTGACAGCGGCCCCGCCCCGGGGCGCCCTCTGGCGGCAGAATCGCCCCGCAGCGCCCGGAGCTTGAGAAAGGGTTCGTCCAGAACATCCGAAACGAATCCCACCCGGGACTCGTGCCTATCACAAGATAGCAGCTCGCTGGAAGAGTATTGGGAGAACACACACAGTGCTCACACGGTGGTATCCACGTTAGTACTTCTGTTCATTGTTTCTGTTGAGGTGGAGCCTCTTTTACAGGACCTAAGAATAGTACCTAGTGAACAATTTAAAACACTCTGAAATGCACATTGAAAGCATCCAGATCCCCTGGAGAGCAGGATTTATGCTCAGAACTAGAGTCAGAGAAATGCCACGCTTGGGGTAACAATGCAGATACCTGCTGAGTTCAGCCTACAAGGATGCATGGCATGGGATGGACACACAGAGCTCCCACACTCTACTTTCCAGTCCTGAGTGCAGAGACCGTTCTATTTCCTCTGTTCAGAAACCTGAATATGCTGTTCTATAATTCCACAGAGAGCACCAATTCCAGTCTACACAAAAATTAGTCTGGAAATGAAAACTCACATTATTTGGGCAAATTTTTATTCCCTAAATATATTGCTGAAATGAGAGAAAGGGAGCATGGCATTACTAGTTCTAATAGATTATTGCATTATGCCAAAATCATATTTTTATTATTATGCAACTTAATACTTTCTAGGATTTCTTTAAATTCCAAAATATCCACAGCTTTGTGTTAAACTAATGAAAACTTTACTGCCCTCCACAGTACCTTATCCTACTCCACTCACACTCTGCAAATGATAGATGAATTCCAAATATACTGACAAAAAATTTCCTGGTCTCTCTTCAACCCATTCTCTTCCTCTCCTTTAGTTATTTTTACTCTCTTGTTCTCCATTCAGTTGTTCCCCAGCCACAATATCAACTGATTTATCTTCAAACTGAAATAAAGCCCAGAACTTCAGCAAGCTTATCTACTCCCATCTGGCCTTCATCTCTAAATTAATGACACGCTCTATTTTCCTGTCTCGCCATTTCCTCCAGTGCTTTCTTTGCCCTGTCCCTTTTTTCTTGTGCTCACTTGAACTCACTCTCACTAAAGCATTTGTAATGCCTTTGTAGCCACACCACAGGAACATCAGCACAACCACGTCCTCTGGATCTGCCAGTCTGACACAGAACTTTTCTTGAAATCTTGTCCCACATAGCCTCAAAATAATACAAACCCTGTGAGCAATCTCATCCTGATACAGTTTGGAGATGTACTCTGTACCAGACACGTCCCACTCTCTGTACTACAAGTTTAATCTGCCTCTCTGAAGTCTTTCAGAGCATATCCAGTTGTCACAGCAGAATCAAGAGAGCTAAATCCATTTTTAACTTCCTCGTAAGGTCTCACTGTTGCTTATGTTTTCATTAATTGCTTCACCCATAAATCGACAGGCTTCATTCTGGGCCTCTACAACACCCTTGGGGATAAGAAGAAAGTTATTTTTCTCTTTAAAACATTTATCTTCCTATTTTCCAAAAGCTAAAATCTTTTTCTCTCCTACCTGAATTATTGCAGCAGCCTTTTTTCAGGCTCTGACAGGCATAGAACATACAATTTTGAGGTATTCAGACCCACAAAATAAGCTTCTTACATCATAGCTCTGAATGTATTAGCTTTCCATCCCAATTTACTGAGCCTGCACAGACCAGGAAGCTGGAACAGGTGACCTCCCAAAGGCCTTTCCAATATATCTTCTCCTTTTTGTACCAACAGATTGCTCCTCATTCTCCTGCAACTTCCAGGCTATCCTTCCAATTCCTTACCCCTCATTCAGCATGGAGAGATTACCCTTAACTCCAGTTGTCCAATAGTGGCAACTTCTGTTATTCACCTTTTAAAGTTTCAATTCAACATGTTCATACTATTTCCCATAATTTCCTGAGAGCTGGGAAGAGCTTCCTAACAAGCAAGCAAAAGTCACCTCTAACAGTTCCTTGCTGCAAAGTCTACAAAAAATATTGAAAAAAACCTCTTTCCTTGTGCTCATGTCTTTTGTCAAAGACATAAAATGTAAGGAATGGCAATGACTTTTTGTTTGGTAATGAGTCCAGCATAAGGGGATCTCTGTCTGTGGGTGAAGTTTCTAGACACTACAATAATACAAATCATAACACAAAGCAACGGTTTCACATTTCCAATACTTAATTCTGGAAGCAGTGCGTAACACCCAGCCACGGGTTGCAATGGAATTACCTGGATCACTGTGTTTATTGTAAAACAAAAGTTTGCAGGATTGCAGGCCTTTCTAAGATCTGGTTTTTACCGCACCCATTCAGTTTGATTCATTTATTGTCTCAAAAAAAGGACAATCCTTATTTACTTGTTGTCTTAAGTAAAGCAGACAAATTGATGATTCTGTTAAACCAATGAGACAAATCAAAACCAACAGGCTGCACAGCAAAGCTAACAATTTCAATCTGAATTTTTGGGGTTTTAAATTTTTACTGTTTCAAATCTGTGTGAAACTTGAGAAAGCCTGGCAATATCTTCAAGGGCCAGAAAGGAAATTATGTACAGGAGCAATGGGACAGGAAGCTGTTCCAGGAAGTCATAGTTACCTCGGCACAGACTGAGGACGTTCCAGAACTCTGGCACCAAACACTACTGCAATCTGAACTGGGAAAAAAATGAACCGAATCCAAGAGACAACAGATTTGTAAAAGTCTGAAATTTATTTCCAATAATCTCAAGTTATTTGGGTACATCTTTAAAAGAAAACAAAAAAACAACCCAACAAAAATCAGCTTTTTTTTTTATGCTTTTCTAGAGAAATATTATTATAAAAAAATGTCCAGATCCATTTTTGGAGCCGCTTTTCCACATACATATAGATTTTTATGTAAAGACTGTACTATTTACTCAGAGGGAGGTTAGTAAAACTGAAAAAAGTACTTCAGTCATATGCTTTGGGGAAAATAATGATGGCTCTGACATTACAAGTCCCTATAGTTCTGCTTCTTATCTTACACAGGTACAGTTAAACCAACACGAAATTGAAGGCAGTTCCCTTCTACTGGGACGTGGCATATTTTGACTCATTCCTTCATCATCCAGTACACCACCAAACTGTCCTTTTGTAAGTCACCTACCAGTGAGCTACTGCTCATCTCGCAGTCAGTCGATTATCTCTGCTTCTGTGCCCGACTTGGAACTTGGCCTTTTGAGTTGAACACTGTTTCTTCAGATCTCTTATCTATTTTATCAAATTGCTGTAATAAAATTACTGGTTCACTATAAAACAGAATCCTGAATTCAATTTGCTACACTTTTAATGAACAATCAGGCATACATTTTGAAGCTGCATGTTCTTTCCTAAGAGCTAACAAAATGAATGCAGTCATCCAGATTTGTACAGGATTTTTTTTTCCTTATTTTTCATGGAAGTTGAAACTATACTGGCTATAGACCTATTTTGATGCAGCAGTTTTCCTTCCAAAATATTTTGTAGGATTAATTACAAAACTCAAGCTTATGTGAATACCTTTGAAAGAGCTTTGAAAATGACATGATTTTACTGTAAAGATGTTAAGATTTTTTTTCTTTTTTTCCCCCAAGTATTCCTAAGGTAACTACATAGGAGGAAGCTATCACCTTATCTTCCTTCATGTCTCTGTGTAGGTGGCCCAGTGTTCTGCAGTGCTCTTTTCCATGCTGTATCATACTGCAGAATCAGTTTGCTGTCGGTTCTCCTTTGCTTTTTTGCGTTCCAAGTATTTCAGTTCTATATAGTTGGTAATTTCCCTCAAATTCCTTATGCAAGTACAAAATGATCTACACAGTCAACTAAAAATGGTCAGGCTGATCTAATTCAAGATGATACATAAGAGTGCTCCAAATCTTCTCATCCTGAGAATGATGAAGATAAATAATATTTGCACTGTACGTCTATTTCATGTTGAATGATCAAGCAGGCTACCACACAAATATTTGAGTTTTTCTTGAAATTATTTTTTTCTAGAAATAATAGTGTGATCTGGTTTGTCTATTGTAAAATGTATTTAGTGTTTAATTTGTTTTGCTAATGTATCTGAAGCTAATGAAGAACTAACTATGCAAATCTATTGAATTTTAAGTTTTCTATGAAATTTTCAATCTGCGAGTGCTGGAGAATATTTGATGACTTGTACTAATTGTTCACGCATCCTGAAATATAAGTAGATCTCTCTTCTCTTGCTTGACACAATCATCAATTAATTTTCCATCATGGCAAAACCAAATACAAAACCTTGCTCCATCCTCTTGGCTTTATGAAATTATGAAAAGAAACTACTGATATGTTATTTCACTGCCCAAAAAGAACAGAAAACATCTCAAAACAAACATGGATGTTTACAGCTATATGGTAGTTCCTATAAATTTAGTAAAATAGTAATGTTAATAGGTCAGGCACCTTATTAAAAAATTCTCTAAAAATATCAACCACAGGAAAAGAGATAAAATATTAGGAATGAAAACCAGGAGATAATGACAGGAAACACCAATACTTAACCAGAAAACATTTTACTGGCAAGAGTGTACCAAATATTTAGCAGCAAAGCACGGATCTGGTGAGGAGTTTTTTTATTTGAACACACAGCTGGCAAATAAATCAGTACGGATAACTAGAATATTATTCCAGACTATGGATATCTCTTCTTCCAGTGTGTATATATATGTATATACATATATTTGTGGAGAATTAATAGAAAAATAGTAATGTGTGAATACTTAGGAGCAGCAAAGTTCTTAACAGGAGGTGAGGAGGTGTAAAAACATCTGATTGTGTGGAACAGCAAGAACTATGGACAGAAATAATATCAGTACGACAATACAACTCACAAACATAGTAATTCATACTTGCAATATTTCTATTTATGTTAGCATTTTTCTAAAAAGGAAACAGCTTTGTTTTATTTCACAATTTTAATAAAAGATAGATGGGAACCCCACAATTTTAGAGATAATTTTAGGAGGAGGAAGAAATGGCTATACTTTAGAAAAGAATGGCAACTGTGGCTTTCAATACTTTCTACAGGATAGGAAACCTCTGAACCACCAAAGAGACTTTTCAAGAAAAAGCTGGCAGATCTTACTTATAACCTACCGAATTATTTGTAACCTACTACAAACACAGAATAACAGTAGAAAACTGCTAATTCAATTAGCTAAATCATTGCATCCACGTAACATAAAACAGATGTTTCATTGTGACATCATATTAAAATCAAATGCTGCAGGAAAACCTTACACTGCAAGCCATGAACAAAAACCAAAAAAGCTAGAATCCTTCTCCCCAGCATTTATTCACATATCAAATCTACTTTTATAAGATAAATTAAAAAAAAGGGGGTAAAAAAAAAAGTATAGAAGACTACTTATTTGAAAGCTCAAGTTTATAAAAAATTATGATCAATTTTGCCATGAATTAAAATGTGGTACAATTTTTTGCTTCAACTAATGGAGCGATTAGGATCATCTAGTGCAAAACCCCAGCATATTTAAAGACACTGAGCCTGAGCCAAGTTCAACAGGCAGTCCCTTTTCTGTCGGTTCAAGACATATTTATTCCCCTTCTAGTCAAAACAAGCAGTAATAACTGGAATTAAAGATTGGTTTTGTCATGGACTGTGAGTACTGATTGAAACTTTTTCCGTGGCTTGTGCATATATCCAGTCACTTGAGCTCAGAATGTGCAGCCTTTCCATCTGTGGAACACAAACAGGGCTCACTTCCAGCCCTACCCAGCAGCCTAAGGAGGTGTTATTATTTCTATCAAGTTCACTTGAAATTGATCAGTTGCAAAAGTTATAACAGGGAATCAGAAACACAGACCTAACAAACACAAACCTAAACATAGAAGTGCAGGCCACATGAACTCAGCAGGGCTAAAAATCTCTCAGTTGTGCTGTAGGAAGTGTTAGATTTTAATAAGCAAAGCATAGAGAACGTGTTGGTCTTATCTGAGGCTCTAAGTGAAGATACATTCAAGTTTATTTCTGAAAAGAGATAAATAGTTGTACCCTCCCCGCTACCAGCAAAGCTCTTTCCCAAGATTCATATACTTCTTGGGAAAACAGACCTCCTCCACCTAGATGTAAATAATCACGGAATCACAGAATCACCAAGGCCAGAAGAGACCTTCAAGATCATCCAGTCCAACGATCAACCCAGCACGATCATAATCATCCTGAAATCATTGTCCAAATGTCACATCAGACACCCCTTGAACACTTACAGAGACAGTGACTCCAGCACCTCCCTGGACAACTTACTCAAATAAGATGATGATTAAATAAGATTATGATTCAATAAGATGATGTCTATCAAAGCTGTTGATGAGAAAAACAAAACTTCATTTGAAAATGACACGTTTCAAGTTCGTAACAAAACCAGGATAAATATGAAGCCACATCTGTAAATATTTTTTTAATGTCTGTACACAATCAGAATACAAAAGCAGTTTATTTTTTAAAAATCCAGATCTCACCAATCCAAGGTGTTTTTGTGCGATCAGGTCTCGGGCTACAAAAGAGTCTGCAGGTGCAGTTACGAACTTCTCCATTTCTAGACTAGGCCATAGCTCACCTCACTTATCCCCAGCAGCTACTGAATTAAGGAGTCTTTGGCTTAGTATTTTCAGAAGGCTGTTTCCTCTGTGAACCATGATCAACCATATCTTCTGATGACCATCCCTTAAATTAATCCATCACCAAAATTATAAGAAGATGCAGAGCAATAACTACCTGGGACACATAGTTCCATGGAACTTTGGGAAAACGCATCATTATTTCAGATGATCTCAGTGGCCAGTCTATCTCTGAGGGTTATTTAGTGGTATCCCCACTGCCTTTCTTTTCCTGGCTGTCTGCTCCTAAAGTAATTTTGCACTTGTATACTCCCAATCACTTGTTGCATTAGCAGTTGATTGCATCAAATCAGATTGGGAATCCCAATCTGGGTGGTTCACAACACGGCCATAGAAACAAATGTGCTGGCACAGAGGATTATGAGTTATTAGCCATAAGAATGTTGCTTTCTGGCCTAAATTTGTTGCTAAAATCTCTGTCATTGTCGTATAGTGAAACCATCAATGTTGCTGGGATTTATCATATATTTAGGTTTACTCTCACATATTTGTTTTTTTCATTATTCATACATTAATTTATATTAATAAATTCATAGGAAAAAGTATGTTAGCCAAAGCAATCACATCCTTTGTGATAGTTAATGCAGATCAATATTGCTAGATTATTCCATTCTATGCCACCCAACATTTGTAATTATTATTATCCATCTGGGATTCTATAATTTCTCTAGTCTTAAACAATGAAATTCATTCCTAAGTGAAAATTTCCATCACCTGAAAATTACCTGTAACTGTGAAAGAAGAAATAGAAAAAAGGCAGAAGAAATTAATATCAAGTACCATCAGATAAATATATTACTCAGATTCATGGTTTGGGTTGTGTAAATATTACAACAGTCCCAAAACAAAGTTTTCCTAAAAGGTCAGGCCAGTTACACTACCAGTGGCTTCAAGGTACAATAAATATACCACAATGTACCTGCAACAAATGTAAAATGCTTTAACAATCCCTGCATGCAAATTATTCATTGAAATAAATACACACTTAAAGACATCTCAACTGGCAAGACAATAAACATTCTGGTTTTGTTGTTCATTTATTCGTAGAATCACAATGTATCAGGCATTAAACTATGTCGTTAAGTAGAAATACCCATCCAACTGCTCAGGCATTCAAAAGCGGCAGCTTAGAAGTTAAACTATGATTTTAACATTTTGTAAAAATCAAAACTAATAGGACAGTTCAAAGCTCAGCACTCAAGACTATCTGAAAACTCTGGCAAAAGCTCTTGAGATGTACAAGTTAAATTCACATTTTCAGAGACAGAAAAAGAAAAGAAAATCTGCATTACAAAGCATGCAACTGAGAAAAAATTAACGTGAATAGCAAACTAGATAGCTATGAAATGATGTAGTATAAGTGCCCCTGACTATTAGTAATTTTCCCAGAGTTCTCTTAAACCATTACATATGTGCTTCAACAGTGTGTCAGCTTTTAATATCGACTTTCTTTTTGTTGCTGTCACAGCTGGGCCTACAGGAGAGGAAAGGCATCATCATGTTTCTTCCTTCACACAAGTTGCTTGTAAAGATCACACTCCATGCCACAAGTAAAATTCACTTGCTATTGCAGACAAGGTTAAAAAACCCCCTATATTCCAGTGTTACTAGTATTAATCGGATTTATTTCCTTCCATTTCATTGAGAAAAGTGAGGACTTTGCAGTGTTGTATCTATAGTTGGGTTCCTGACATGAGTGATAAAACTTGACAAATATGAGTATTAGTGAGGCGAACATTTACTAACACGCTCACACACGTGTATATAAAAAACCATACTCCATAGATCTTTATTTTTCCTACCAGCATGTCAAAAAGGAAAATTAAAAGCAAGCCTTGAGTTAACTGTCAATACTTATATATACTGACTGAAAAACACAGTTACTCTTACAAATCTTAGATCTGACAACAGCGGTTTACATCTCTCAATATCAAATTTCAGTTTAGACCTCTCCAGTATTTCAGTGCTAAAATGTAGATTTCAAAGTTGAGCATTAAATATTTGCAACTCCCAATGAGTTGCATTCAGTTCAATCACTAACTTTCAAATTAAAGCTCAGACTCCAGACGATCTGCTAAGGCAGGCCTACACCAATCATTTCTGTATTGTTCAAGTCGTTCTTTTATCCTGTTGATATCTCATATACAGCAACAGTAAATAAGTTTGAATAAATGCCTAACATCTTCATCTGAATGTCAGATATAGCCAGTGAAAATTTATCATTTTGATGGTTATTGTACCTAATACATCATTATATGGGGTAATCAGAATTGCTAAATCATATATCTTATTGCATACATATAAAATCACACACAGAATCACACAGACTCAACAGGGTGGAAGAGACCTTCAAGATCACCAAGTCCAACTCATGCCCTAACCCCACCTCAACTAAACCATGGCACTGAGTGCCACATCCAATCATTTTTAAAACACATCCAGGGATGGTGACTCCATCACCTCCCTGGGCAGATCATTCCAGAACTTTATCACTCTTTCAGTAAAAAACGTTTTCCTAACATCCAACCTAAATTTACTTTGGCACACCTTAAGACTGTGTCCTCCTGTTCTGTCAGTTGTTGCCTGGAAAAAGAGGCCAACCCCCACACGACTACAACCACCTTTCAGGCAGCTTTAGAGAGTGATAAGGCCACCTCTGAGTCTTCTTTTCTCCAGGCTAAACAACCCCAGCTCCTTCAGCCGTTCCTCATAGGGCTTGTGTTCCAAGCCCTTCACCAGCCTTGTTGCCCTCTTTTGGACGTGTTCAAGCATCTCAACGTCCTTCCTGAACTGAGGGGCCCAGAACTGGACACAGTACTCAAGGTGTGGCCACCAGTGCCAAGTACAGGGGAAGCTTTGATAAAATAGCTTTGATTAATGCTCAGAGATATCCGCAGTACTCTGTAAAACAAACTTAATATGTGAATAAAAGATAAAAAGTCCAACTTAGTTACATAAGTTCATTTTATTTTACAATACACAATCTTTATTCCTATGCAGTGAAACAGTTGCATCTTTGAAGGCAAAAAAGCCCACACTCAGCCAAACTGTATTCTAGAATTTAATATATGAAAAATAAATGATACCACTGAAACATTTGATCACAGTGGAATTAACATGTCTGCAATGTACATGCACAATATAGACTACCATGTTGTTAAAATAACACCATTTCATATACGAGTGGTAATACGAGGGTTCAATGCAAAAGGGATTATAAAGCCCTTGTCATTCTGTTCCACAGACGATGTTACTACCTGGGAAGGCTTTAGAACCAGAACATTTGCAGCCCAGCACAAGGATAATACAACAGTGAATGCTGTACTGTACTTCCAAAAGGTCTTTTTATCTCTAGCAGTGTAGGGAGAATCAGCACACAAGGCTACTTCCATTCTTATTTGTGGAAAACACGAGGTGAGAATAAGGTCAAAATAAAACTGATACACAAGTGGAGAAAGAAAAGACATCTCTGACGTGTTCCTCAGCTTGCATACCCTTCAACATGGTCCACAAGAATACAGTATACACAGGAAAACCCCATTGTTAACAGAGAAAAGAAACCTGGTTAATAGGCTTTTCCTGGGCTTTTCATGTTACTGTTGGAAGTGACATTTCTTTAAAACAAACAAACAAACAAACAAACAAACAAACAAACCTATTTCTCAGCATGGAAATGCCAAATGCAACTGAAAAAGAAAATAGCTACCTGCCCCCAAAACCACTTACCAAAACCAATTAATAACTGTTGTTTTTAAACTTTTGAACTTGAATACCTAACAATGCTCTACAGATTAAATCTGTAAGGAGATACAGAAATTAACTATACACAATTTTAGAAGTCTAATTCTTAAAAAAGCAGAGCAATGTTGCACCACAGATTACAATGTGTTGGGATCTGTTATAAAATACATTAATCAAGACTTTTCAATTGGGATATAAAGTACAACAAAACAAAGTGTATACAGGTAGCAGATACTCAAAGTCTGCACTGCTGTAAGCAAGACAGACTTTTCACAGTGAGTATTCTTTATACTTTTCGTTTATTATTTTGTGTGTATGAGCGAATTTATCTATAATGTAAGTTTAAATAGGCATGAGTATCTAAAACCATATTTATTCCAAACACTAGAGTGGGCATATGTGTGTTTAGACTCTTGAAAAAGATTTTTATCTTTATAGAACCCAACAAACTTTAAAGTGGAACATAAGTCAATACTCTGCAAATGAAATACCCCTGTCCATTACAGCAGAAGTTTCAATATGGGTATAAAAATTTACTTTCTTGCAGTATTGTTGTACAATTCCAAATTATTGTTATATAAATTCCAAGGCATTTTAATAGTAATTTAAAAAAAACCTACAGAAATACATATTTCCATAACATCTCCTCCTCTTAATTGCTGTACCACGAAGCACACTGCAATAGAACTATCTGCCAAAATGGAAAGATCAGGCCAACATGCAGAGGCACAGGAAAAGTAAAATATTCAAGTAATTTTATTGAACATCACTGGGATTTTTAAAAATATCATTCTTTGATTTACAGTGAAATAAACTGCCAATAGCACCACTCCATTAAAAAAACTTCTTTATGTACAAAGACTCAGGACAAATTGCAGTTACCTTGGTAATGTTAGCATGTGGTTACTTCAAATAAAAATATTGCATAGATTTTATAATACTATACTATTTGCATAGATTAAAAGATAAAGAATGGAAAGTGTTATGAGTGCATCCTGGTTACCATGGACACACCATTCTCGATGTTATTTGGAGGTACAAGTGGTAAAGCAATTCACCACCACATTGCTTATTCCATTGGCATTTTCCTCAAAAAAGAGAGAAGAGGAAAGGACGAGCAATCCCAAATCTAAACAACAGCAACCAAACAAGGCTTCAGGTAAAAAGTCTTTGCAATTTTTTAAACAAATAAAGCAACTGAAATATTTAAGTGAAAATTAGAAAAAAAAAAAACTATTTAGGAAGTATCTATTGCCAAAATTAATCTGAACTGTAGATTACCAGAAGCATAGAACTATTTACATTGTATGAGAAAATAATATTTGAAATTCGTCACATGGTGAGACAGCTTTTAAGGATGTGGGTCTCATTCTTCCTTTAATTTAATCTAATTTGGAAGCTATAGAAGCAAAGACAAGTCTCACACGTCAGACTCATACTGTATAATAAGAAACCTCTGGGGGAAGTTGAAGACAGACGGTGTGAATTGTGAAACCCTGTACAAAGGCAAATATGAGAAACTTTTTCCTACACATTTTCAGGATTTCTAACTTCTTCAGACTCAGCTTTTTTTGCTTTGCTTAAAACTAGTAACTCAAACTAGAATTTCTCAGATCACAGGCTATATGGAGGTTAATTTTTCCGTCAAATTGTTCTCCTTTAAACAGTTAAACATTCATTGGAGAAGGAAGGTGGCTCCAGAACTCAAAAAAGAATGTTGTTGAGATTCAGGAGCTCTAGATTCAAACATTTTCCTTTGTCCCAGGTGAATGGCCTAAATCCCCAGTCTTTGTTTTCAGCCTTGGATTTGTTACTACAGTCCAAGATCTCATTCCACTGTGCAGTGAAGGAACCATTGTGTCTTCTACTGAGAAAATGTCACATTTTCAGTTGTCCTAGTGACTTTATCTCTACTAAATCCCTTCTCCCAGACTATTTTATCCCATATTATATTACTTCTCCCCAGTTGCTTTTTTTTTTAAAATAACTTGGGCTTTTGTCTGGGTTTTGTAGATTGGAGGAGACCTTAAAAATCTGATTTCAAAATCAGAATATTCAAATTCTTCTGTCACTGATTTTATCATTTTATCCTATTTTCTCTTGCACAGTATCATTGCATTTTTACTACAATTTCAAATGAATCTATTGGTTTTAAAACAGTTCACTCCCATGTACTTTGGTTAAGAAATTGCCCATTTCACCCCCCCATAAATCTTTACAAAATAAAAGCAGAATAAATATCAGCATTACTGAAATATCGTGAAGGAGATAACTATATATTAAATTAGGTATTTCTAAAATCATTATCTGTATAACTAAGTATCTTTCAGTTAATTGGTTGCTTGAAGCCAGTATCTGCTAATCAGTTGCCTAAGAATTTGTAAATCTAGGCTCAACTTCCAAACCATTAAGTCAAATGCTTTCACTAGATAAATATTTTAAATTCTGAAATTAATTAGTGAAAAATTCCAGTTTACCTGCTTCCTTCATCCTTCCAATCCCTGTTAGTTTAGATGCAATTTTACTTATGAAAAGGCACCCGTCTTGCCATAGTTTTTTCTACTCTTACTGTAACATAGTTGCAACTAATTGAGAAGTTGATACTATAATACTGGGGTTTTTTTACTTTATAGTGAAGTGTTTTACACAGTAGCTTTTACATCCACACTGCAGCTTTGACTACATAAGAAATAAAGGAAAAATTGAGTTGGACAACAGAAATCTTTAGGCTTATACAAAGGCATGCTCATTCTGCAAGTGAATGAAGCTGAGACTTCTAGGTCACTTTAAAAAATGCAAAACAGGCACCTTAAAATTTAACTCAGTTTTCACCAAGAAGAGGCAACTATCTATTGTGTCTAAACTATGGAATTAGCTAGCATTGACATTGGACAGCTATTTGCAAAAGAACTAAAATGAAATGTTTCATAACTTTAGAAAGAGCTGGAGTGAGGCTATCCTCAGGCACGGACACTGACCCAGCTCAAGCCAATGCTATTTTGATCCCTGTGGGATAAGCTGCTGTGGAACGGTAACGCACTCAAGCAGTCGTTTCATGCGAGGCTACAATGACATATTGTGATTAACTTAAAAGCAAGAATGCAGATCTTGTAGAACTGAAGAATCTGATAAGTCTCCTTTTTTCCTTCCTGCCTCCAAAACCAGTTAGACTCTTGGTAATGAAAATACATAACTGGCCAAAGCAGATTATTTTGAGAGTTCTGATTTGGTTAATATGCAAGACTGTGCACACTAGCAAACGTAGCCTGAAAAAAGGGACTACACTGGTTTCAGGGGCGGTGGTGGTACGTAGCTCAGAATTACTGACGAGGTTTGACCTCTTTCATTGAAAAAGAAAGTAAAATGGACTATCAAGAGGTTGCAGTTAATGAAGTCTTATTTCACTTAGGCTTCTTAGAAGTCTTTGAAGGACAACTTTTTAGGAGTAAACACAAAAAATGAAACACGTCTGGGTGAAATATTGCAAGAGTCCACCAAACTGAAATTAAACTAAAGCCATGCACTGGTGCCATTCCGCATTTCAGGGATGAACAATAGGAAATCAAATAGGTATTAGCTGCTGCCTGTTATATCTGTGAAATCGGATGCTTTTTGTTCTTTCGGCAATTTATTAACTTCCTTCTCAAATTTAAGGTATGGCTTACAAGGTCCCTGCTTCATTTGACAACTGATACAAAACTCTAACATCTACATTTGCTATAGTATAGGAAATTATACAAATTACTATTTTGTCTACACTGCTAGGATTACATCTCTACAGTTTTCTTCTGATGTGCACTCATGAGAAGAAAAAAATAGGTCTCTGGCATTTACTAGATATTGTCCATTTTTTCAGTCTTTTTAAGAGATGCCCATTTCATATATGCCAAAGAGACTAAAGTGTAAAACCTATTGCCCAGCTGTGCTAAAGTAACTGTTCTACAAGAAAAACCCATACACATCATTGGATTGAAATTCTGAACAATAGTGTGTACTTGAAAGTTTGTACAGATTCTTCTCAGGACCACATTAGTCATCATGCAAACTGACATACTTCCCTTCCCTATGCCTGCTTTGGTTTTGGAGAAAAAAAAGTATTACTACTAATAGCAAGAAAATCTAAAATAATTTAGTCAGCAAACAAAAATACAACAGTGACTGTAGTAGAGTACAGAGGTAAAGACAATGACACACGGAAAAAAGATAACTTCCTGGTGTCAAGGCAAACTGTTTTGTGCAGTGCCTTTAACAAATATTTCAAGTGCATGAAGAAGAAGAGAAATGTCTCAGTTCCAAAATTTCACATGTAGCAACTATAAAGCTGATAATTTTTCCCTCACTTCACTCACACTCAGAAACATCAACCCACTTAAGCCAAGGGATAAGCTTTGCGTATGCGTGTGCATGACTACTAAAGGCTCCCACTTAGAGCATCTGAAAAACATTTTAGTAAAATACAGGAGGAAGATACAATAAAAAGCTTGGAAATAGCAACTGTCTTTTCTTTTGGGGAATGCAGTAATTATATTTGAGCACAAAATCTGTTGTCTTGCCATGGTCTCCTCCCTTTCTCTCAGTTATATACCTGGTTTATTTCTATTTTAGTATCTTTCTTCCTTGGTTTTCCCAGAGCTTGTGGGTGGGAGAGAGAATAAATAAAAAGTGAAGAAAGTAAGAAAAAAAAGTAGGTAAAGCTGTTTATCACAACTGCTTACAGCACAGGTGCTTTGGAAGCTAAGCTCTACCTTTATACAGACTTGTGCACACAGATCAGAGAAACAATACAAGAGTGAGAGATAAGGGAGAAGTGAGGGGATATGCTGAAGGGAAAGCAAAACTATCAGAGGGAATAAAATATTACTCCAGAGGATCAGAGTCTTCAATCATGAGCATGATACTTGCCATTTATTAATGTGATTAAACAGGCAGACCTAGATCAGACCGCCACAAAGAGATTATTCCACTACTTAACAGAACAAAGGATGCAAGCTAAGTGCAAGACATAACATTCATTTCTAGATAGTTAAGACACTGACAGGTTTAATTTAAAACAACTTCTTTTAGTTTGTCCTTCTTAATTCAGTTTCAAGGTCTCCCTGTTACAATTTCAGGTCTAGTCTACGCTTTAAATTTCTTTCTTTCTTCCTTTCTCTTTCCTTTTTTTTTTTTTTTTGAGCCTTTGTTTGTTTCTTCTTTATGAAGAGTAAAAAACCCCAAACAACAGAACATCTGTATAAAATGTTCTGAAGTACAGCAGTGTTACAATGCAAAGTAGTTTTCAGGGAATCTGTGCCTCTTTTAGCAGGGTCTGTACATATAACTGGCAATCCTTTCTATTACAGATGAAGTCTTAGTTAAATCATCCCACAGCTCCCTTCTTGGATACTTCTTATCTTCCTGATTTGCATATATCTGCTACCAGTTTAATCTAATATTTGCTGAAAACTGTTTTCTGATATTCTTACGTGGGCAGCTCATTTTCAGCACTGACATCTCTAATTCTAAATTTTGAGAAACATCTATGGCACCGGCCCCCAAAATCTCATCACATTTTTAAAGAATAAACTAACACTATCAGTGTGTTTTTCAAAGTTCCCCTGCTGTCTATTTACAGCTCTAATTCCAACTCAAGTCAAAAGACAGGAACACTGAAGAACCTATCGCATGGTGCAGGCATTCCGATATCCTCCACTCCTACGCATGTGTCCAGTTTTCAGAAACAGCTGTGTTAGCAAGTGTGCCCTTTCTCTCAATCAGTCATCAGCTCAGTAGTACAGGCTACCTGTTGGTTGATTTTTTTCCTGTTTCTTCACACACTAGGACTTTTTCAGTCCAATTTTAATTACTCATTTTATATGAAACTTAACATTTGTTACCTTTAGGTTTCAGTCTCATTGTAAACTGCATAGGAGGAAGCAACTGTACAACTCAGCTGTAGCACCAACTTAGCAAAAGCTGAAATCTATCCTTTCATTATCATTTGTCATGATAATTTGATGTGCACATATATTAAAACATACATTGCATTTTCTGTCATAAGCATCTGTGTGGTTTTTTGATGCTTTCCAGCTATGCTGCTTCTCTTGCCTGCAATCCCCATCTGCTGTCATTCCTTTCACTCTATTGTTCACTATCATCCTATTATGTTATTTAGAACTCTGGCTTCAGACACTCTCCTAGGCTTCTGCTTCTGCAGTATTGAGTTTTTCAGCAAATGATTTTTATCATTTTACTGTGCACTAGTGTTCATTCTTCTAGTTCCCACCCTTCTCCAGATAATTTGTGTAATTCAGGTTACAGCCAAAAAATGACATTTACACTGGTTGTACCCAGTGCACAATTTTAATTTAATTTAGTGAAGCCCATCTAAAAGCTGCAGGCACTATTACTTTGGTTTAATTTAGGCTTATTTCAGTTTAACACGAAATGATTTGGTTTATACCCAATCAAAATCAAGCAAATCTTTACAATAAAAATCCATAGAGAAGTTTAGACCAGCAACTTAATTTAAAAATAATTTTTAGGTTTCACTGGTGCATCTTTAGATAAGACTTTTCATAGCTTATCTCACTTTGAGATAAAAGTTCTGAACCTTTTCTAGCTTTGCCTTCTACACTTTTTGCCTTTTTCCTTCCCTTGAACACTTTCCTGAGTGTGTTTAATTACTTTTGCTAAATGAAAGAAGTATAAATAAATTTTAAGCCTAGTCAAGTAAACATATCTGATAGTTCTCCATCATGAATGCTATTGCGTATATGGAAAATGAAATAATGTAGACTGCTCTTGGTTAATAAAGGCAACAGAAAAGAAGGAATAATTATTTTTCTAACTTGAAGCAGGAAAAAGAAAAACAAGACAACAGGTAAGAACACAAACTTGCCTTCGGTAACATGAAAGTAAAATTACTCCTGAAGTATCTCAAGACAGAGAACAAGATTGATAAGGATTTACTACCTAAGTAAGGCAAGTGAAAAATATAACTTAATCTTTCTTTGTTTCTAAAGAACAAACACTGGTAATAATGAACGTGTGAACATCACTTGGTTACAGCAAGAAATGTTTACATTATTAAGCAGAAAGTAGTTGTGATTGCTTACCTCGAGAAACTATTACACCTTCAGGACCTGAAAATTATCCTTATCAGGTAGGACTAGATCAAGTATGATACTTTTAAAGAAAGTCACAAATATTAAAACAATGCATAAAACTCAAAATGGGAGCTTAAACATCGCAATTTCGCGAGATCCTGCTGTCTGTATATTAAAGACTAGTTATAAGTAGACAAAACCCAGCTGAGACAAGGGTAAAAAATACATCTCTAGGCTACCAGTGATATAGAAAAACCAGATTAATAGTGAATTAACTAAGATTACTTTATCATTTTTAACATACCTTAATTGAAACTGATATGAGGATATTCCAATGCATCCTCAAATAACAGCTCAACCAATTCTGAAAAAGTATTTTCTAAACCCATACAACAGTGCTGCATTATCATAGGCTAACTAAGAACTCAACTTCACAAGTAATAAACACCCCATATCAGTTATATATCTAATTCCAAATCAATAAATGAATGTTTCACAGGGTTAAGCATTTAGTAATGTTTGTGGGGGAAAAAAAA
>VZRR01002584.1:412384-506970 GCA_013398015.1 Oreocharis arfaki
GACCAAAATGAGCGACCGATCTTTCCTACAGTACCCCACCATCTGGATTCCTCTCTAGCCCTTTTCAAACCCTGTGTTTATCATCTGTTAGACAATTTATAAGAAATATTATTTTGAAAGGTTATTTGTGTGGCTCTCTCAAGCAATATTATATTTAATGTTGAAAGCTATAGGAGTAATCACTTGCTTCGTACGAACAGACAAAATCTATTGTTGTTTGTGATAAACCTTGCCAAATTATAACTGGCATGTCAAATATTAATTTGGCATTTCAAGATTGAAAAACATGTACAGTGAAAGGTAATGGAAAGGCATATGTGAAACAAGTTGCCATCCCTCATGTCAGTCTTGAACAAAAAGATTCTCATTCCATGTAATATTACATACACTCAAAATGAAAACTATTCACCATTCCCATGAATACTAGCAGGATTCCTAGTACACATTACATGGCCAAGAATGATTTTTTATTTATGTTTATCTGGATGTGTACACCAATTTCTCCTTCATAACAACTCAGAACAGCCCTGGAGAGGAAAAAAGAAAACAAATTAAAAAAATAAAATTTGAGAAGTACAAATGGCAAAGCCATTCATTTGGAAATAATTTCTGCCATAAACCAAAAGGTTATAAATCGAAAGTTGACAGAGGAGAAAGACATTGGAATAATAACTAATCGAAGGATGATCAAGAGTCATTAATATGATTTCGGCAGAGAAAGTTAAATACAATCCTAAAATTTAAATCACCCAGGATTTTCCAGAAGACATGGGGAAGTAGCAATGCTTTTGCACATGGTACTTGTTAAGCTTATTATTAAGAACAAAAGTATTTATGGAAAGAAATGCAGTGAAAAGATACAAGAGTGATCAAAAAGAGAGTCTGTTTCACAAATAGAGACTGAAAAAACAAAACAAACCCCATCCAGAGTGTGTATTTATCAAATATATACAATATATCATATATATACACACATATATACAGCATTGTTACCTACACACAAGATATCCAAACAAAATAAATGTAAGTTAACCTGCATAACTGCACTTCTAACCATCAGTGAAGTGATGATCTGGAGAAGTTGTTCTGTGTGAAGTAGCAGAGGAAAAAAGTGTCACTACCTTTGAAACACATAAATCCCATTTACGCTATGAGGATCTATTATATGGCTGGATGAAACAGCAGGCACTGGAACTGGATGACCTGAAGTTGTCTCTTTCAGTCTTACATTTCTGCAGTGGAACTGGCAGATGCCCACGCAGGGGAAATCTGTGGACTAGTTTCTGTGAACTTGTAAAATTATGATTGCTGACTTAAAATAGCTACTTGAAAAAAATTATTTTTACTGATGGCTCAGAAGATCTCTCCTTCCACGCAATCCAGCTAGGTGAACTGTATTCTGTGAATGCTCATTTATGCAACTAAGTTTCTTGCCCTAACATTCTTAAGATTGTCTATATTTGAACAGGATTTCCGGTTCTGTGACAGTTTGACTTTATAGTCAGCTGCTACCTGGAAATCCTGGCCATGACCACAGGTCCACAAGCCTTGGAGCTTTATAAGACATGCCCAGTAAATTGATAACTCCATCCTGAAGGAGATGAATTGACTGCTCATGTAAAGCCCAAGTAGACCATTCAAAGAAGGGCAACACTTGACAGAATTATGGGAGCTTTCATACAAATCCATCATGCAGCCACAAACTCTCCTTCTTGCTTTTAAAGAAAAACAACAGACAGTTCTGAAACCACTCACTTCCAAGAATGGGACTACTCAAAGTAGTAGGTTTCAGCATTCCTGTAACCATGTGCCTGGCTGGAAACTTAGACTGTGAGGCCTTTCAGGCAAAGACTGTTACATATTAGGAGACTGCAAAATAGCAGACAGGGAACGTGAACCAGCAACAAGGCCTCCTCCATGCTAACACAGGATGGCTAAATATATTTTACATGAGACACAACTTGGAACATCAGTGATGCACATACCTTCAACTGCTATTTTTGACACAGGTCTTCTCTCAGGAGATTCCATAGCCTGTAGAAAGGTTAACTAGCATCCAGAAGTTTTACAACATGTACAGAAGTTAAAACTGTACACTACTGTACACTACTTATCTGAAGGTGTTTTGAGGAGTAGTGAATTTAAAATTTGAGTGAATTAGGAAGTTTTTCTGGAATCATCAGCTTCAGGAAATATAGTGATATATTCACATACATACATTCACTGCACAACACTCAAATGATCTTGTTGCCATAAAATCAAAGCTGAATTTTTCAAATAATCCAAATCAGTTATTTTTCAATGACACCAACTTCCTGGTGCTTTGTACACTGAACATTTTGCAGAACAATTTGGACTCACTTACACTGACAGTTACGAAGCTTTTTTTGCATGGTTTATGTTAACTGACTTTGGTTTGTTTTCAGGATATATTTGGGCAGCTGAAAACATACCCAAGAATAGATACCTGAAGCGTGTGACAGGAAACAGATATGAGAACAAAAAACCTGAAGACAGTAATAATAAGAAGAACCATCTTATTTTTATTATCTGAGTGCAAAAATGAATAGCAAAGACCCTACAACACACAATCACATTGCACAGACAAGCAGCGCAGTGATAGGATTCTTATGGGGTCAGTGGGACAGGCCCGCTACAAGACTTCAGCTACTCAAAAGCACATATTACCCAGTTATCGTGCAGCAGTTCTTCCCTGGAAGAACATATGTTCATTATTTTGGTTTACTTTATGAAAACGAACTGAAAAATTCCTCCTAGTTTACAAATATGTTGGGGGGTTTTTTTGGTTCTGGTGAGACATTTAAAATACTGTCTCAGAGAAGTTTATTGCTTACCCCCTTGCCTTAAGTCTGATCACCCTGAAAGTGCAGCTAAACGTATCTTTCTTTAGAAGGAATACTCAAGGATTTCTTGTTTATTTGCACTAAATGTAGCACCACATTTATTTGTGAGGCATTTCTGAGAGTAGACTCACGTCTGTTTTACGGGTACAAAATCACGATGTGCATATACTACTTCGCAAGGCTACTAACTCACCATTTTGAAAGATGTTTATTTCCTTCTTTCCTCTTGTTCCTCACCCAGAGCCCCATCCCAGAGGCTCGGGAAAGTCCAGGTAGAAGGAATCTCCCACATACTGAGGCTCCTCCTTTCAGCCATGCCTGTAAAGGCCATTTTTGGTAGCCAGCCCTCACGCAGCCCAGCCCTCAGGAGGCCAGGCCAGCGGCACTTACTTGTGGCGCCTCCCGGCTTGCTTCCTGGCGGCGTTCACGGGGCTCCCCGTCCTGCCCCGGCATGGAGGGGCTTCTTCCCAAGGACAAGCCCTCGCTAAAGCCGCTGTCGCCTCAGGCTGCCGGTCTGCCTTCCTTCCTTTCTTCTCGGGCGGTGGAGAAGGCGACGGCCCCGCACAGCTCGGCCGCCGCCGCCATTTTGGGACGCCGGCGGGCGGTCTCCATGGCAACCAGGAAGGGGCGGACATCGCGCGGGGTCACCGCTAGCCCGGCCCCCTCTTAAAGGAGCAGCCGCGGCGGCCCCGCCGTGCCGGGCAGGGTCTGANCCGAGCTGCCCTTCCTGGCGGCCCGGGGCAGGGGGAGGGGAGCGGCGCCATCCCGGAGCATTGTTGCAGATGGGGGTGGGGGGGCGAAGGGGAGCCGGGAACGACACGGCGCCGCGCTGGTGAGTGTGTGGGGCGGCCCGGAGGGGCCCTCGCCGTGGAGGGAAGGGGTGGAAACGAAGCTGACAAAATGGCCAGGCGGTCCCCGAGCCCGCTGCAGGGACATCCCTCGCCCCCCCACGCCGGGCAGGGGTGCCGGGGCCACCTCGCCTCTCCCGGGCCGCCCGGCGGGGAGGGGGGGCGACAGCNGCCACCAGTGACCCGCGCCCCGGCCGCCCCCCCGGCCGCCCCGAGGGGGGACATTCCCGCGGACCCGAGGTGACGACCCCGGCGGAGGGATACCGGCCGCCGACAGCGGCTCCGCCGAGCGCAGCGAGCGGGCCGCGCTCCGGGCCGCGGCGGGGGCTGCGCGNGCGCCCCGGCGGGGGGGGGGGGCGACAGCGCGGCCGGCCCTCCGCGGGCCCTGTGTGGTTGCTGATACAAAAGGGCAGTGTCAGTGTTGACACTGCCGTGCCGATTTCGATGCCCTTCCTCGTCTTCCCTCCCCCACTCCGCTTGGCCCCCTTTTCCCTAGTGGTCCTTTCTTTCCCACCCCCCGTTTATTTTTTTTCTTCCCCTCTGAAGGAGCTATGGAATATCTTAAAGGAAAAAATAGAAAATTTTCTTTCTTTCCCCCCTGCCCAGCTCGGCAAAAATGCTAAACAATCGGCCGACGTCCATATTTCACAAGCTTTTTTGGGGGGAGGAAGAAGGTGGGCAGAAAACGGAGGCGCCCGTGGGGTCGGAGTCACAAAGCTGGCTGCCCACGAAAGGGATTATTTTCGCAGCTAAATGTTTTAGAGCTGATGTTTTTCTTGTTTTTAGTCAAGAAGCAAGTTGCCTGGTCCTTGCGTTTGCTTGCATAATGCGTCGTACTTGGAGGCTGATCAAACGCTGGGTTCTGCCTTTCCTGCCTGGCTCTTCCTCCTTCCCTTTTCCCGGGGGGCTGGGTAGCGGGACGAGTTTGGGGGGCTGGTGGCACTGGGGCTCCCGGCTGCTGCCCCGGTGATCCGGGGAAGGGAAGGAACCGAGGCCGGGGCTCTCGCCAGACCTGCAGGCCCGTCTTCCTGTGTCCAACTTTTTTATTGTTCCCCCTTCCCCCTTCCGAGTGCACGTTTTCTCCGGCGGGCGGGGGCTTGCACGGCCCGGGAGTCCCAAAGTCTAGACGGGGAATCGGAAAATAATAGGGGAAAGAATGGAAAGTTATGTCAAGAGCTTTGGGGGAAAAACATCGACGTATCGAACAAAGGTCCTGCCTGTGTTGGAGAGAGAGGCCTGCATGTGAGGCCTGATTGTGTCGCATTTACACACGGGGAAGAAATGAGTGCTTGGTACTGGCCTAAATTTATTCTGTAAGTCTGGCATGGAACTTAGGAATGCTTTCAGAGAGTGTGTAGTTTGTTTTGGAAGTGTTTTTATTATGTGTAGCAATCCAGTAATAATTTTTATTTTATTTTTTTTTTCCTAAAAAGACTGTTCAGTTTTTTTTTCTTCTTCCTGCCTTGTTCAGCAGAAATAATATTGATTCAGAGCTTCTAACAATGTAATGCAAAACTTTACTCAAACAGAGTAACTTCCACAGTTTGTGTTGTGTATAATACGAGTTTTGAGCTTCCTGGTGCTTTAAAGGCTGTTAGAAAGAAAAGTTGAGTAGTTACCAGCTGATAAATTTGAAGTACATCTATCATAATGAAAGAAGAGGAATTCTGAGCACTTGAATTAATTTTTCAAGATTTTCCTGTGAGAACTGTCACTGTGGATATACTTTTGTAAGACTTTAAAAGCTAGCAAGCATTGCTGTGATTATTTCTGTTTATCTCTGGTGTAGTCTCTTCTCTGCAGTTCTCCCTCTTCTCTTCCACTCCCAAAACTAGACTTCTAATTGTACATGGCTGGGGTTTTGGTTTGGGGCTTTTTTTTTTGTGTTCTTTTTTGTATTTGATTTCTGAGTTTTTTGAGATTTATTAAGAGTTTCATTAAGCTGAAAGTTTTAAACAAGTTTGATTTTATGTATATAAAAATATACGTAATGGACATGAAAGCAGTGGAAAAATAACTGTTGCTTTCTGTTGTTTGGTAGCCTACTTAATAAATATTGATAGAAGTTAAATATACCTATGAAAATATTAGCATTTCAGTTTTTGCAGCTGATATTTTAACAAAATATGTTGTATTTGAACTAAGAAGTTTAAAAACAGTGTTCTGGTGAATAAATTCTGTAAAGAATATTGAAAATTTTTGGGAATAGACTTATTTTTAACTTGTAATAGTTTCTATATTTGTAAAATGCAGCTGATTGTGAGTGCCTCAGTTCTTTTGAATTTAAATGCAAAGGTATTTTTAATTTTTATTGTTTGGTGTATCTTATTATTGTGTTAGAAGTGTAGGTAATCAGATTTTTTTTTTCTATTCTTAGGGTCTTTCTGAGAAAAATATGAGTAGTAGACTTGAATTAACAACCTCTTAGTCTTCAGTATTCAAATGGTTCTGTAGGTAGGAACCTAAACGTGTCTTAGCTGGTAGTAGAAAAATTGTAGGTCAGCCACAGTGTGACATTACTACTTACTAATATAGCAGATCTACTTCAGTGGGAGTGCCAACCTGTTGAGTAAGAGCTTATGAAAATGGAGTCTTTTGATGTCTTGCAAAAGTTCTTCAGGCCGAAGTGACCATTAGGGGAAATATTCTGCCTCTTCCCAGTAAATGAATAATCAAAGCTGTCATTCCTAATCAGGAATCATGCACAAGTTGGTTTTTTTGTTTGTTTGTTTGTTGTTTTAGTTTTCCGTTTTATATTGTACTTTGACTGTCTTCAAACCCAGAGTGTAAATATTACAGAAAAAAAAGTAGTGAAAACCTGTTCTTTTAAAATTATTCTTAAATTTGAGGCCTAATTCTATAGGTGACAACAACACCATTCTTTCTGCAGCAGTGTAGCAAAAATATCATGCATTTGGCTTAAATGCCATCAGTGGACACATGATCAATTTCCATGTGGATCCTTACATCCCTGATAAGTACAGTTACTTACTCTGCAGCAATCCAGAAACATGACCTGACTAAATTCCTTTTGTTTCTAAGTGATGAAGCTGAAGTAGGAAAGTTAAGTAAACTACATGTTTGTACCTAATTTGCAGCTAAATTAATCTCACAGGTATCTGTGTTAATCTTGTATTTATAGGCCATGCTGTATTTTCTAACAAACTAATTGGTAAGCATCATGTAGAACACTTTTGATTATGGATCTGTCTTTTGTCAAACTGAGGCTAAATTATTGTGGCAAAGTATAATCAAATGCCGAATTTGTACAACGTGGTGTACTATTGCATTGGCAAAAATGTAACCCTGTGTGTTTCTGGGATCTCCTGTTGGCCTCTTGGATGATCAGTGTCCTGTTCATCACCTGTCAAGTTAGTAACACTCCCTAAAAAGCACTTAGTGAACTCTGTTATGCTCTTTTCATCAAGCTGTCACTGCCCCATTCAGTTCTGACTCTGAAGGTAGTAGTACATCAGATTTTTTTGTTGTTTGGTTTGGTTTTGTTACTAGCTTTGGGTGAGTGTTCTTAGTTTTCTGAAGTAATATTTTTTGATGTGTTCTTCATATTTTAATCACTGTGTAGTATCACAACAGATTTATGACAATATATGAAGCAACTTTTTGTTGAGAGTTTTAATAGCTCAGTTTTAACTTAGGACATGAGGTTGGTAACTGCAAAACAAAGCCATAATAACTTTTTTCTTCCTGATGTATTTTTTTTTCAGTTTGTATGAAATAAAGTGCTTCTCAAGGAGCAAAACTATTTCCAGTTCTCAGTCGTGATCAATAATGAAAAAAATGCTTGTATGTAGCCACTTGTCTCAGGATGTCTTTTTTTTAACAAAACAATTTGCTGAATTCATGCTTTAAAGCTATCTTCTGTAAATAAAAAAATTTTAGCTATATATCAAGTGTGCAGTGTCTCTGGAGGACAGGGCTGGGTCAACTGGCTTCTCCCGCCTGCTTTCAGATACCAGCAATGGTTGCTTTAGTATGAAGTTTAGTTTGAGGAGCAATTGTTCTCCTTATCCTGCCATCAAGGTGGTAGAATCCAACAGTGTGGAAATGCAGTCATATTCTCCCTCAAATCTGTCTGGCAGCCAGGGTTCCAGCACACAGAACCAATCTGTTTACTCTCCCTGTCTATAATAAGGCTTGTCTTGCAGTGTGCTGACTGTTGCCAGCCTAATTTGACTCATGAAGGTACTTGGTACAAACATGGCAGAAAGCTGCCATAAGAGCAGTAGATGGTCAACTCTGGAAGGAAAAACTTTAATATAGAAAAAATGCAAAGACTTACGTGTATTATCAAAAAAAGTTAATCATGGTAGTTTAATACTGGACTTCAATATTGAAGATGCATGAGAAATACTAGCAATTGTGTTGAAGGCATAGTTGCCCTTGGTTGCTCCAGAAAAACCTCTCTTGTTAGGATTCATGTAGTAAGCCAGTTTAGAAAGGACCTCAGGAAGTTACTTGGCCCTTCTCACATTTGACTTCTTCTACCCCCGAATAAACAGTTTTTCACTGATCACAACCTGATAAAAACAGCTCCATTTTCTTGAGTGACGAGAAAGGAGAAAAAACCCCAAACTTTACAAACATACAAAGGTACGTGGAAAAGAAACTGGAAGTATTCTTAGTGTGTAGTAATACCGTGCTGGCTCATGGACTAGAGGGGGAAATCCCATTTTCTCAGTGTTTTCTAAATGATTTGCTTTGATAGTCTCCACAGTAAGGTGCACATGCTGAACTGAAAAGATCTGGCCTTCATAAAAGGTATGAAAGGGTTTGAGTCATCTTCTGGAATGTGAACCTTGAGTTGTAGGGAGCAATTTGGTGTTTCAAAATGGAAGCTGAGGTCCCTGTTACTTTTGAATAAGATGGCTTTTTTAAAGATCTGAATGGCAAGGTATATTTCACATTTATTCTGCTTTCAGAGCAACTTGTTGCTGACAACTCGTGTTGTATTGCATGAAGTCCAAATAATTAAACTTAGTGTAAAGAAAGGCAAATAGTTGCTAGACTTTTGTAAAGCTGGAAATAAAAGAATACAAACATGTTCTTTATTTTCTGATGTATGTATGTTTTTTTTGGAACAAAGGTGTTAAACTTTCAGAAGGCTGTCAAGCCCCAAGATGGGCATTAGACCTAAAACTAGCAGTATGCACCTCCTTCAGTTTTGTGTCTGGCTGTTTGAAGCATGGTTGATACTAATTTTTATTAATGCAGAGCAGTAACTCTAGTTTTTTACCCTGATTTTGAGGTATAGCTTCTGATAGCTAAAACTATTAGGAAAAAATAGGTGTGTGAGGAACTCATGCCCCAAGGTAACTAGGTCTAGGCTTATGCTATGTTTGCTTTTAGAAAGCATGTATGCTGTTTTGTTCTCCCTCATTTTTCTCCATGTCTGTCTTACTTGCCTTACTTTGAGCTTGTGGTAGTTTGTCTTATCAGTGCTGGGTAAGAGAAATGATCTCTGTATGCGGGCTTTTATGTGCTTGAAGTCTTTTCTGTACCTCCGCTCTAGTCCAAGACGGCTTAGATGTAAAAGTACAGGTAAATAAATGTGGAAATCAAAAATACACTCTTGTATAGTATCTTCTGAGTTGCAAACATGAGTTTTTTTAGGAGCAGGGACAATATAAATGAGTTGAGGCACCACAAAAGGAAAGATGGAAACAATGCATAGTAACACTAGTCATGGTGGACTCCAATATCCCCCATGCTTGCCCTCCTCCCCCTTCCCTCCAGCCCTAAAGAAAAGGAAAAGCACACACCTGCATCCCACCCACTCATCAAGGGACTTGAATTACATGTCCTTGATACTGGTATAATGATTAGTTGCTTGCTTTAACTCCTTCAGTTAGTGAGGAGAAGCTCTCTTTACATCATATGCCTTTGTGGAATATGTGGTAGATGTGTGTTTTTGGACAAGGTAATATTGTAAGATGTGGTTAATGTCAGAGCTAGGGGTTGGCATCTTATCTAAGTTAATAATGTTCTGTGACTTCTAATGTCAAATCCCTTATGTAATTAGCTTATTCAGTGTAGGGAGTGTCCTGTCCTGGAAGGTGTGTGCCGTGTAACTGAATCTTCAGATCACAGGTGAGATGTGGCTGTGCATTTAAAGAGAACTAATGAAGAAAGTAACTGAGGTCACATATTAGTAGGCTGTATGCTGAATGTAAACTTGGAACTCTGCCTTCCTTAGAGAGTGTTTTCTTCCTCTTTATTTCAAGGATACATTTTATTAATAACCAGCTTACTGACTGCAAACTGTAATTTCTCCTTAAGACTTCACTTGTTTTGGGCTTTGCAGTTGTTTCAGGTATGATGGCTGTGCTTCAGGGGAAGGTAGGAAATTGCTCAGCTGAACAAGGACCGTAGACAGTCATAAGCTGTGTCAATAAGCCTGGGTGAACAGCACCTGAAAAGCAGCTACATAGCTAGGTAGGTACTTATGACATCTTTAAGTTAAACAGCTGGAGAAAACACAATTTCAGCTGCATCTCATTTAATGAAAGGGATGGGAGCTGCATAACTTTGGCAAACTCTAAGCCAGGATTCCAAGTGTTAAAGCTTGTCATTCAAAGATGTGCTGCAGTCTATTCTGCAATGTTTTTCAAGTTTATGCAGTGACAGTGGATGCTGCCATATCTTACTCTGGTAGTATTCTGTCTGTTGTATTTAGCAGATAATTTTCTACAATAAAAGACTGGTAATAAAAATTAGGACCTGCATTTTACCATAAGATTGTGGGTTAAAGAAGTTTGTTTCACTCCCTTACTCAGTTACAAGAAGCTTGGCAGAAGAACAAATACATTCCTTTGCCAAAAGTAAGATAGCAAATACGCATTTGTCAGATTTCCTGTATGGCAGCTCTTAAGTTGATAGAGTTCTGCTGCTTGTTTGTAGACTTGAAACGGAATGTATCCATGCTGGGTACCTGGCTCTTGACAGCCCCTCAGAACTTTCACCAGCACTTTGTAACTAGAATTGGAAGAAGCATGTTAAGGGAAATGCCACAGCACACCTCAGTCTGCAGGTTTAAATGCTTCATGGAGTGGGTGGAAACTGAACTCTCTTCAGATTAGCTGTGAAGAGGAAAGATAAATTTTGTGGAATTTACTATGTGAAGAGATGGTACTGCTTTAATGCCTTCTATTAATGTTGACATATTTGAGCACTACAGCCATACTTTTTAAATAAAGTTTAGAGGTTCTTGATATATTGTCCAAACTAAACAAGATTTGGAACAGAATTGGCACCGAAAATTCCAACTTCATTGTGCTTTATGGAGAACTCAAGTAAGCTAGGACCTGAGAACTATGTATGTTAAAACTTGAGGTAAATAGAAATGTAGCAATGAGTTAATTTTTGGGAATACACTTAAACTAAATGTAAAGTTGCTTGTGAGACTCCACTGAAGTGACAGGCAAAATTATCTCAATCTGTCACTTACAAAATACCATGCAGTGACCACACTTATTGCTATACTTTGTGGCTTCCAGAGGTTGCCTGGAGTAAAGGATATTCCCTGTGTGTTATCAGGCTTTTTCCTCTGTCACTGGCTTAGCCAAAAGCTGTTAAAACTATTCTTGTAGTTTAAATAAAGTAGTTTCCTATTAAGTAGCAAGTCAACAGATAAACAATTGTATCATCTGTTTTGAACTACTTCCTAATTTGTGCATTTTATTCAGATGAAATCTTGAGTTTATATCAGATTGAGATCTCACACTTGAATGCTAACTATGATTCCTGCTGGTAATGCCTGTAGTGTCACCAGAAACACTGTCAACTCCCTCAACCTGTTCTCAGCAGTCTTCCTGTTCTAAACCAGTGTTGCTTCTGTTTGTGGCATCTGTTTTGTTGCAGTTTCATGTCTACCTTGCAGTTACTGTTAAGCCTTTTAGGGCTCATCTGTACTATTATACAATTAATTTTAACCCTGTTTTAGAGGTGTTGGAGCATTTTGAAAACTTTTATCAGAAGTAAGCCAAGTAGATCACTCTGCATCACCAAATTGTATAGTGCGTTTTAATTTAAAAGCTGTTCCCGTTCAGCTAAGAAATGGCTTCTTCCGTAGACTCACAGATTTGCAATACTGTTTTCCTTCACCAGAATGATGTCAGGCTATGTGGAAAGTCAGCTCAGTAAGATAGCAAATCAAAACCAGATAGCAGGTGGTAGTGCTGATTGATCTAACATCAGAGTTCATTTAGTGTTCTGACTTTTTCTCTTCTGTCACTCATTCTGAGATACCAACTGAATTGAGTGCTAGCAACTCAATTACAAAATTTCTCTGTTGCATNGGCAGATATCAAACATGAACATATGGGCACAGAGTGACACAGCAGTAGAAGGATCAAGCTGGATAAACAACCTCTGCACAGACTAACCCTGTCCAAAAGCGTGGTATATGGTTTGTGGTTTTTTATTTTTAAATCTTAAAACTTACTGCTTAGTGCAATAACTTGCTTTGTGGAGGGCTGTCTTCTGCCTCCCTTCCGTCTTCCCAGGCAAAGGTGTGGGGACAAGTCTTCTCTCCTCAGTCATGACAGAGCTTCAGTGGTAGGTACCATGGGACAAGAAGGACAGGAAAAGCTTCACAAATTGTAGGTAATACAGTTGTTTGCTTCTTCGCTTTGTCTTCTCTGGGTTCCTAAGCCTTCTGAGAAAGAGAATGGCTGTTATGATAACAAGAATGGTGTTCTAGTTACTTCCTTAGCCAAAAGATCCAAAGGGGGGGGACCTAGCTTTCTGTAGGAACTGAGCCTTTAAAGAGATTTTTGTACCTGAACAGCATGAGCATCTCGTCTCTCTGGTGGGCATAATAGGGCAACAGAACTTACTAGTTTTCTGTAAGGACAATGAAGACTCTCCAGGAGTAGGCTTAGTAAGAGACCTCACACTTGCCTTTTTAATTCTTCAGTCCTCCTGGGATATTCTTTCAGCATGTCATTTATCAAAATTTAGGATCGTCTAATTTCCAGCCTGAAAGTTTCTCGTAACTGTTTGCCTGCTAACTGTGTCAATACTGTCCTCTCGTTTTCTTCTCTTGATGTTTTATTCTTAGCACTTACAGAAGGTGTTTACAGCCTTGTTGCCAGTCTAAATAATACAGGTTTTATTAGTTAACTTCTTTAAGATCACCCTTCTGTTTTTCGGCTGGAATTCATGTCTCTTGACCAAGGCCCACTGTGATGGGATAGAGTATTCCAGATAAATACTATTTTTAGAAAAACACTGAGAATTCTTGGTTATTCTGTAATGGTGTCTACACCTAAACATTGGTTTCTCTTCCACACCTCTTGTCCCATTCCCCTCCAGCATCACTCTGGGAGGAACTGGGACATGTAGTCGCTAAATCTTAGGTCAACTGACAGGGGTTTGGCTTACAGTAATGCTTTTTGGGTTCAGTACTGAAGTACAGCATCTCCATATTGAGTGGTAATATTGTGCTTCTCAGCACTGCAAGTGTCTCATTAGAATAATATACTGTTCCATATTTTGATGCATCCTTACTGTTTTGGGAGAGGGACAGAGGAGAGAAAAGGGAACTTGTAAGTTTTGATAATTTTGGAAAAAGGGGAGTTTTGCGGGAAGAGCTCTGTGTTTAGATAACCATATCACCTGTGTAGTTATTTGGAAATAAGCAAGGCTGTAATAATAAAGCTTTCATCTTAGTTCATAGTTTTCTTCTATGGGTAATAGTCTTCCATCATTACAAATGTTTTCTGTTAAACTTGTGCATTGTTTGGATGCTACTTAACAGCAACTGGTTGTCTAAATAGTTCTGGATTTAACAAAACAGAAATAAAATCATGAATTACCTCTCTTGTATGAGCCTGGAAATAGTAACAAATGTCCAGAGTTCTACTGTCAAGAAACAAAGTCTTTTGCTTCTGGAGTCTATTGATGTCCTGTCATTACTGAAGTATGATTTCAAGATTTAATATCATTGCGAGTTAGATTTTATTGCCTGCCTTCAAGTCTTAAAAATGTTTAAGCACCCACAGCTTAAAGAGATGCTAATTTTCAGTTGTTTTTCAAAATCTTGGGCCTTTTACTGTGCATTCAGAGTAGCTGTGAGTATTTTAAGTCCAGTTATGTCTGAATGGTAGAATATTCTTACTTGAGTGTGGTTGCTGTAACACAGCTTTGAAACCAACTTCCAAGTTGTAGTCCCCATCAAAGAGTACTTTTTTGCTAAACTTTGGAACTTTGGTTCAGTGAGAATGTCTGCCTACGTAAGTTCATGGAGTAAAGAAATAGAATGTCATGGCACTACTGACACGGAGAAGGAAGGTAGGCTGTCCTGTGAAAATACTTGAAAAAATAGACTTTGTTTCTCAGGAAAGGAGAGGGCCTATTCCTGGAAGTACAGTGAGCTCTAAGGGTATCTCTTTAAATAGTAATTTGGTTTTTTTTAAAGCAAAGAGACGATTCTTCCTTACTGTAATTTTTGTACTGCTTTAGCTTGGAGGACTTTAAATGCCTGATGTTAGTGTAAAATACTTAGTTGCCAGCTAAAGGCTAACTTTATGCACTTCATTTTTTCTCCTCATTAATATGTACAAGTGTTGAGTTTTCATAGCACTGATTCTAGCTGTGTTGTCATAAATGTTATAGCTATCCCAGGAGAGATAGTTGCTCCCTTGGGAATCTGTGTGCTTATGTCCCTTAAGGGAAGGCATTCTAAAGATGTTAACCTGCCATGCCTGAGCTTTGAATGACTGAGTCAAGGAGTTCAAGAACCCAGAGTTTTGTGCCTATGGATTCAGGAATGCTGCTCAGAGGTCACTGTGTGACAAGTAGAGGAGATGCAAACTACTGTATTTGCTCAAATTCTCATCTAACTCTGTGAGACATAGCTGAGTTGGGGCTTGTGTACCCCTGTCCTTGCTTTATGAATATTATCTGCCTGGTTAAAAAGCCTGCTTCAGAAGGGTTTGGGCTTTCTGTTGACAACATCAAATGCTGGATGTGACTAGTGCAAGCCCAGACTTGTGGCAGCTAGAAGCAGCAGCTCAACCTATGGTAGAACATAGTGATTTAGATGTCTAAGTTTAGCTTAAATGCATCCAAAATCAAGGTAGTTTGTTACTACTTAATAGTATTCCAGGTTATGACAACAAACTAGAACTACCTCTACTCTTGGGGTGTGTTTGCTGTATCATTGGGAAGGTTGGTGTCCCAGCTTTGAAGTGGGAATAACTTGAAAATACAAATTTGTGACTGCCTATCATTTAAACTCTTTTGTTCTTTGTACTTGAATAGACAGTAGTTGTGTTTGTGGTGGGAGAGTGGAGAAGCTGATGTAATTTCAAGTTGCTTCAGCAGAATTTGAAAAGTTTAACTTGTGGTGGTTGGTGATAGATCAAAGTGTCAGGTTTTAAATTGTCTGTATCAACTTGTACAGATGCAGTCTATATTTTTGACCAACACCCTAAGTTTGATGTGCTGAATTTTCACCATGAAAATGTCTGCACTGTCATAATAGTGAAGTTAATTATTGTACTCTATCCCCATACCCTCTGAGGTGTGTGTAACTTTGAGTAAATACATGTGATAGTTGGAAACTGCCTTTTGTGAAGTACACAAGGCTTCCGTGTAGGTTTGGATTAGAGCAGCTTAACTTGCCTTCCTTTATCTAGGTGACCACACTCACTAGGATGTCCCCCAAGAAATGTAGCTGGAATTTTTAGCTTCCATCAGTACTTGGTGTTCTTTGGGAGGTATAATGGAGCTCAACTGAGCAGCTGCATAGTGCATACTCATGGCTCTAATGCCCTCAAGTCTGGCTTGTTTTCTTTCCTTAATCTGTAAGCTGTAACTTCAGTAGTGAGTTAAATCTTGTATGAAGAGTATAAGGAAGTGTAATCACCGCTAAGCTTAGAATTAATGGAGTTGCAAAAAAACCCAAAAAACAAATAGGTGTTTGGCTCAGAATGTGTGTCACTCTTGAATATGTACAGAGTGTTTATGCTGTCATTTTAATTTTAAAAGTATCCATTATAAAGCACAGACTGTGATACCGCGTCTGAAATGTTTTCTTGAAAATGAAAAAGCACTTCTGAAACTTTCAGGCTCTTATCATGCTACTGTTTAATATAATAAATACTACCATGTTAGTAACATGCTAGAGGCATATGCTGCCCTTGATACAAGAAAAAACAGCTCTAGACTTCTGTTTTGAAAGTTCAATGTTAGATGCTTTATATCCTTCACTTTCTAACAAAATAGACATTTAATGGAAAATAGTTTCATCTGTTTTTTTCATGGATAACTGCATGTTTGGCGAGCAGTGTTTTCATCAGCTTTCAGTTCTGTAGAAGAAGTTTGTGTTGGCCATAACAGGCTGTTTTCAGATAGCAGTACATGGTATCTGTGTCGCGAAACTGTTCTGTCACGGGAGCCTTTAAATACAAAGTAAGCATACAAATGAAGTTTGAAAAGCATAGACTAAAGATTCAAATTTAATGCAATTAATTTGGCATCTTTGGTACCTAATAGGGGTTGGAGCTGCTAGGAAATAGTTGATGGGAGAAAACATGTATTTCCAAGACTTGACATGGGGAAATGGAGGTGGCAAAGATACTGAGATTACTAGAATGCTTTTTTGCTCATTAATCGTATGTGGGATGGGGATGTGTGTGCTCCCAGCTGAGTATCTTTGGTTTGCAAAATAGATGGAAGAGTAAGAGAGGCTGCAGCCTTTAGGAAATATCTACATTTAACATTTGATATGTAAGATACTGTGCAGAGGAGAGGGAAGAAACTGGGCTCACTTCTGGGCCTACAGGTATTTTCCCTCTTTCTCTACAAGCCTATTTCATATTCTTTTTTTTATCTTTCCCTGAAGCCACTCCATTCTCTGTGTTTTTTTACTCAAGTGTTGTAAAGAGTTATTTTATCTTGCACCGTGATGAAGCTGCCCTCTCCAGTTAAATATACTTTTGTTTGTCTTCCTTCCTGGTGCATTTTATTAAATGGCTTATGATAAAGAGTAAAGAGGATGATGTGGAGTAGTTCTGGAGTGTCTTTCGGATATTTTGTAAAGAAAAAAGCCTAAACCACAAAAACAAACCAGAAAGACAAAAAATCTTGCATGGGAGTTGAGTGAACTTTGCTTCCAATTCAGTGTCGTATTAACAGTGTGGGATTATTTTCATGTTTGCTAAAACATATTAGGAGTGTAGCAAGATGGATGCATTGTTTGCTTCAAGGTATTATATCATTGATGTATACACAAAGCACTTGGAAGAAACACTGTCTTCCTTTCTTCTCTTTCTCACCATACTCCGTTTCAGTCCTAGACAAGGCCAAAATTAACGTGTTGTTTGGGGGGCAGTTGGTTGTAGGTTTGCTTGTAAAGCATAGTTAATCATTAGTGTTGGATGAAAGGTCACCTATATAGGAGACAACTCTCTGAGTATTCTGATTGGATTACAGAGCAGATTGCAAGAGGAAAGGCTTATCAAACCAGCTATTGTAATAGCTACTTCTTAAATAATCGTTTTGATCAAGCTATAGAAAACTTACAGCTCTGCTTGCTCTATGAGTGTCTCAGGGTGGTGAAGAGACTGTGTTCTGACGAGTGTTCTGTGTTTGTCTGTGAATCCGTATATCAGAGAGCAGCAGTTTAGCTGGAAAATAACAAAAAGCATTGAACAGACTTAGGCAGTACCTATTGGAACATCTTGTTGGCAGAAATGTAAGGAGCCTTTCTTCCAGCTCTGAAGTGATTGATTATTGACAAGGAATTCAGGCTTTGACAAACCTGGCCATGCTAGGACCCTGGGAAAAATGCCTCATTAGTGTTAGTTTGTTAGTCTTGTGAGCTCTAACATATGGGCATAGTTACAGTTGTTCAAGAAAAGTGTGTGGGTAGCCTGGGAAAGATGAGGTAGAAGTCACTGGTGAGCTAAAGCAGAAAAAAGTCCTGGTGATACTTGGACATAAGGGAAGGAAGAGAGGAATTTGTAGAAGACTTTTTTTGTGTGTGTTTGGTGGTGTTGAGTTCTTGTCTAGTTTAAAACTAAGACTAAATTTGGCATTCTGCTAAAAAGCACTTGAAAAAGCTCTAATATTTAATTTTGCTCAAGTTCAGCGTCATGCACAAGGCCTTGTTCCCACAACATTCCCTTGTTTAATTTATGGAGCACTGACAAGGTGTAAATGTGCAGAGTGGAGTAACGCTTGGCAATAAAGCGTGCCATGAAGTTGTTTAATTCCTTCATAAAGCTCTGGCTTTTGTCAGCTTTTTCCATGACTGTAAAAGTTTGAACCTTCCTAAAATACAGTTGTGGTAGTTACTATTGTATGTTGTTCCATGTATTTAACATGAAAGAATAGCTCTAAAGGCTGTAAAGTCATGATCTTATCATTGATAAGATCAGTTTAAAGACAGCTTAATCCTTAGTGTTTAACAGGTGTTTCTTGGGTTGTGACTTCCTTTTGTTCAGCTTTACAAAGAACAACTTCTGTTTATACAGACATTTGGTAGGCAGTTTGGTTCATGATTTCATACGAGGTAAGTGTCTCTAATTGTGCCTGTGTCAGTAATTTGGTATGTATATTGGAGCTTGCGCCTAACTACATCACTGTAAGATATAATGTAAATGTATAGTTTTTTCTGTGATTGAGAAAATATGTCTGTGGCACATAATTCCAAGGTGCTGCTGGTTTGAGCACTGCCCAGTGTAGAAAACTTAGATGTGTTTTAATCCCTTTGTTTGTTGTCACAGTATTCTTGTGATAGCAGAAGATCCATATGCAGATCCGGTGCTGAGGAAGCCGGAAACTTAACCTGTTTTAATTGGATTTCTTCCTCAACAACTACAATTAAACTATTTCCCCGATTGTGTCATGTGGTGTAGGAATCTTGCTATGCATTAGGCCTGTGACCTTTTTAGTGTAGCATTTGGTTGAAGTCTCTGTTCCAGAGGACAGCATAACCTGCTTGAGCCTCTGTGGGAAAGGAAGCCTCAACAGCCATTAGCCTGAGTCAGTACTAGACATCAGTGATTAGAAAAACAACAGGAAAACTCCTGAAATCCTCCGGGTTTGTCCCAAACTTGTCTAAATTATATTTTGAAGATGCAGAAACCTGAGGACCCATTGTAGGTGAGTAGAAAACAGATGAGTGCCTTCTACCTCTCCTTGGAAACTTATAAGTTACTTTTTGAAATTTTTGTTTTTATCTTTGTAGTTTTTCTCTGTAAGACTTGTGAGTATTTTGAACAGATTTTCGTAGACTGGTTTAGAGCTGAAATTGAATATTGACAACATGAAGACCCAGTCTCCTGCTTCTTTACATTGTTTTCATAATACCCTTAGACCTGTGATATTGAGTTCATCTGTAGCACACTTTTCTAATCCACATCTACAAGTCATCTGGTTTTTGTGTTTCTTCTTGTAGCAGTAACTTCTGTAAAATCTACTCTCTGATTTCCTTCAGTCTAGTGGCTAATTAAACTTATTTGCTTTTGTTTATTTTTGTTTTGTTTTTGCTTTTCCACTTCTAGTTGTCTAGGAGATAGCAGAGATCATCTTGTGTTAATTTAGCCTTTGGGTGACCAAACCATGTTTAACTACCCACTGAGCTCGCTACGTCTCTCAGTAATTTAAGACAGCTTGGCAAAAGTTAAGTAGGAATTTGGCAGGTCTCAGAAAACCTTCTGTGCTGCAACTTGGGGCATGTATTGTCTAACAGGCTCTGCAAGTAGGACATGGCTATGTACCATATCAGTATTTGTCTTGTGCTGTTGCACTTGGTTTTGCTCGAGGGCTGTGGTGTGCCAGATGCAGGTGAATGGCAAACTGCAAATGAGGCACCATGTGGTCTACAGCTTTAGAGTAGGGAAGAGGCTTGGTGTTGGAGCAGTAGGTTCTGCATTCAGACTCAGTGTTGTAAGTAAATGGAGCAGTGCAGCTCAAAGGCAGCTGGGCATTAAGCATTGGGCCAGGCAGATTTAGAGTGGGTGATGGTTTTGAGTACTTCTTGGTTCACTTGCATAAAAGTACTGAAATAAGCTACTAAATTGAAATTTGCACAAATCGCTGAGCTGATTTTTTTTTTCTTTTTTTTCCCACTGGTGATAAATGCTCCTCTCCTAACTTTGCCACACCTGTTCTACTTGGTCTTAGCTGGACCACCTGTTTCTAGCTTGCCTTCTTTTCTGGGAGAGTCGCTGATTTGCAGTTCATGGAGGATTCTGTGCTTTGATTCATGTTGTCTCACAGAAGGTAAAAGTTCCTCATTCGACTGAATAGAGTTTTCTCCTTTATTCTTGCCAGTGCAGAAACAGTGTTTTTGGGTTTTTTTTTTTTTGTTGGTTTGCTTTGGGGTGTTTTTTTGGTTTATTATGATGTTAGTGAAAGCTTAAGCCACTGTACAGATAGTGACTTTTGGCTCCTACTAAGCAAGGGTTTCTAGAGAAGCTGAAAATGAAGATCAGGTAAGATTTTACTTCTATTGCTTATTATGGGTTTTTTTTGTTAAAAGTCTGCAAGAAATGAAGTTCACTCTGTATACAAACAGCAGAGTTTTGGTCAGAATTTGGCTGTTGGAAAATACGTTCTTTTCTGTTGGAGAGAGTTGTTTTTGTTTAATTTTAAGAAACAAAAGAACTATTATTGCCATTGTTATTATCAAGTTGAAACTACACTTTTATTAAGACCAGGTAGCAGAATTGCGTCCTGAGGCTCTCATAGTGTCGATGTTGCTTGGAGCAGCTTGTCAATATGCAACAGTAGTTTTAAAGGTCCTGGAAAGGTGAAGTCAGGCTCTTGCTGTAGGACTGATTTGGCAGAAAAATTTTGCTCTGTGACACAAGTGTACAGAAGAAGAAACTTTGAACGTATTTGTTCCTCACTTTCGCTTTCTTTCCCATTACTGTGTTAAAAGGAGAGAAGATCTGTCAACAAAATCATGAAATGTGGTTCAGTATTTTGCAGCTAACATTTGCTATGTTTGTGTGTGCCTGTTCTCTGTGTGGTCTAACAAATCTTCTGTGTTACTGATGTGGCTTAAATACCTCTGGGCTGCTTCTTAAGGTGAGCTGTCTCTGGCTGACTTGCAGCTATCTGGATCAGACTATTCTTTTCCTTGATATAGATTGAGTCAGGAGTTTCTGGATTCTTATGCTTTTGATCATCTTTATATCTCTGTAGTAAAAAATGTAACTGCTGCAGAGTTGACTGAACTATGCAACAGAACTCAATGTTTAGCTGGTTAAAAAGAAGCTGAATTAAAATTAACTTTTTCCACTGTAAATGAATCTAGTAAGAATATTTTATGGAAGTTTTTTTCCTCTTTATTGGCAGTTTGGAAAAATCTTCCCTGGCTAACAGCTTATGTACTGTCTGAAGTTACTCGGTGTAAAAATGAGTGTATTGAAGTGGTCCTAAATCTATAATCTTCAGAGACTGGACTTCTTTGAAGTTTCTAGCTTACATGCCCTTTTTTTTTTTTTTACTTTCTCCTCTCAGTCCAGGCTACTAGACTGTGCTTTTGAGGAACTGAAGGGGAAGGCTTTCTGAGCTCTGTGAGATTGCAGTGAGGAGCTGGGCCATAGTTAGCTCTTCTCAGAGCAGTTGTCCTTGGAAGGGATGGGAAGTGTGTTCTTGGGTATGTGTGCATCTTACACAGATCTGAGATCTCAGGTTACTTGAACTGACATCTATTGCATGACTTTTTAAAGTTTATGATAGTCTCTTAGTGTCTTCTTGGTATGCTTTTATATATGGTGATGCTTTGATACCTCACTTTGTGATGTTTTTGGTTTCCCTTACCCCTTTGTTCAGGGTAGCTCTTGTGATTCACCTCTGGCTCAGGACTCTGTATTTTGTCATCATGGTTGGCAGCTGTCGCCTCTCAGAATGAGAGCTGTCCTATGAAATTTGAGGTCCTGCTTTCAGCAGGTGGTTGGACCATATCGTCTCAAGAGATTCTTTCTAGCCAAGGCTTTTTTTTAATAATTCTGACTTAAGTCTTGTACTTCAGTTGAATTCTGCATAAAAAAAGCCTCCGGTCTGAAGAGGAGTTTCCCTCTGAATGCTGTTAAACTCTGCTTGTCTTCCCATCAATACCTTATTAATGTTTTCAAAAAGAAATGACAAAAGTGATGCAACTATATAAATCTGTAGAAATTTTGTGCCAGTTGTAAAAATTTGTTTCCTTACAACTGTACATGCTTGTTTCCAGAAGAAACTTCCTTGAGACCAGCTTGTCTGTCTTCATAGCAATGAAGTAATGTTACCTCATTAGAATCTTGCTTGTCTTGGAGATTTTTTATGTTACTGAATTTGCTCTGTTTAGGGTGTCTGTGCATGCAGTTCTGTGTGTGTAGTTCTCTAGTTCTTCTCTAGCTTGGAAGAAGGAAAATATGAAAAGAATACAGTCCAGCCTAATACGTGATTCAATATAATTTTGTGTGGTTTCTGCATCAAAGGAAGTTATTCTGATAAACGTCACCATGTGAGTTTTACATTAGGTGCAGTGCAGCAAGGAAGCCTTAGTGTACTCTGGCATCTTTGAATCATGTAGACATCTTATGGCTATTCATGGGGAGAAGGTAGAAGGGGAAGCGGATAAGGAAATTAGGTGTTAGCTTGGTCTTCCTATGTTGAAAGAAGAAAAGTTTGTCATTTTCTTAAGGCTCAATGGTTTCATGCAGCTGAATAACTTAAGATTTGCATGAATGCAGATGAAATGCATACACCGTACTGTGCCTTACAGCACCTTGCAGCTCATAGGAGAGTATATTTTTCCCTTATTTCTGTATAGAAATTTACTGTCAGGGAGAAGGGAGGGGTGATGAGAATTTAGGACAAGTTGCAGAAAATGTGTCTAGGAAGTTTTCAGTATGTTATTGTATCCACTCCCTAAAATTCTTCCATGAGCTAGTTAACAACCAGAAGGGACAAGAGGCTGCTTAACTGAAGATACAAACTTCTGCCTGCATGGAACTTTAAAATCTGTTTGAAGGTGAGGACCTCAGTGGGAAAAGAACAGGGATGACTGAATTACTCTTGAATTTGGAGAGTGTAGAGAGGGAGAATATTGTGTCAAAATCAGCTGCAGAAGACTGAGTTTAAAGCAATTCCCTGGACTAAAAAGTAATCTTAATTTAAGTCAGCTATTTAAGTAGAAGTAGTAATTGAGTACTTGCAAGTGCTTGCTTGTAAGGCAAGTAAATACGTGTGTGTGTCTGCAGGTAGACGAGGAGAACCTTGTGAACAGTGAGCAAAAATGAGGTGCAGCTGAGATCAGTTGAAAATGATGTAAATCTGAAACAATTCAGCAGTTACTAAACCGTAGGCAGTAATTTCTTCAGTTTAGCCACAATTGAAGTCTGAACTCTTAAATGTGTTTTGTGCTTATATATTTAGAATGTTTCTATCTTAAGTGACTAGCTTTATCACGGAAACAGCTGATCAAGTAAATTAATGTTGTCTACATTGAAGTAAACGAATACAAATCTGAAGTCTTAGGCTTAATATTTTCTGATATGTACACTGAACTCTGGGTTCTGGCTGGCAAGATGTGCAACTTTCTGGAAGAAAATGTTCTGAACTTGCAAGGCATATAAACATCCTCCTGTCTTTTCCTCCCCACCCCCCCNTTTTTGCCTAATACTGACTTCAGGACAGTAAGTCTGCGCAGCTTTGAGGAACTGGATTGCTGCAGCATCATTAAATAAGGCACTGGGTTTTTTGGGCTAAAGTATCAGAGAGGAAGGGTGCTGACCGGTGTACTTAGCTCAACTCCAAGCAGATAACAGGTATTATAATGGAGCATCGTAGGCAGGGGTGCTAGGCATATCCCAAAATACTCAGGAGAGTGCAAGAGTCTGAAAAAATTCTTGCATTACCAAGATTCTTGCGAAGAACTTAAGAAAAAAACCCCAAACCACCACCCAAAACAACAAAACAAATCCAAACCAAACAAACACCCCAAACAAACAAGTTTTACAGCTCATGCAAGTAGATTAAGAAGGCCCTTGTGGAAGAGTTCAGTTTATTTTTTACAGGTATTGTTACTGGTTTGCCTTGTTAGCCTGTTAGTGGCCCTAGAGTGTGCTGGAGTCCTTCAGTTTACTCATTGCCTTTTTCTCACAGTAGCCTGTGTCAGGGTAGCTACATTACAGTTCCTAGTATCCTTCAGGGAGTGATTTGGATGCTAAGTTAAGGCTGATACAGGCTTTTTGTGTACTTCTGTTTTCCCAGTTTGCTTCAAAAACACGGAAGCATGTTAGTCATTTCCTGTTGGCTTTTCCACAAGAAGAAGGTTAAAGGCTTCACTGCAAGTTAACAGGTGGTTTTTGTCTTGTGTTCCAATAGAACCTCTCCAAGCAATATGTTGACTATACATTAGCTATAGTGTTTGCAATGGGTATGTTAGGTCTACAGAAACTAATTCTAGTTGCTTTCCTGTACAATAACGAAGATGACTCTAAATCATCTAAAGATGACATCTAAATCATCAAATAGTGCTTGCTAAAACTCAAGCATACTATGCAGCATAATAAGCACTAGATACCAGTGTTGTTACACGGCTTCAGAAGATACGTCGTAGGTTTATTGGAAATGCTGGCTTTTGAAATTGATCCTCATTCTAAAGAGTCTGCTTATGATGAGAGCCTCTGCAGGCCCATCCTTCGGCATAATCATAGTTAGGAATATGGAGTTATGAAACATTAAGTGAAAGGGCTGGTGTGCAGATAACTTTGTGCTAGAAGGGGACCTGAGCTTAAAAATTCCTAAATCGCATTGTCTATCATGGAAGCATGGAGGTCTGATGGATGGTTGTAACATTTTGTTATTGTGATGTGAGGAAGAATCAGTTTAATTGAGGAAGTTGTCTTAAAATCTGGCAGGACTGCACTGGCACATTGGGCTGATCTCTGCTGAGTTGCATGTTTCCTTTGAATGTAGTTGTCTGACGATGGGAAAGAAGAAGCCAAGTGCTTGGAGTGAGACTCTGAGGGACAAGTCTGAATGAGAACAGTTCATATTCAGGAACCTCTGGGCTCTTCTCTTGTTTCAGGATGTGGAAGGAACAGTTGTGAAAATACCTCTTCATTACTGGACTAACTGGGCACATGGTGTTATGTGGCTTGCAGTGAGACTTAAGTTAGTGTTTAGATGTTAAAGGTTGCAGCTGCATCATGAAACTCCGTTGTTTTTAAAAGCAAACTGGCAGTCATATGGCAACAAGTACACAATAAGAAATGCAGTTAAGTCCAGAGGTTTCAATAGAGAAGATAACTCTGGGCATTACCTTGACTTGACAGATGCATTATAGAATAAAACAGTTGTCATTTCATTCTTCTACGCAGCTGAAAATACCGTGTGTATGACAACACATTGTGCTACGTAACTTCTAAGCACAGACTACCTCAAGTGTCTGGCTTACCCTGTGTCATTAAACACCCTGTGTTTAATCCCAGCCAGCAGTCAAGCACCAGGCAGCTACTTGCTCACTCCTCCACCAGTGGGATTGGAAAGAGAATTGGAAGGGTAAAAACTGGGTATCTTGTTGGTTGAGATAAAGATAATCTAATAGGAAAAGCAAAAGCTGTGCATATAAGCGAAACAAGACGAAGAATTAACTGCTTCCCATGGTGTTCAGCCATCTCCAGGAGAGCAGGACCCATCATGGTAATGGTGACTTGGGAAGACAAATGCCATCACTCCAAATGTCCTCCCCTTCCTGCTGCTTTATATACTGAGCATGAAGTCATGTGGTCTGGAATATCTTAGGTCATTTTGGGTCACCTCTCCTGGCTAGGTCTCCTCCCAACCTCCCATGCACCTCAAGCCTCCTCACCAGCATGACTGACAGTACAAAAAGCAGAAAAGGCCTTGGTTCTGTGTAGGCACTTCTCACCAATAACAAAAACATCTGTGTTATCAACACTGTGCTCTCTTATCAATGCTGTGTTCAACAGAAATCCAAAACATAGCCCTGTACTGGCTGCTGTGAGTAAATTCAAGTATATCACAGACAAAACCAGCGCACCCAGACAGATCAGTATTAAACTAAAGTTTCCCTAGGGAGGGTCAGGATTCCCTGTGTGATGTTTTCTTCAGCTGACTCTCGTGGTGGTGTGTGGAGAAGCCCATGTTCTGGTCCTAGGTGGGAAAGTGTATGGCTAACCTAGCAGAGGTTAAGTGAGCACTGCTCTTTGCAGAATGAAACCTTCTGGAATGCACCTTTTAATTGGAACAAGGTGAAACAGTTCTGTGGCAATGATTTTTTAGTATGACTGGAAGTTTGATGTTAGTACAGTTTCAATGCCAGCTGACCTTCATGCAGAAGGGGACACTACTCCCTCCTTTTAGAAAATGCACAAAATGCTCCTCATTTCTGATAGTAGAGAGTTTTTTTTTTTCATTTGATGTTTGAATACAAGGAAATAAAAAGAGAATGCACAACAACATTCGACAGTGCCTGTGATTGACTTCAGCTGGACCCCCTAGGTAGTGCTGGGCCCTTGGTCAGCTTTCAGCCTGGTTAATGCTAGGCTTTGTTTCTTGCATTGCTGGTCTGAAGAGAATCTTAGATCTCCTCAACTTGACTGATGTGGCTATACCAGCAAGCTGGCATGATTTCCAGCAGTTGCAAGCTTTTTCTGTTTCGTTGTAAATCTCTTTGTGCTCTAAAGTATAAGAAGTTGTAGATTGATGGTGTTACATGTTACTGAAAAGCTTTAAAAGTTTCTGATGGAATATTGGCTCTGATTAAGGAGTTAGAATAAGAGGAAACAATTGTGAAGAGGGAAAGCTGACCTTTTGAGTAGTAGTGTTTATGTCTTTCTCAACTTAGTCATCAGGACTTCTAGCTATGAGGTTCATCAAACTGCTCTATTTTGTAGGATTGTGTATTTTGTGCTTTACTTACGTTCTTTCAAGTTCCTAAGTCAAAGGTAGAAACCCAACCAAACCAATGAAGGTAAAAGTGACTTGTTTATTAATTCTACTTTGTTTTTGCTGTTTGCTGCTGTGTTGGACCTCACAGTACAAAGAACATGGAAAACTTTCAAAAGATGCTTTTGACTCCTGTGATGTGGGGATTAGTATGGAGAACAATTCTTCTGCCTAACTTGTATTCTTATTAAATTCCTGGAAATATTTAAAGTATTTCTGGCATGCTTAGTGTGACCTTTTAGTATTAGGTTGTATTATTACTGTGTAGCAAGACTGGATCTGAGCTAGCAGAATCCTGGTCAATAATTTCCTGCACTGTGCAGATGTCTTGATGATATACATGTTCCTTTTAGCATCATATGTGAGGTAATGGTTTGCATAATACCAGTTTATATGCCTGATTTCTTATGGCTTACAGTAAAACTGCATAATTTAGGATTCTTCCTTGCCCCACCTTCCCCTCCTGTCCCCTTTGTTCACTTCTATAGGCCCTTTTCAGAAGCATAGACAATTATGTTCAGCTATTCGCTGTCTTTACTGACAATCTCAGATCTTGAGAGTTATTTCATTGGAGACATTTGAATTTGAATCTGAAGCTGCAGTGTTTTAAACTTTTCCGTGACAGACTTCTTGCGTACGGTGCTCTAGATATGATAGGTACCAAATCAGCATGTAGACTACTGAGTTCTTAAACTTGGGTTACTTTCCTTCTTACAGCTGCTTTTTTTTTTTTACCTGCAAATACCTTTTTTTACTAGATTCCACAAAATTAGAAACAGTAAAACTGGATTTGCTGGTTGCGGTCCTGTTGCTATGCTCTACATGGAAATTCCAATTTAGCACAGGCTACAGAAGTCACCTCTCTTCACTGAGGAATTAAGTGAGGCTTGTTCTTGAAATATGTCTGTTTCTGAGGACTGGGGCTGGGGGTTATGGTAGTCTTCTATAAATAACTACCAAAATAATATCTGTAGACTTCTAGCAGTCACAAAGCAGTTCCAAAAGTAGTGATACAGAGCCATCATAGATTATTTTTTGCAAATACTTGTGTGCACTCATTAATCCCTCTGTCTCAAATACCTTTTCTCTTTAATTTAGCATTCATGAGCAAAACTTCCTGATTATAAAGCTGGCTCTTTTTTCCTGAATGACTATATATCTTGCTTTATGCAAATGAAAGTTGCATAAATCAGACTAGAGAAAGAAGGTGTTTGGAAAGCACTGTAGTTATGTTATGAATACTGCTGCTTGTTCCTGAAATGGGCTTTGTAATCTCCTGCGATGAAAGTTAAAATACTTGAATACTGTTGCTGTCTGTCAAGCGCTGAATTTGATAAATTAATCAGATGTTGATAAACACAGATTCTCCTAAATTTCATTTGTCCTGTCTCCTTATAATTAGAGAAGCCTGCTAGAAAAAAAAAAAAAACGTGTAATGACAAAATCATAGACGAGTTTGTAGTTTGGGTTAGAAGGGACCTTTAAAGGTCATTTAGTCCAGTAGATCGTCTGTATGCTATATATACCAAAATCTGGTTGCTCTGTATTAAGGTTCTAAATCTTCTTGAGAAGAACCTTACCCATGTGTCTTTTAACCAGAAGTTGTTTAAAAGATTTTGTCTTCAGTTTTTGTTTAAACAATAGCATTTTACATTTGCCTCTGGAGGCGTGGCAGTGAGTCTCCATGCCACATGTCTTATGGCTCTTCCTCTCTTGTCTTTCAGTGAATGGTAGTGTCTAGAAAGGGTATGTCCCTTCAGGAGAGAGGTGCCAATGTCCAACCGGCCTAATAACAATCCAGGGGGGTCACTGCGACGTTCACAGAGGAACACTGCCGGGGCCCAGCCACAAGACGACGCAGTAGGAGGAAGGTATGACTGCCATCTATGAGTGTGTTCAAATGTATAAAAGTGAAATTAATGTGATTTAGAGAATGAAGTTTTCCACCCTGCAATCCAAACATTGAAACTTGCTCAAAATTTTTTCACCCCTGAAATGCTACCTGTACTGTTACTGTGTAGGATAAACTCATGGATAGCTCGCTACCATATGTGTTCAGCTAGAATAGCAGTAGTAAAGCTGTAGGGGAAAAAAGCTGTTTTCCATAAATTGCAGGTAGTAACAAATTCTTTCCCCCTCTTCCCCTGCTATTAAAAATATGGTAGGGGTATGGCTGGGAGAGTTTTTTACTGGGAATCGGGAAAATCTGTGTTCTTCTTTGAGAAGACTGAATAACTGGTACTCTGTTACCTTTGCACTGCATATAAATCCTGTGCAGTTCTTGAATAATTCAAGAAAAAAAAGGTTTGCCATCATTTAGTATGCCTGATATAGTGAGCAAGTGGACTAGATTGTGTTTGTTCTGCAAGTGGTTGCCTCTGCAGTGCAGAACAAAGATCCTTAATACTTTCCTTTGGATGATTGTATTATTATTGCCATGAATGAAGCCTGTATGGATATGTGTTTAACTTTGTTAAAAGATCGGTCTAGTGATGAAAGGTTATAGTATGATGGTAGGCAAATCTGTTCATATTCTACTTCCTCAGATATGTTACAGGTGCAGTTGTTGGATGTGTGTACCTTGGGCTTGATTTTTTTGGGACGAGTATTAAAATATTGCAGGTCAGTGGCACAAAGGTTTTTTACTAGGAAGGAATTGGGCTATAAAGTTTAATGAAGATGAGGTGTATTTCTTACTAATGTAAGCCTAACTGAGAACAAGTTGAACAGCTGTTGAATGTGTGAAGGAGGACAGCTTCTAAGGAACTTCAGGGAGAATAATTCAATCTGAAAAATGCAGCTTTGCTTTCTCTAAACTAGTCCACTGTACAAGTGGAAGAGCAGATGATAGATACAAGGCTTCTCCCCTGGACTAATGTGGCATAAGGAGGGGGAAGTTGCTGTCTTATGTAGCTGATTATTTTGTAATCTAGAATTGTTTTTGGAGAATATTTCTTTTAACAGAAGCATAGTGAGCCCTTCATTCCCTTCTGCCCATTCTATCTTGTCTCTGCATCTCGGTGGATGTTTAAATTAGATATTTTCCTACCAGCACTTTCCTTTTACACTGAACTTCAGCTGGGGCAAATAAACCTCTCCCTAGAATAAAGAGTTGGAGGCAAATTATTTGGAAATGAGATGGGGGATTCTTCTTCAGATACCAATTGTTAGTTCAGGTTTTACAGCAGAATGCCAGGGAGAAGTTCCACAGTGAGTGAGGCAGACAAACTGGAGAATTTTAAGGGTAGCACTGTTTTCTGTTAAGAAGGTCACTCAACCATTGTTTTGGTGCATTGTGATCTATTACGCTGTCATACAATGGTTGAAGATTCACTTGTCTTAAATGACTGGACCTCTTCCACCCCTCACTAAATCTGTTCCAGACTTCCATGAACAAGAGTGTATTGCACTCTTAAACTGTGTTAGACCTTCATCAGAACCAAATCTCCTTGCTTAAGTAAAGAGGGTGGAAGAAGCTTAAAATCCTCTTTGAATCTGGGTCTCTTTTAGAACAGGGCCTTCCCTAGCTTTGCATCTCTGAACAAGCATTTTGAGCTGGCATAGCCTATAAAAAGGCCTGGTTAAAGCATGCTGGTTAATATAAAATTTAAAATGAATTAATCTTCTTTTACTGTCATCAGCATCTCCTTTTTAATGAGGTGCTGGGCAGAAATGGCTATTTTACGAGGACCAATGTAAGATAGATCTGTCAGGTCCTCATAAAATTTGTAGATGGCATGGAAAGGGACAGGCTCTCAGATAAGTTTTTAGCTAGTGCATGTCTTTGGACACAAACCTCACCTGACTCCCCCTTCCATGTATCTCACATGCAGTGGGATAGTATGTTTCAGTTCTGCTGCTAAGCAGTATAAAGGAAGGTCTAGAATTCACAGCTTGATGTGTCTTGTTATGCCTTGCTGTACTCCAGTGATAAACACTGCTTTGGCTGCTATAGTAAAAAAACCAAACAAAACCCCAAACAAATACTGAACAAAAAACAATACACCTTTTCTTACATTAATGAGTTTTTTAGGATGCCTGAGACAGTTTATTTTCAGTCTTTCTTGCGTATGTCATCAGTAAAAAGTGAAACTCTTCAGTTTCAGCTGTAAAATTGCTTAGAATAAACAAACTGTGGAAAGACTAGTTTCGATAATACCCTAATATTGTGCAAATAACTGTGAACTTGGGATGTATCTGTGTTAGTATTTTAGTTGGAACTGGGAATGTTCTTTTGAAGCCAATCAGTCATCCTCACCTGCTGTGTTTTGGCTAATGTGGAATGGTCTTGGAGCACTTGAGCTGGAATCTTTTTGGATGAAACTGAATTGGAAGTTGTGATCTGTGAGAGCAGTTTGTGTATGCTGGTCACTTGTGGTTGTAGTCTGGTATGCTTTGAAGTAGAAATCATTGAAATGCAGAGATGGTGGACACTGATCCTTAATGGCAACTGTCTTGCTTTACAGATTTTCTTTTACTACTTATTGATGTTTTACAGACAGTGTGAGATTTTATTCAGCCACTTTATTAGATCCCTGTATTTCTTACCCCTTCCAATAAACAACAAACCAATACACAAAGATTAAAAACTCCTAACTCCCCCCCCCNTAGACAGTAATGCAACTCTCTAGAGGGTTGTTGCTTCATGCCTAAAATTAGCCACAAAGTTTGTAAGCAGACTTTAGGGCCACACCTTCTGAAGTGTCAGAGATTACTTCACTTTGGTCATAGATATGCAATCATAACCCTTCGAGCAAGGACAGGTTTCGATACTGTCTGAACTTGTGTACTTGATTGCATTTCTGCTTTGTATAAATAGCTTTCTCAATGCTGGAAATGCAGCAGCTTTTTTCTTAAAGCTTTCTTGTGGCTGGGGTGCATGCATTTTCAGAATATGAATTAAGTGATGAAAGCTTGGAGAGTTTATGCGGTTTATCACTCATAATTTCAGACTTGGATGTGAAGGCCAATAATCCAAGGTAAGTGTGTTGTATGGCCAGATGGCCTTCTAATAGCCTTAGTTACCTCAATCTCTTTTATGCTCTGACTGGAGTGAATGCAAGAGACTTTAGTTGATAAAGGTGTTAAAAAAGAGAGAGTCAGGAGGTGCTGCCATGCTGAAGTACTAATCTCTAATCTTTCTATAATCTTTGACACTTTTGCAGCTAAAAGGTCTTTTGTTAAAACTTTGCTAATTTAACTTGCTGAGCTGCTGCAGTTCACTTGCATGAAGACCTTGGAAATTCCAAGCTCCTCTTGGGTCTATTCTAAATGCAGAATCTCCCTCCTGTTACATCCAGTATTGGCAGACTGGCTTAACCTGGAAGCAACAATGCAAGCCCATTTTCCTCTAGACTGGGCTTGTTTGATGTCCCCATGACATCAGTACTTGAGTTGCAATGAGCAGGGGACGCCTGTAATGGTCTACTGCTGGAGTTTTAACAGCAATTTCACGCTCAGCATAGTAACTTGATAGGAGCTTTGAGTTTGATCTTGAGGTGCCTTTGTTTAAAAATACAAACAATGATACCAGGCTCAAAGAAGTATAGAAGGACAGATGCTGTTTATATCCAGTTTGTGCTGTAACAGTGATGTGTGCTTTTCTCTAAAGTAAGAAAGGGGTCTGTATTTGAAAAGGGATATCTAAACCAGTGAACTGGTGGTGTTGTGTCATTCCCTCCCCGTGTATGCATGTAAGCAAATTGGCTTTGGTGAGGTTGGACTAATGTGATTCTTCACTTTCTGTTGTCAGCATTGGTGTTGCAATAACTTTGTGCTTTGGATGAATTTCAGCTCTTGTGGGTATTATACTTCTTACTGGTTTTCCTGCCATTTTGAAAAATATTCAGTGTTTACCTCCTAATTTAGAATTACTGTTACGATGGCACCTTTATAATTGTACAGCATGAACCCTGTCTGAAGTGTCTCTTGGAGCACTCTCCACTGAAGGATGACTCCTTGCAGGTTTGTGAGGAAGCAGTAGTGACTCTAAAGTTTCCCTTTGCAGCAGTAAACCGAAGCAGATGAGTTAATGAAGCTTTCTCTTCCCTGGGGTAGGAGGAGGAAGTGGAAGGTACTCACTGTCGTTTTCTTAACTGTATATTGACATTGTTACCATGTGTGTTGGAGAACTGTGCCCTCCTGGCTTAGTTCCCGGTCATGCCATAGGATTTACTTTGAATGAGAGCAGTTTGGAAGTGGTGTTGTGAGGCACACAATAAGATCTTTTCTGGACATGGAGCAGTTGATTGTTCCTTTCAGTTGTGAGCAATGTTTCACTATGTTGGTATAGAGTAATGGAAGTGGTCCCATGTACTAGAACTTTTTTACTAGTGCTGTAGAAAATTCTTTTTTTTTTATTAGTGGCATTAAATGACAGTGGTGCTTATCTTTTAGCATATTGTTAGTCTTATGGAATCTTCAGGAGTAGCAGTATTTAAGTAGGCTATCACTTGGACATGAATGACTGCTATACAGTTGAGTTATATATGAAAGTAGGATACTTTATAAACAAACTTTAATGTTTTGGAATAAAATATCTACATGTTTGTGTGCATTTGGAATTGAAGGCTAAATGACAAATGAGATCATAGTTGGCTGCATGTAGGCCTTTGGTATAAGCAAAAAGAGTGCTTTTGTCAATTATACTGCTTTTGTTTTAAAGAGGATCTGGTTTTGGACCAGTCTTGGTGATATGTTAACTGCTAAGGACTTACCTGAGACCTGTAAAAAAACTAAATACGATGTTTGAGTTGGCAGGGAAGACAGGTGGAGTATTTCTGCTGAGAGGAAGTAGGTGTTTTTCCACAGCTTTTTTCATCTGTGCCATTGCTTTTTTCTTAATCTCATTTTTGACAGAAGTAAAAGGATGGTTTTTGCAGACTTTGTTTGGAGGCATTTAATAGCTCACTCTCAGCTGCTGAGGAATAGGACTTAGATTAAACACTTTGTTTATTAACCAACTTCAAAGGTTTGGGTCTTTTTTAATATGTGCAGAGTAACTCTCTGAGAACAGGTTCTAGTTGGTTTTTTGTTATGGTTTTGCTCAGGGCTGACATTTTCCACCATATTGTTTATATAACACACCAACCTAAATGGTGGTTTGCTTGTCAACTTGTGTATGTGTGTTACTCTAAACTTTGTCTGCCTGTGAATTAAAATGTGCATCAGCAGACAGCTTTGACCAGTTGAATGAATCCTTGGAGTTGTTTATGAAACTGTCTTTAAGTTTGGGGAGGGAAGGAAGGAAAACAAAAACCCCTACAAAACACAACTTGAAGGTGCAGCAAGAGCTCAGTCTTTCTGGAGCTGCCCTGAGAGTGGAAATGGACAAACACAAGCTCATGAATACTTAGCTCATCATTTTTTGTCATTAATGAGGAACTTAGTTTCTCAGAACACTTGTTGCTGGAATGAAGATTCCCAATGAATGACATTTTGATGGAAAAGACTGAAGAGCTTGTAATGGTTAAGTTGCAAGTGAAAAGCCTTGGATTATGGACAAACGTACATGCAGCTTACAATCTTAAAAAACCCCAGCCTTTCAGCTGTGCGTGTAGCTTTTATAGCCCTTGATTGTTCCCCAAGCAGTGCTCATTCTGAACGCTACAGGCTATCCTAACTACTTTTGTATGAGAGTTAACTTTTTAAAGAGACCTTAAGTAAACTGTCACAACTTCAGTATAAATTGGGACAATACTTTTTAGTTGGTGTATGGTTAAAGTTCTTACATTAATCGTGTAATCAAATTCTCAGTCTTCTTGCTCTTGTGTAAACCTTAGAGAAGGAGAGTTCATGTCATGTTCCTGTTGACTGACGTGCTACTGCATGCACAGTGGCTATTGTTGTGGGCCTTCTCTTTGCAATACATGCATGGTGAATGATTAAACTCAGAGTGAGAAGTGAGAGCACAGTAGGCGTTTTAAAATAAAATTTTTAAAAATTCTCCTCAGTTGTGACTTCCCATTTTTCATGTTTCTAGAGTAACCTTTCTGCTCAGAAGGTCGTTTGTACTGATAGTTCGATGGATAAAGAAAGCAAAGCAAATGCTAATGCTCTGCATGTACTCATGATCCCTAAGATATGGTTGTAGCTTTAACAGTCCACAAAAATTGGGCATTGGTATGAAAGTGTATTTGGAGAACTTGTAAGAATCCGAAGGGTTTAAACATGGAGGAGGAGGAACCTGAAACAAGTGGAAGCTCCTCAGTGCATGTTTTGGATATATTGTTTTAGCAGTGTTTTAGTTGAAAAGTTCTTCAGTTATTATGTTTTGTGAATATCTACAGCAAAACAAAAATTTTTGTGGGAAAGTAACCTTTTAAAATATACTTCAGAATAAATGAACCCTGATCAGTTTGGCTTACATAAAACCCAAGATTCCTGCCAAGTGTAAATTATGTAATAATGTCTGTTACTCCCATAATAAAAACATTTCATGGGGAAAATTAAATTTCACGCCTTAATCTTTTGTTGGGAAAAGGAAAATCCAAACAGTCAGGATTAGGTGAAACATTCCCAAGTTTACCTTGATGGAGTTTGTTACTGTGACCTAAAGATCTGTTTTATGTCCCTTGCTTTTTATAGTGAACAAGATTTCTTATAGTATGATAAATAAAAATTAATTACTGGAGTATGGAGAAGATGCTGTTAATTTAATCTTTCCAGACTGTCATGCTCTTAAAAAGATGGGGCAGAGAAAGTGTTGAGCATGCACTGTATGTGCATTCATCTGAGTAACTGACTAAATGAGAATAATTCAGAAGGAGGAAAGTTATCAGGAAAAACAGTTGTATCACTGAAGTTCTACTGTTTTGACTCTAAGCGAATTAGCATGTGGTTATCATCTGGATGGTTAGACTTGTACTTGTTTTCTACTGAGATTCAAGTTTTGTTGAAATTCTGAAGAGGGTGGGGAAACTTTTTGGTCAGTAGTATACTTAGCTCTGCCTTTTCTACTAGCCTGGCATTTCACTGGAAGAAGCTATTTCAAAGCTTGTGGAACTCTTACCACTTCCACTTAGTCTGTTTGCCTAAACTTTGTGATGTTTGGGGTCATAGGTTAGAGCAGGACACTTAAATTGCAAGTCCACATTCCTCCCCATCTTCCATAGCTTTTGAGGATGTTTGCAGAGCTCAACTCAGAGGGCATCTAGGCCTGGGTTTATAGCATATGATCATGTAATCGGCAGTCCTTTAACTTTGAAGCATTGCTTCTTTCAGCATTAATACTAGACTGGTTTGAGGTTTTTCGAAGGCTAGTGGTTCTTGGGGCTTCTGTATAGGTAGGATATATGCAGTAGAGTTTTCCAATTGACAGCTGAGTCAAAAGTGCATTTTATCTGGGAAGTGCAAGTGAGATCTCTTGCCTTAGCAATTATTTATATTGTCCTGTTTTAAATGCTGATGAGCGCACTCTTCTGAGTCTTGCAGATGGTAATTCTGAGTGGGTTTCAAGGTAAATGTGGAATAAATGAAGATGTTACTTAAGTCTTAAATTTTATTCATGGTGTATAGTATTATCTTTGTCCTTCAGTCAGAGGTCCTACAATAAACCATTTTTTGCATGCAGCTGAAGGCTGCATAGAAGACCTCTTAGAGCTTATCTATGTGAAACTTGTTCCTGTCTCTGACATCACAAGTTTCCTGTCTCATTTGACTGCCTTCATTGGTGGTATGCATTTCTTCATTCCTCTTACTTCGGCTGTTACCAAAGAGCTCTCAATCCTTTGAACTGGTAGATCTGCAGCCAGAAAATAACTGGTAGGGTTGAGCTTTCCTACCAAGTGGAGCTGGCTGCATTCCCATTCTGAGCACTTGATTTTTTTTTTTTTTTTTTTAAACTGAAGAGCAAAGATGTCAATACTCATAACTGTATAAAGACTTAATGCATGGAATCTTGAGGTAGATGAGTATATATCTATTTTTGAGAAGAGGTCTTTGGCAGGTGCTTTAGTCTTGTGCTTTACTGTGCTAGCTTAATGCTTAAGTGAATAATTCAGTAATCTTGCACACCAGAAAGATCTGAATTTATCTGCAAAACTCAGGTGTGAAAAGATGTTTTATTCATTTAAAATGACTAAATAATCGTGTGCTTTGCAAAACAGTTACACTGGTAGTGGTTTGTAGCTTCATCGGGTGATTCTTTTGAAATGCTGCTTTAATGTTAGGAGCTGATGTGGAAAGGTTTGTAGCTGTAAATTAATATTTGTAAATGGTCCAGAAATAAACAATATTCCACCTACAGGTCTGTATCTGCATCTTGGAATCCTGATAGCTTTCTGTTTTGACTTTCTGCTGACAGGTCACATTTAGGGCAGGCAAAACATAAGGCACATAGCCCTCCTGAGAGTAGAAAATCTATTTCAAAGACACCCAAAGTGCAGTCTAATACTACTTCTGAGCAGTCCAAGGGACACTTTTCTAAAAGGTAATTGTGCTTCATATTCATATGTTAACCAGTGTTATCTGCACTTAAAAACTGTGTATAATTACTGAATTATACAGCGTTCTTATAAAATGTGTGACTAATAGATATTTAACTAATCTAGGTATTGCATTCACTGGATCTGTTTCAGTGTTTCAAATTCTGTTTGTTGTTGGTGGTTTTTTTTTTTCTATTTCACCAACTAAGAGCATTCCATCAGTGATGGGGAGGAAATGATTTCTGCATAACTAGTCCTGGAATACTTGCAAGGTCTTTCTCCCCTTCTTCTGCTTCATGTTGGGAGAACATTGCCCCAGGAGTTTAGGACAATGTCCAATATGAATTGAAACGTGATAATTTGAACTAGGCCTGTGTTCAGGGTAATCATCTTGGTATTGCTTGTCTGTTCTTCATATGCTTCCACTATATACACACTGGAACAGTTTTCTATCACATAGAAGAGAATTTTGCCATTTTTGTATGTGATTCACTACATCAATTTAAAGATTTGATGAAAAACTATCCTTTCTTTAAGAGCCTTTCTTGAACTAGAATCCAGTTATGACTAGTTATGCATTACCGAACACTCCTTACTCTCTTGTGGAACTCATGTTTTCAAACGTTCAGTTAATAGCTTCATGGCTTGATTTTTTTTTTTTGTTTGGTTTAATCAGTTTGACATATCTATATATATATATAGAAAAGTAAAATCTATTCAAGCTATAGCTTCCTTTTTAAAAAGGCAGTGTATTGTGCTTTTATTTTGCAATCTACTTAGTTTTTATGCTAGCAAATATGTGTGATATAACTGTTCTCATACAAGCATGTGGGGGTTTTTGTTTGCTTCAGTGTAAACTTAATCAACACTGTTTCTTACATGCAGTTTCCTTTATTTTTAAAGACTGATAACACTTACCATGCAAAATTCTTGCAACTGTGAGGCTTCTTGAGTTCAACTCTAATGCTGTTCCTGCTTACTTCTACAGAGGCTGTAGTTCATCTGCTGTTTTAATACCACAACAAGAAGATCCAGAGAGAGTCAATACTTCAGAAAAGCAAAAAACGGGGCAAGTGCCTAAGAAAGACAATTCTCGAGGAGTTAAACGCAGTGCTAGTCCAGATTACAGGAGGACCAATTCTCCTAGCTCTGCTAAAAAACCCAAAGCACTTCAACATACTGAAACTTCCTCGGAAATTAACAAGCCACATACTAAATCTAAGAGAAGACACTCAGACCAAGAGCAGCCCAAGTCTACACAATTGCCATCAACAAGCAAGGCTCACACCAGAAAGGGTGGAGCTGCTGGTAGCTCCCGAAGTCAGAAAAGGAAAAGGACAGAGAATCTGTCTTGTATAAAGAGTGGGTCATCAGTTGAATCAACTGGCACTGAAGAAAAGTCAGCAAAAGTCTCCAAGCTGGCTTCAAAATCGGTGACCTCAGCCAAAGCTGGGTGTAGCACCATCACCGATTCTTCTTCTTCAGCTTCCACCTCCTCCTCCTCTTCTGCTGTTGCCTCTGCTTCTTCTACTGTTCCTCAGGGTGCCAGAGTAAAACAGGGAAAGGACCAGAGTAAGGCTAGACGTTCCCGTTCTGCATCCAGCCCCAGTCCAAGAAGGAGTAGCAGGGACAAAGAACCAAGTAAAACAGGTGGCTCTTCAAAATTTGACTGGGCTGCTCGATTCAGCCCAAAAGTCAGTCTCCCTAAAACAAAACTGTCTCTACCAGGCTCTTCTAAGTCGGAGACATCAAAACCTGGACCTTCAGGACTACAGGCTAAGCTAGCAAGTAAGTTGTTCTTTTGTGGAAGAATAAACACGTGTGTTTTAAAATCAAGTCTTCTAAACAAACACTTCTTTTTTCAAGCTGCTTGGGATCTTCTTAGGAAAATTAACTTTTAGTATGTTCTGCCAAGTTAAGTAAGGCTGTGACTGAAACTATTTACAGCTAAAGCCGATGATTTAAGTTCAGTCAGTGTTCTGTAAATTTAAGTTGCTTCTGTGTCTTGCAAATTGATTTTAAAAATAAAATACATGCAAAATAATTGAATGTTGTGATGGGGACATATATGTTATAAAACACTTTTGATTATATTCCTCTTGTCAGATTTTTTCCATCCCTCATTTTCTTAAGTCTTCTGTTCTGAAGTGGGAATGATAAATGCTGGAAAACAAATAGATCATATGTGGTTTCTTCTTTCAGACTTACTTTCCTGCTTTTTTTCCCTTATTGTGAGAATCTGTGATGTTTAAGAACAGTAATGTTGTAAACCTGGTGTACGTAGTGCTGCGGATATTATAGTCACTTTACCTTTTAAGTTGTTCTTACAACATATGGCTTCTTGCTGGTGCTGAGTTTGAATAGCAGCTACTGTTTTTGAACATGATTGCTGAGAAATATAGGCCATTTCCAAGCAGACCACCTGCTTGCTAGTATGCAGATATGCTTGTAGCTCTGTTCTCATGAACAATTTTTTTTAAAAAAAAGTTTTGTTGCCTTTGTGTACTGAATGATTTATTTGCTGCATGTATTCTCTAAAACTTGATGTAAGAGGTTGGATTCCTAAGCTTGCTTACTGTTGTTCCTTTGCTTAGGCATGATCACAAGTAGCTTGTCCCAACTGGGACACATCCGTAGCTAATACTAATGCAGGAAATAGGTGAAATAATCAAAAGCAACTGGGTGTCTTCCTGTATAATCAGCATAAGTCAATTAAATATAACAGGTGTGATTTGGATAACATGCTTGACTGGAGTATTGATTCTGGAATGACCTAACCTAACAGATGAAGAATGGCATTTGAGAAGGAGAGAGGAGTTATTTGCTTTACAGCAGAGTTTTTTTTTTCTACCTGCTCCATGATTCAAGGTGATGAATTCCAGAATCAAAACTCTGAATTTGCACAGGGTGGAAGGAGAGGGAAGTGAGTAGAAGTCAGGTAACAGTGGGAATGACCAACAATTTCTGAGCTAAGTCAGGCTACAGGCAAAGAAGAAAAGCAACAGGGAGGAGAAAGAATTTACCTCCAACAAGTGAACAAGAAGATGAAGGCATAGAGCAATTCATGTGATAAGTTACAAAAGTTCATCAAGGAGTGAAAAGGGGAATGGTGGGATAGTGCAGTGTTGGGGGGCGTGTGTGTGTTGTGTACCTTGAAAAACAGTGTTGAGAATGTGAGCCTAAACTGTCACTGCAAAGATTGTCCTGAGAAAGATGCTCATAGAAGAGCTAAAAGTCTTTTGCCAGAAGATAAGATGTTGAAATATGTGACAAAACCGAGTTGGTAAGGACTGTAGGGGTGTGTGTGTCTAAAATGTCACTGCTAAGGGGTGCAAAGCATGGTGAGAGATGTTTCTATATGCAATAGAGAATCAAGTTATTTTCTGTAGATGACATTTCAGTTTGAGGGAGGGGAAAAGTACTAACAGGTGATATTAGGAAGTGTAAAAATGTCTAATACCTCTTTATTTTACCATAGATTACAGCAAAACCTTTTCTAGTAAATATCCTTGATCACCAAATATCACTGTAAGAGCTCAACATAGAAGTTTTAAATGATGATATTTTCAAACAGTCTCAGCCTTTCAAATAGTGCTCTCTGACAACAGGTTGAAGTGATCTTTGAATCAATAATTACTACTGTTACCTTAGTCTCCTTTTAAAAATGGAGAAAGCTTGTGTGACATACACTTTAAAACTATTTGGACAAATTTGAAGTATTTTAACAAAACAGACATTTTGCATAATGCTGAGAAGTGTCATGAAAATATGAAGGAAATAAATCAGCGGGGTAGGTTTTTGAGAAAGGATGGCTAAGCTCAAATTTATTTTCTGTAGCAGACCAGTAGCCTTAGAGGATAAGGGAGCAGAAGAAAGTGGTGTCTCACACAAATATTAACACCCTGGAGCTTTCTAAAGCAGGATGGCAAAGAGTGGTCTAGATGAAATTGAGGTGTACTTTCTATCTGGAAACAAGTCCCTAGAAGTCATAGTAAGTCTAGTAATTCATCGTGTAGAAACTAAAACTTAAACTTAGTAGGCTTTTGTAGGTGTATATATTATGAAACACATTTGGAGAAGTCTGAAATAGGGCTTATAGAATTAGTGGGAGATAAACAAAAAAGCAAACAAACTGCAAAAACTTCAGAAAAAATGATGGGTGGAAGTGGTTCTAGGAAAACAAGTGGGAGGAGAGGGGGGATTATTCAGGCTGACATAGAATCATAGAATGCTTTGAGTTGAAAGGGATCTTAAAGATCATCTCATTGCAAACCCCCCTGCCGAAGGCAGGGCCACCTTCCACTGCACCAGGTTCTCAAAGCCCCATCTGGTCAGTCATGTCTATATAAATGCAATGCTGTTCCTCTCTGGGGATGATGCAGTTCATGGAGTACTGAAGAAGCGTTGTTAGAGGTTGTGATCTTTGAATGAAAAATAAGAGCAGCTGATCTGGCTTACTCTATTGAAGTGAAGAGTGAAGAGAAGCATGGCTGCCATCCTCACATGTGGAGGAGAATGAGGAGACTACCCTGAGGTTTCTTGTCCAGTCCTCCTGGATAGCTAATAGGTGTTAAATCCAGCCCAGGTGACTTTCAGAGTGTTGAGCTCTACGCATCAGTCTCTGTAACAGAGCAGTGACATCACCGAATAACAACTAAAGAATATGTTAGACTGGACTAAAGTTTTTCACATCTATTTGAGTAATTGAATATTTCTTCATGGGGGAAGGAGGGAAGAGAGGAAGAAAGCAAGTTTCTCATTTTGCTCTCATGATTTGACTGTTTTCACATCCCTTTCAAGCTGTGTCTGTTGTAGGGGCTTTTGAAATGTTGCAAATTGGGTCATGTTACTGATTATGTAACACTATATAAAATCAAGCTTAATTATGTTTCCATTATTAGGGAAATCTTTGCTGTCCTTTGTGTATTGTCTTGTGGCCCTTAAGTAGGAAGAGGCTGGCAACAGTGGCTGGGACAGTGTTAAGAGCGGGGTAAGTTAGGATAGATGTCCCTGCCTGAGAAGTCTCTACCTAATACTTGGAGATTTGTGGGGTTAGGGAGGTTATTGGTGTATGAACTGAAAAGCCACATGAACATAAATGTGGAGTGTAAATGATATGTAACTCCTGGCTTTCAGGGATTTGGCAGAAGTGAGAGAGAAAAGTCAGAAAATCACTCTGAATTGGTTTGTTTGGGATTGTGAGTAACAGTGCTGGCTTGGGTGATGGTAGTTAGATCCTTGGAGTTGTGGATTTGGGATTGAGGCAGTAAGATGGCTGGGTTGGAAATACTTGGTTTAATTGTGGTGACTGGCTGTGTGGGGCTTCCATAAGAGCTGGGGATATCTGGGTTGGTACTGAGGGAGGGTAATGGTGGGATATTAGAGTTAGAAGACAGGAGGCTGTTTTGCCTTCCCCTGCTACAGTTCTTTTCACCTTATCTCAATTAGTGAGAAGAGCAGCCTCGCATAGGAGCCAATCTGAAGTCTAAAATTCCAGTCCTAACAAGTAAATCATTCCTGATTGCCTTTCTGAACTGCAGATGGAGGGCTTTATAGGTTATGAACTATGAAAGTTTGGCTAACTTTGTTTTGACTTGGGTAATACACTCAGACTGAATAAGTGATTGCAGTACAGCTGTATTCAAAACTTCTCTTTTGCACAACAGAATATTCCTTAACAAAATGCTGACAAGCAAACACACTTAAATGTGAAGTTGTTAGCTTTTTTTATTTTGATTTGTTAGGCTGTGCTATTTCAGGTTTAGCCTGTTTGAATGTATTTTCCTTCTGACTCATAAACATGAGTGCTTGGCATGCGAAATAGGATGATGTCACGGCATAAGCAATGTATGTCTGCCATAAGACAGCCCGTACTTCTGCTTCAATTCTGAAGTTTACTTCTCAAGTTTTTGCGGGTGCTGAATATGAGTTGCTTAAACCTGATTTTCTATGAGGGGTTTGGATTAGAGATTGTTTAGGTAAACTTGACACCCACAAATCTGTGGGCCCTGATGGGATGCACCTCTGAGTGTTGAGAGAGCTGGCAGATGTTACTGCTAAGCCATTCTCCATCATCTTTGAAAGGTCATGGAGAACAGCAGAGATGCCTGAGGAAAGCCAGTGCCACTTCAGAAAGGGCGAGGAGGACTCAGGGAGCTGTAGGCTGGTCAGTCTCACCTCCATCCCTGGGAAGATGATGGAAGAGCTTAATCCTGCGTGTTACCTCTAAGCATGTGAAGTAAAAGAAGGTTATCAGTAGTAGTCAACATGGATTTACCAAGGGGAAATAATACTTGACCAGTGTGATAGTCTGCTGTGATGGAATGGCTGGCTGAGTAGATGAGGGGAAAGCAGTAGATGTTGTCTACCTTGACTTCAGCAAGGCTTTTGACTCTGTCTCCCATAGCATCCTGATAGCTCAGGAAATGTGGGTGAGGTGAATGACAAGGAACTGGGTTGAGAACTGACTAATTGGCAGAGTTTAGAGGGTTCTGATCAGCAATGCAGTGTCCAGTTGGAGGCCTATAGCTGGCAGTGTTCCCCAGCAGTCAGTACTGGGTCCAGTCCTGTTTTACTGGTTCATCAGTGACCTGCGTGAGGGGGCAGAGTATACCCTCAGCAAGTCTGATGATACAAGGGTGTGTGTCAGATGTGTACTGTGTACATTTTAAGATTGATTTGGGGAAAATAAGACATGGATGTGCCATACTGTTAAACAACAGTAAGCTGTTAAGCTAGCTCTGCTGCTTTGTGAAACTCTCACTTTTAGCAGAAATCCTGTTTTGATACAAGCTAAGGCAGTCTCCACTTACAGTGGATATATGGTGTCTCATTGATAGTCCATTAATAAACTAATATGAAGTTACCTAATTTAGGTCTAACTCTTTGAAAGTGACTACCCACAGATTTGAAGTAGTAAATGGTGAGCTGACATAAAGGATGAAAATGTGCCTTTTTTTCCAGTGAACTCTACTGTATGAAGATGATTCATTTATTCTTCTAATGTAAAGCAAAAGTACATTTCACTTAAAATTTCACCCTAGTGTTAGAGGTACTGAGTTGTCTAGTTTTCCATATGTGTTATATGTGAGAAGGTATTTCTCTGAACTCAGTGGGGCAAACACATTTTACCTGTGGGAGTAATACAGTGCTATACCTAGTGCCAGTTGAAGCATGCATTTTCTAGTGTAAAATACAACCAGCTCTAAGGGAAATTTTGATGTATCATTGTACTTCTAAGTACTGGAGAAATGTCGCTATGGCATGGGATTCTTCTGCAACCATTTCAAATGAGTTCTGTCTTGTATCTCTACCTTATGATTTCTCCTGTCACACCTGCCCCCCCAGTATTACATATACTACATGTGAGTAGGGTTGGAGTCATTGTGTTGTGGTAACTTTAACTTACAGTTTTGGTTTCAAAGCATATGTAGTAAAAATGCCACTATTTGAATATTCGAAAAAGTTATATATGTTCTGTATGTACAGACCATCTGGAAATTCAAGTGACTGGCCTGCTTCAGCTCAGTGCTTGGTGGCTTTTAAATACAGAACTCTGTTATTTCTCTAGAGGTTACCAAATTTCTTGAGTTGCTAAGCCAAGTGTGTGGTAAATACATGAATATCAGGTTAGTCTTCATCTGCATGGAACTTAACTGCACACAGCATTGTGTTTCTGGGTCAGATATGCTGTGGTGTTTGAAAGGACACACTGTTAGCCAGATCAGTAGTAGCTTTTTAGATCACTTTTACTTTTCTGTTAAATATCCAGTCAGAAGCTGTGTAGTTATCATTTCGTCCTTCAGTACCACAACTCTGCATTCCTGGAATGTTTTAAGATTAAGGAAATAGGAGCCAGTTTGATAAATTCTGAACTCAAATGCATTGCATGTTTAAGTATGTTTTATTTCTGCTGTGTTGCCAGAAGAGGGAGCAGTGATCTTACTTTTATTTTCAAAATTGTTAACATCTGTTCTGGTAATAATATGTCTGAATTCAATGTTATGATGTTCTTTTCTGTTATATTTATTTATTGTGGAGGTGTGTGTGTGGGATTTCTGCAATGTCAAACTGGGCCTGATAAAAATTCTTAATTTTCACCCTAAATTATCATTTTTCTGCTTTGGAAGCTGCCATTGGATATTTCAACGTGATAGTAAGCTTGCTGAGAATCATCTGAGAACGTTGTACTGCATGGGGTTTTTGTGTGTTTAAGATTAACCTCGTTCTGTGGTGGGATGTTACCCGAACAATGGCTGTGTCACCTTGAGCAAATTATCAATTGGGTCAGTTTTCAACAGTGCAAATACTTGTAAATTAAACACTGGAACCCCTTTTCCAAAGCCGTGAGGATATGCTTGCTTATTTACATCAAGGGTGGCCTTATGACAGTAAGAGGGGCTGAAGTGGTGTAGGTGAAATAGGAATACAAACAATACATGTGATAGATCTCAGCACTGACAGTGCTTGACTCCTGGAGGGGGGCATGGTTCTGATTTAAGACAGTTATTTTTAAGCCATATTAGTGTGGATAAAACTGACTAAAATTTGAGATTGCAACCACCACTGCCTTCCCTCTCGAAATATAGTTTCTTTTTTCTTGTTCAGGGCTAAAGCATCTTCTTTTAAGTGTTTGAAAGCGGAAATAATACACTTGTATCCCATAATGTAATACTTCTTTAGCATGGGAAAGATGATCTATAGCTGTAATACATAGTTTAGGAAAAGGTGCCCACATAAAGACTTGGAGTTTAGTATTACTTAACTTAATGAGTAAAAGTGCCTGAACCTTTCTTTCACTGGTACAGCAGTTCAGTATAAGCTGACTAAAATTGATGTGGGTTTATTGTGGTTCTTATGTAGAAGATGTTCATCATTGTGGAGGTTTCCTGTACGCAAAAGTTTAGTTTCTTTGTAGAACTGCTGTGTATTTAAAGACTGATTTACTCTCAATTCTTTACCTATTGCATAGGTCTAAGAAAATCTACAAAGAAGCGCAGTGAATCACCACCTGCTGAGCTCCCCAGTTTACGGCGGAGCACACGGCAAAAGACCACGGGCTCCTGTGCTAGCACCAGGTAAAACTTAGGGAAATGAAACTTGATTACTACAGTGAATTGGTATTCATGTCACTTTCATGCATGAAAATTGGCCTTGTCTATCTCCTGCTTGGCTGTTGTAAAAGTAGCTGTAGATTTTCAGGCCTGCTGGATTACTCTGTACACCAGTGTCATGGATAGCACATAGAACTTGTCACCGTCAGACTTCCAGTAAGTCCCTCAGCTGTGGAGGTGAAGGAAGAGAAACAGCCAAAGCCAGTATCACAAACTTAAGTAATTCTGTCCTTAGGGAGGTGTTAAGAAGACAGACAGTAGTGCTGAACTGCTTACTTTGTGTTAAGCAAGTAGTTCAGCACTACTGTCTGTGCTGACAGTAGTGCTGAATTACTGTCCATCATGACTAGTAAAATAGATGATTGTTTTGAAGAATAAGACTTCATGGTACCACACAGGAGTCTGTTTTAATGGGGTGCACTGTTAAACTGACTCAGCTTGTCAGCAGTTTCATCTGAACTGCATCGAAGTACTTGATGTACTTCCTGGTGCAGTGAAGTAAATTAGTAAATTTTAAAGAGCTGGTAAATTAAATGGGAGGAGAGAGTTAATGTGTCCTGTGATGCAATAAACTTCTGTAGTTGCGTATATTCTGGAACTAGGCGTAGCAAGTAACTAGCTTTATTTTTGTTCTTATACTTAGACTATGTTTAGTAGTTCCAGCACATCCTCTTTCCCTTTTCCACACCATTTTAAAAAACCACTTCTGAAGTCTTGATTCTGTTGTCAAGTGTGTGTGTTTGAATTTGACTGTTTACTTTGTAGGCATATGTATTTGTAGTGATGATGGCTGTAGTGTTTTAAAACAGCAAATCTAAATAGGCTCACCCCCTCCAACTTTTTCTGCCATTGAAAACCGAGTTGAATATCAGAGTCCTCTTTTTGCTTTCAGTAGTTCAGAACTTCTTTAAAGATAGTTACTCTATCATTGGCCTTCTCAAATGTGTATATGATTTTAGCTAACAGTCTCTTCAAGCTCTCTCATTTTTACTGCTGTATTTTAGTAGACTGCCTGGTCTTCAAAGGTGTAATGTACGGACCTGTGTAATGCCTCAGTGTAAACAAATCACTGCCGTGGTGCAGGACAGGGAGCGTACAGAATGGTTGGATAGTTTTGTGAGGATTGAGTCTTACACAAATTGCTTGTTTGTGCAATGTTGTGGTAGTGATGTGCCTAAACATTATGTTGTCTTTAGTAGGCTTACATTAATAAGCCTCTTATCTTAGTTCATAATGCCTGAAACTTTGTTTTTTGAACCTTTAGTCGGCGAGGCTCTGGCCTGGGCAAAAGAGGAGCAGCTGAAGCTCGCCGACAGGATAAGATGGCTGATCCTGACAACAACCAGGATGGAGTTAACTCTTCAGCTGCACGGACAGATGAGCCTCCCCAGGGAGCTGCAGGTAAGAAGAAATTCCAACTGAAGAATTTTTAGCATAGTTGCTGGTATAAACTTCTTTGCGTTTAAAAGTAGTTAAATGGAATAAGTTCTGAAGAGAAATTATTTAAGCTGGTACATAATGCTGGAAGGTTTTTGAGTGAGAGGGACCTTTACATTTGATTATGATTTTTTGGCTATTTGGTACATGTTTCAGTTACGCTTTTTTTAGTATCCAAACTGTATCCAGTAATCTAGATGTTAGTTTTCAAGCTTCTACTACTTTTTAAAAAAGTAACTTCAGCTGATGCTGTGTAAATTACCACCAACTGAAAAGACGTCAAACTGTTTAGAATACAGAAGGCATGCATTTACCTGTGAAAGCTCTGTTGAAACTCCTCGTAAATATTCTGCAGATTTTCTGTTGAAATTGCAAGCATGTCTATACTGGAGAAATTTGTGACCAAGTTGAATATTGTTCCTTTCACAGTCCTATTAGATGATAATTTTATCATCTGGTCCTAATTACTGAGTTCAAAGGAGCTGTTCAGTAATTATGCTGAATGTTAGAAAATATTAAACATTCTATGCTTAGAGCTGGCAACATCAGTACAAAAAGTAATGGAAACTAAGTACAGCATTATACTCAATTAAGAAAAGCATATGTTTATTAAGGATACGGGTAAATCTGTCTGACACTTAGTTTTATGGATCTAGGGGTTTTTTTTTTCATTCTCTTGTGTTGATAAAGCCATTGTCTTCAGCTTTTGGAAAGGACTAGACTTCTAGACTTTTCTGTTTTAAAATGGAAGTTATACAGGAGTTTGCTGGTGGTAGTGTTAAATGCAGAATGTGCTTTTGATGGCGAAGACTTTCTTTGACGTGAGTTTTGTGGCTTTAAAGACACTGTAACTTGTATTAATCTCTTACTGTTTCTTTAGCTTCTAGTTCTGTTGCTGGAGCTGTAGGTATGACAACTTCTGGAGAGAGTGAGTCAGATGATTCTGAGATGGGAAGACTACAAGGTATAAAAGTTATTACTAATTTACCTTTTTCGTTGTTAGCAGCCTATAAATAACCATACCTACACAAATTCAATATGACATTCACTGGGAAGGCTGTATTTTGTTTCACTGTCTGTGAATGTATTTTGCTTACAGTAATTCTGAAGTAGGGATTTACAAGCCTTAATTCACGAAAGGTGCAAGAATGTCTGGAAGGGGGTGGTATAGTGTCCTTATTTGTTTAAATGGTGTGTAATACTCTACTACTGATGATTTTCTAGGAGGAGGTGGGGCGGGAGAGAACTGAGAACTCAGTCCTGTTAAGTGTGTAAGCTCAAATATGAAAATACTCTTTGCAAGCATGTTTTAAGTTTAGAAGCCAAGTTAGGCCTACTGTACTCTGCCTGCTTCTGGATAACATTTTTTTTTTGTGCTTGTCATTGATACCCATGTTGCTGTAAGCTTTGACCAAAAAAAATCTGAATGGTCTTAAAATGCTTGCTTTTGTGCTTGGGCTGAAGGAGTCCGGTCTCTCAAAACCAGAGAGTATGACAGGTATAAACTCAGTTTGCATGTCCTGCAACTGGTCTAATGATTTTGCTACTAAATTGCAGGGAGTCCTGAGATCATGATCTCCCTTGCAAATGACAGGTTTTTGTTAATCTGGATATTTAATGTGGAAATGAGTGGAAATAAAATATCAGTATCAGTTCACTTGCTTATAGTTCTCAGTGAGTATAGGTATGCATTAGAAATACTGGGCTGAATTGGTTTTCACTGTTAATGATTATTTTATTGGTCAGCAGTAGTCTTGTTTGCTGCAATAAAAATCAGAATCACCCACTTAGTTTAGCTTAAGTAACAGTACTGTAAAGTGTTGAAAATCAATCAAAAAAGAAACCTGCTAATACTCAGCAGAGTTCTTCCCTCTCTTGCTTATCAGCAAATAATGCTGTGAACCTGTGTTTCAGTGTCTTTTTTTTTCAGATTAGTAGTGTCTGCAGGTCCTGAAAACATGAAAATAAGCCTAGCCTATCCTATGTAGTTTGAGTTCAGATTTGAAATTACACCTGATGTGTCTGCTGTTCTGGCTCTAGGCTTGTAACAGTTTAATAGATGAGGTTACTTTTGTGGAATACACAACTGTGGAAACTCAGCGAGTGACTTAGTAAAGGACTTTTATGCTCTGATAAAAACAAAAATAAGTTACTTGTTCCTTAAAGGTCATCTTTTTGGTGTTTTTTCAATATCGAGGTAGCTGCAGTCATCTAATCCTAGCTCTTAAAGTACCGAAATTCTTGTAGTCTTAAATGGTAACATCACGGAATTTAAGCTTTTAAAAATATACGTAGAAGCTTTGACAATGGCTGTTATCCTCTGTTTGCTTTTAGCTCTATTAGAGGCTAGGGGTCTTCCTCCTCACCTGTTTGGCCCTCTTGGTCCTCGGATGTCGCAGCTCTTCCACAGGACAATTGGAAGTGGAGCTAGTAAGCAAAGTTTGTCTAATTTGACTTAATTCTTTCCACTTCCAGACTAGTAGTATTCAGCCAATAGTAAATCTAATACTTGTATTAGCTTCATAGTTTAATATTTTACGTGTTGAAGACTTGTATGTCATGATAGTGCTAGACCACTGGTCAACAATTTTAATTTGCTTGTCTTCCTGTAAGGAAGAGAAATTTGCCTTAGCTGTATTTCTTTGCTTTTCTTTTTTGGGGCATCTTAGTGTTCCCTTCTAGGTGGGGAAGGGAGGGTTCTTGCCTTTTCACCCCTTCCTTATCCTTTTCTTTTGCATGATGGGCTGCTTAACAAAAGACCTCTCCAACCCCCTTGGGTTTTTTGCTAGCTTTAAACAAATGCTTAAGCTAGCTTTAGAACAGTTAGTAGATGTCAGTTCTAAATTATGTCGGTTTTAGTTTTAAAAGTGTCTTAGGTTTTGGACAGAATGAATTTCTTTCAGATGTTGTCAGTGAGAACGTGGGTCCTTAGACTTGTTGCACCAGGTCTGCACTACGCAGCTGGATGAGATGTGTGTGTTCTAGTCCAAGTCTGGCTTCCCAGGAGAGCCAGAGGCAGCCTGTTACACTGCATGCCGAGAAGAAGATGGGGTCTCATGGGTGCTCCATGTGCTGTATTACCTGGGGGGTTTTGTAAAGTCCTTTGCTGCACAAAGGTGGGGTGGTTTGGGTTCTGGCACCTGCTGTAGGTTGGCAAGATGGCTGTGGTGAGCAGTGTGGTGGACTCCCTGTGCTGACCAGTCTGCACTGGAAAGGCAGCCAAGAGTGAGATTTTGTCCCTTCCCTATTTCCCCTTTTTATGACAGGGAAAGGAAATGAAACTACAAATACAGAGGAAAACAAACTATCTCTGGTCTTCCACTCTGGCAGAAGTATAGCATAGCAGTTCCCTTGACCACTTTCTAATACCTTCTTTCCTAAACTTTTTTTCCGGATATCTAGGTTCTAAAGCTCAACAGCTTTTACAAGGTCTCCAAGCCACTGATGAAAGTCAGCAACTACAGGCAGTGATTGAGATGTGCCAGCTGTTGGTTATGGGAAATGAAGAAACATTAGGAGGATTTCCAGTCAAGAGTGTTGTACCAGCTTTGGTAAAGATTTAATCTTAGATTTCTATTAGTGGGTATAATATTTCACTCAATATCTTGCTTAAATTATATCATCTTTATTTATATTGTCTTACTTCTAAGTGTGTTCTTACTTCTAAGTGTGTGTATGTGTATCTGTCTTATTATTTGGTTTTGAGAGGATATTTTGCTAAGTCTTGGTAGTCCTATTAATTTTTGAATAACTCAAGAATAGGCAGCTGTTCTTTCAGAATTCTTACCAACATTTAAAATCCTGAGTCAAAAGCTACAGTAGTGATTTGTACCCTTGTTGTGATAAAGATACATTTTTCTAAAGAAACAATACTTTTTTTTTAACAGATAACACTGCTGCAGATGGAGCACAACTTTGACATTGTAAGTAGTTTGTAATATTTAAGAAGCTTTTGAAATACGAAAATGTCATCTGAACTTAAAATCAAATATCTATGTATTTAATAGATGAATCATGCATGTCGGGCCTTAACATACATGATGGAAGCACTTCCCAGATCATCTGCTGTAGTGGTAGATGCAATTCCTGTCTTCTTGGAAAAGGTAAAATGAAATCAAAACAGTGATAAAATAGTATGAGGGGATTTTATCTCTTAAGTTCAGAAAATGCCATTAAGATGGTTGCTTCTTTTTCATGGCTTACAAGATAATATAAAAAGCATGAGAAACTTCTAAAGCCAGGCTTAATCTTTGCTCCCACCCTTACTGAAAAATACTGTGTGATTCACTGAGAATTTTGTTGGATTGGTGTTGCAAACATACAAGATGTATAATTATATGACCTGTTGCCTCTTGGAGTAGCTCTGTGGCTGAGGTAGCTTTAAACCAGCAGGCTTGGTCAGAGCTGGCTTCATTAGCATGTGTGTCTTAGTAGAGCCCATATGTCCAAGTGTTAATCAAGATGATTATTTTTGAAAATTGGTTTAGAAATTGATCTACAAGCTTTTTTGTTTTCTTGTAGCTGCAAGTTATCCAGTGCATTGATGTGGCAGAGCAGGCGCTTACAGCCCTGGAGATGTTGTCACGCAGGCACAGTAAAGCCATTCTGCAGGCAGTAAGTAAAAGCAAAACAAGGCATTTTTGCCTCTACTAGCTCTACATCTTGGTGATCTTCTGTGAAGATGAAATAAGAAAACAGCTTTGCGACTTTAGCAGTACTGAGAGTGAAAATGTTTGTTTATTTTATTGTAGGGTGGGTTGGCAGACTGTTTGCTGTATCTGGAATTCTTCAGTATAAATGCACAAAGGAATGCACTAGCTATCGCTGCCAACTGCTGCCAGAGTATAACACCTGATGAGTTTCACTTTGTGGCAGACTCTTTGCCACTGCTAACACAAAGGTTAACCCATCAGGTAAGAAGCTGTTATAAAATGGAACATTTTGATTTTGATCTGAAAGCAGTTTAAAGATGTCTCCAGATACCTGGTTCTTTGTTGTGTATTATTTGCCTTTGCAAGGTGATAATTGACTTTAGATTTCAGTACTGTCAAGTTGTGATATCCCAGTGTACGTATGGACCTTTTGTGTTTCTGTAAACATGGTATTAAATGAAAAACAAATAAGGTACTTTAACTTAAAGCCTGAGTAATGGTTTTGTAGTCCTTTTAAGAGCAAGGACATCAGTAAGAGGGGAGTCCAGTAGCATTACTGTTTTTATTTTTTTCTTAACAAGTGGGTTGCAAGGTTCTCTCTCACTTTAAACTTGAAACAGCTTCAGTTTCAATTTTTGTGGGTTTTTTGTGCTTTAACTCTTTGGGAGTGTTTATGGCATTTTAAAAAAGTTCCTTCTTTTGTACAATAATTTGAAGTGATGAATCTGAAATGAGGGGGCTCCTAAGGGCTACATATCCTGCAATACTGCTGTGTTCATAAATGAGCACTTACAATGACTGGTGCACCAAAAGAGATTTTGGTGATCTGCTTGGTTGGTAGACCCCTGTTAAAAAGATGGAAAAGGAGAAGTATTTTGTTTGTTAACAAATGCAACTAAATGGAAGCTTCCAGGTAATGGTTTTGTGTATTCTTGTGCTATTCTTAATTTTGCCTACATCATCTTGCTGAAAGACTACTTGAATCTTTGAGGCAGCTTCTGAGAAGTCAAATGACAGCTTTAGATTGTACTCTAGAAACAGGAAGCACCATTCTCACCAGTAGTAGGGACAAGTACTGATTCCTGCTCTCTGAAGAGAAGCTACAACCCACCAAAGTAAGATTTCAAGAAATTTTGAAGTGGAAATTTTCTAGAAAAGAATCTTGAGTTAGCTCTTAACAGAATAGTTGAGGTTGGAAGAGAGCTCTCAGCTACCTAGTCCTAGCTCCTCTGAAAGGTCAGCTAGAGCAGATTGCTTAGGAGCATGTCCAGCTGATTTTTTGTTGTTGTTGTTTTGGGTTTTGGTGGTTTTTGCTTGTTTTTTGTATTTTTCATTTTAAAGTATCTCCGAGGACCGAGAGTTAATCTCTCAGGCTAACCTCTTCCAGGGCTCTGCCATCCTTACAGTTAGTGTTTTATTATGTTCAGATGAACTCTTTTGAGCATTTCATTGAACTTTTAACTAGAGCTATTTTCAGAGCAGTCTTTACTTGTGTCTTTAGATTTGCTGTGTTGGCTGTGCTGCATAATACCAAAATCAGGCTTCACACAGTCTGTAGAACAGTAGCCTTCACTCTTGCTTATTATCTGTATCTCCTGTTACTTTGGCTTTTTAGCTCTTTTCCCTATTGTTTCCTTCTTGCAGAATCCAAAAAGAGTATTAGAGATTAATTTATTCATCTCTAAAGGTCCCTAATTTGTGTTGCAAGTGGGGGGTGTTTCCCAGGGAAATACGTAGGAAGCACAGCTGTATCAGGAGGTCAGTTTAGACTGTCAGTGAGTTTAAAAGTCAGAGCTGTAATGTTGTATAAAATGTGGTTAGAGACTGGCCCTTTTGGAGAAATTTTATGAATGCCTCAAAATGACAGGATGTTCTAATGCCAGTTAAAAAATTTCAGTTAAAACAAAACTTAACTTTTTTATTAACAGGACAAAAAGTCTGTTGAAAGCACTTGTCTCTGTTTTGCACGGCTAGTGGACAACTTCCAGCATGAAGAGGTAAGAGTGTGGATGGGGGTGCATTTCTGTTTTCTTCTCCCCCTACCCCATTTCTCTTGAGGGCTCACTTTTCAAAGACTAATGTTTTCAATTTTGTTGTTCCCTCCTGAAGAACTTGCTGCAGCAGGTTGCTTCCAAGGACTTGTTAACAAATATCCAGCAGCTCTTGGTCGTGACACCTCCTATCCTGAGCTCAGGAATGTTCATCATGGTGGTGCGCATGTTCTCCCTGATGTGCTCCAACTGCCCCACACTTGCAGTCCAGCTTATGAAGCAAAGTGAGTTCTAACTCTTCCATGCTTTAGGGGCCCTGTTCATGTTAATGCCTACAGTCAATATGGACCTCTGTGCACTTTATTATATGAAGGTTCTCTTTTAATTTTTCTCTCTCTCACTTTATTTTCCTTGGGTTAAAAAGTTTAGTTAAACTTGTTGAAAACTTTTATCCAGAGGGGTTTTTATCCCTTTTCCTGGTTCTAGCTGTTGTCACTGCAGTGCTCACCTAATTTTGAGTCTGTATTGGCTGCACAAACTATTCTCATTCCAGCCAGAGTTGAATAATTCTTAATTTTTACCGTGTGGGGGTAACCATGTGCTTTAAGTACTTGTTCTAGGGGAAAACATTAGCAAAAGTAACTGTTGTATAGCTGTCATAACTGTCTGAATTGTCTCTTGTTTTCTTTGCTCCATCTCATAAATTTTGACTCACCACTTTAACTGCCCTGTGTTATTCCCTGTTTTCTTCTGTGTCTTGTATATTGAGTGGTATTTCTCCCCTAGTTGTCCCTTAAAGGAAAAAACACAAACCCCAAAAAACCACAAACCCCAGACCTGAGAAGAAACACATTTCTTAGTGTTCAGAAAAACACTTTTGTTCTACTGTCCACTGTTCTACTGTCTTGTTTGCTTTATTCATTAACTATCTCTGCTGTGTAGTGTCCAACAGAAAATGGAATCCATATCTGATACAGGCAGTCTCATGAATAATAATTTTTATAGATATTGCAGAAACGCTTCACTTCCTCCTTTGTGGAGCCTCAAATGGGAGTTGTCAAGAACAAATTGACCTTGTTCCACGAAGTCCTCAAGAACTTTATGAACTTACTTCTCTTATTTGGTAAGTCTTGCAGTCCTAGGTTTAGGGTCTGGTTGGTATGTTAAAATCCTAAACTACACTGAAATAAGGCAAACAGTTTTCAGCTTAGATGGACTTGATTGTATACTTCTAGTAAAATACTGTTTTAATGTTCTTTACAGTGAACTGATGCCTTGCCTGCCAAAAGAGGGAATCTTTGCTGTTGATACTATGCTAAAGAAAGGAAATGCACAAAATACAGATGGTGCAATATGGCAATGGCGAGATGACAGGGGTCTCTGGCATCCCTATAACAGGATTGATAGTCGAATAATAGAGGTAGTAATTCCACACCTTTGTGTGGTGATGCTTTTCAAATCTGCGTGCGGTTGTATAGGGAATTGAGTGCTTTCTCTGTCTTTGAAAATATCGCTCTTGATCTTTCTGAGTAAGAGACACGAGTTTCCTCAAACATCCTGCTGTAATATTGCACTATTTTGGTGTTCAGCCACACCAAATAACTTAATCGCTGTTCTTACTGTATTTCTGTCATTGTTTTTCCTACTGTGTTACCCCTCTCCTCACCTTTCGTATAGCTTTCCGTTTGTTAGTGATTTCTTAACTTTAAACTTTTCCTTGGTTCTAGGCAGCTCATCAGGTTGGTGAGGATGAGATAAGCCTGTCTACGCTTGGGCGTGTCTATACTATTGATTTTAACTCTATGCAGCAAATAAATGAGGATACTGGAACAGCTCGTGCCATTCAGCGAAAACCAAACCCTTTAGCCAATACAAACACTAGTAAGTACAGCTCAGGAAACACCTGGGCTCTCTAGCTGTGGCTAATTTATGCTGGGTTGTGCAGCAGTTTACTGCTTAACTAATAAATTTCTTATGGCTTCTTTGGGACTTCAGGCTATTCTGATTTACATGAATGAAGAGAGCTTCATAACAAAACTCATACTGTTGACGTGTGCTTTTTAACATATAAACTCCTCCTGGCACCTGAAAATGTATCAAATTGGGAGGGAGCTGAGAGGGTGTTCCTGGCTTGGGGTTTCTGAAACAGTTCTATTCATACAGCTCTTTCATTTAACAAAGACTCTCTGAGGGCTTCTTACTATGATACAGAAATACATAAGAAAAATGAAGAAAAAAAGATTGAACTCCTTGAAAGAGGAGGTTTTGTACCTACTTATTCTCTTTGATTTCTGCTTTTTGAATTTTATCTTTTCAATTCAAGAGCTGAATTAAATCAGTTTTAGCAAAGGAAAGTAATCATCAGAGCAGAGATGCGAAGCTCTGTACAGTGATGCATTGTGTGCTTTCTCACAGGTGGACATTCGGAACTGAAGAAGGATGATGCTCGAGCACAGTTAATGAAAGAGGACCCAGAACTAGCAAAATCCTTTATCAAAACACTGTTTGGTGTTCTTTATGAAGTATATAGTTCTTCAGCTGGACCTGCTGTTAGACACAAGTGCCTTAGAGCAATTCTTAGGATAATTTATTTTGCTGATGCTGAACTTCTGAAGGATGTGCTGAAAAACCATGCTGTTTCAAGGTGAGTTCATTAACTGCTGCAAATGAAATTAATTTTGAGCTTACAGCTCAAACTTGTGATTACTTTTTTTGAATCATCTTTTTAGGGGAAAAGGATACTTTTAAAGTCTCATTCATTTGCCAAAAGCTGAGGCTGCCAGCTCCGCACGAATTTTTTTGTATCATAGATTTTGCAGTAGTTGCCAATTCTTACTAGAAATTTAGGTGGCCTCTGGCTGTGTGTACTAGGAGTGTCTGATGTTACCCTTTATTGGTTTTTTGATTTCTAAAACTTGCCTGTGAACTTCTCTGAGGGCAAGATAACTTTTGAGGTAATGCAGTGTGAATGATAACAGACACTCAGAGCATTCAACGGGTATTATTTATTCATGAAACCTCTCCTACATGTTACACAGAAAGTCAGGGATCTGAAGATGCAACTGGAAAATAAACTGAATCGTTTTTTAAAGACAGTACTGGGTTCCACAACACCGTGTTTATAAGAGACTCTCTCTTTTATGCCGTGTTAAAACTTGGTAAAAGTGATATAGGTGGGAAGAGAACTGTTTCTGTCCTTTTATTGATAGCTTTGATAAAAGCACTATGAAATTTGTTTGCTTTCAGTCTCCAGCGCTGTGTATGCAAGATGAACTGACTTGATCTTAAAAAGAAAAACTCAGCCAGAAAAAAGACAAAGCTAATTCTAATAAATTATCTGTTTTAGTCATATTGCCTCCATGCTGTCGAGTCAAGACCTTAAGATAGTAGTTGGAGCCCTGCAGATGGCAGAGATTTTAATGCAAAAGTTACCTGACATTTTTAGTGTTTACTTCAGAAGAGAAGGTAAATCGTGGTTTCTTTTTTTTATTCTTCACCTCTTTATGTAGTATTTTGAAAATGTGTCTGTGGAGAATCCGAGTCCTTTACTCTCCACTCTCCCCAAGCTGTAAAAATTGAATATTGTTCTTGAATAATAAAGGCAAATCTGTGCAAGCTGTCCTCATGTTACTAGGGAGGAGCTGACCCAGACTCTGGAGGAGACAAGCTTGTGTTTTCAGAATCTGAAGCAAGTTTGTACAGGCTCACTAGATACTAGTGAACTCACTTAGGCTGAAGATGGCTCACTGAAATTACGTGGGAAGTCTTACTGGAGAAAACTGACAAATCTTTGGCAGAAAGTCTTTGTATTAGTCTTTGTGCTTGGGGTTTCTTCAGCTGCTGTTCATAGTGCTCTTTTGATTTTAAACTGTGTAGGTTAACTTTTTGAAGAAAAGATTGGACTGCTTTTAAAGCTTAGTATTGATGGGTGGGGTGAGCAAATACTGCCATAGATAAAGCAGGGGTTCAAATAACACTTGGTTCTACATTTTCAAACACCCTTGTTCCTGCCACCACATCTCTACCACCCCTTCCTCTCTGCCTACCCCAGACCAACCCACCAAACAAAGATTTCTTCTTTCTCAAAGGTGTGATGCACCAAGTGAAAAACTTGGCAGAGTCTGAGGCTTTGCTAACAAGCCCACCAAAAGTATGCACTAATGGATCAGGAACGCTGGGTACCACTACGACGATAAGTACTGGGACAGCCACTGCTGCCAGCAACGCAGCTGCAGATTTGGGCTCTCCCAGCTTACAGCACAGCCGGGAGGATTCCTTGGATCTGAGCCCACAGGGGTAAGTGTGCTTTCTGAAAAGTAATCTGTTCACTCTGGCTTTGATGCTTTCTTGTAGGGTTTTGTGTTTTGCGATTTTCTTATCTTGCTTTTTTAAAAAAAGCCTAGAGTGACATGAGCTGCCCACATTATCATCTGCATTTTGCTGTGGTATTTTCCTTTAAAGAACTAAACTGGAGTGATGGTGAATTTTTCAATGGGTAGTTTTGATTCATTTTATATTAAATGTTTAAAAGAGAAAAAAACAAACTAGTGACCTGATAGTTAATGTCATAATGGTATTAAATAATTTTCTGTTTTGGGAGAATGCGAAGAGCAACAGCTTGTAGTCTCATCTAACTTTTGAGGACAGTGATTCTTCCAGAGCTATGGTGCATGGTTCCTTTCTGCTGGAGACTGGAGAAAAAAGAAATGATCCTTAAGTTTTGTTGGAAGGCAGTCTTTTCTACGCTTGTAGAATTAAAATACAGTGTAGGAATAAATTACTAGTTTACTCTTATTTTAAAGGTCAAATATTGGTCACTTTAAACAAGAATTGAAATATGTGAACTTGTACAGTGTAGTGATTGACGAGTAGAAATGCCACAAATTGTTGAAGTGTTTTCTGGGCTTTTGTAGGGGGGGCATGTAAAATATCCAATATTGGTTGGTGTTTATTCAGTCGAGATTTGTGAATTTTTTTTTCTTTTTAAGTGTATTCAAATAAGTGAACGAACAGATGGTTACACAAAGCATGAAAACTTAGAGAAACCTCTGTTTAGTGTCACTTCTGGCTGTGTTTGACTGCTCATGATAGAAAGATGACAGCCAGCAAAATCCCTTCTTTCTGGATGGAGTTTGTCCTGTCAGTTACAGACTTGAGGCCCCTGCTCCTAGAGCAGGGAGTAGCCTTGCTATGGAGTGGAACCTGTTCTTTAATTCTCAAGGAAGTATGCAGATGCATCTTTAACTGGGGTATGGGTGTGTGCATGAGTGTGTTCATGGGTGGAAATAAGTTACATTTATTTTTATCTTTGGGCAGACGACTGAGTGATGTTCTAAAGAGAAAAAGACTGCCAAAACGAGGGCCGAGGAGACCAAAATACTCCCCTCCAAGAGATGATGACAAAGTAGACAATCAAGGTAAATAATTCTTAGAGTATGATACTTTCATCTCCTTTTTAAAGTAAGCTTATAAACTGTGGAAGGAGCTAGCTGCAATAAATCTGTTGATTCTCTTAAATTTTTTCTTTACTTCCTCCAGCTAAAAGCCCTACAACTACTCAGTCTCCTAAATCTTCTTTCTTGGCAAGTTTAAATCCTAAAACATGGGGAAGATTAAGCACACAATCCAACAGTAATAATATTGAACCAGCACGAACAGCAGGAGTAAGTGGTCTTGCAAGGGCTGCTTCCAAGGATACCATTTCCAATAACAGGTACACACAAAAAAATCACAATACTTGTAACATGATGTCAGCTGTGGTCAGGTGATTAAGTAGCACTTACAAAGAAGTTGCAGGTTAACCACAGTTAACATAATTCTGGAAAAATTATCAAGCAATTAAGGTAGAGAAAATAACATCTGGATAGTTTGAAGTTGCATGGTGGGGAAAAGTTGGAGAACTGAGGAAAACAATGCAAGAAGTCATCTGTAGAGAAAAGAACTTGGCTGTGTTGGAGTAAAAACAAAGGGTTTTCTGTGACTGCTGTTTAACATGGAGAAAATTATACTCAGGCTGTATGTACTTGTAATATTGATGTATTGAACTGTCAAGTGTGGCTAAATGCCTTTTGTGTGCTTCTTTACAGAGAAAAAATTAAGGGCTGGATCAAGGAGCAAGCCCATAAGTTTGTAGAACATTACTTTAGTTCTGAAAACATGGATGGAAGCAATCCTGCACTAAATGTATTACAGAGACTTTGCACTGCAACTGAACAACTCAACCTCCAGGTTAGAAGTGGCAAACTTACTTAGAGGGGGAGGGGAGTAATTTCTTGCCTGGGAGTAATTAGAAAAGTTAGACAATGAGTCATTATGACTTGAAGTAATTTTTTAGAATGAGTGTGTAAGCTCTGACACACACTACTTATGATAAAAGACCAGTCCTAGCAGTGTGTCATTTGCATAGCATTTTATTTCACATTCAAAAGTTCGACAGTTATGTATTAGGGATTGACTTTATTCTTAAAGAACAATACAGTTTGTAGTAAGAACTTTGAAACTGGGGGAAGAAGGAGAGGGAAGCAGCATTTTGTTAAAATAATAGAAGAAATACAGATTGGGGTGAGTGTGGTTGCACGTCAAGAACTCCAGCCTTGCTTTTCAGACAGTTGTGGTGCTTGGTAGGTGGTCTAAACATGTAACTTCTGAAGTAGCACAAGAGTTGAGCTGTGTTCCGTGCTTTGATCTAAGCAATCATTAAAGTGAGAAACTTTCCCTCCTCTTCTCTCCCACACAGATGTCAGGTAAAACATATACCAATCTGAGTTGTTGGGGTTTTGTTTGGCTTTTTTTTTTAAACAGAAAGCACCCTTGCTTGGAGCTTACCTTTACCTTGCAGGAGACAGAAATGGGACCTTGCATTTCTCTCAAAATAGAGAAAATGCAGGTATTGCCTGGAATGTCTCCCCTTGCAGAGAGTGCTTATTCTCAGATTATTTGCCTTGTGTTGCTGCTTGTATTGAGTTACTATACATTCCAGACTTCCCTTTTTTCCCCCCATCCTTTAGAGCTGTCACATGCAGTAGAAGGAAAAACACAATTTCTGAAGCCTTTTAATACCTGGGTAGTAAAACAGTCTCTTCACATTTTTCAGGTGGATGGTGGAACAGAGTGCCTTGTAGAAATCCGTAGCATTGTCTCGGAATCTGACGTCTCCTCATTTGAAATCCAGCATAGTGGGTTTGTTAAACAACTGCTGCTTTATTTGACATCTAAAAGTGAAAAAGATGCTGTTAGCAGGGATATCAGATTGAAAAGATTTCTTCATGTATTTTTTTCCTCTCCAGTAAGTTTTCTTGTTTATTTTTTGGCATTCTTAGTTGTCTTTCGCTCAAATTTTGTTTCTCAGAAACCCATCTGAGAGGTTCTGTGTTGACCTTATTGTAAAGGTGGAATACAGAAAGAATGTTTTGTTTACGTCTAAGTTGTATAACGCTTCTTTGTGTTGTATAACACCACTTTCACATTGTTCAATGTCTTTATATGTCATGAAGTTTTTTAAATACCCTGTACTTACAGAAAGTTCCACACAGCAGTGGAAAAAATGCCAAAATTGCCAATTGTCTGAGTCTTGAACAACTTAGAAGTTGTTTCTGTCTTTTAAGAAGTTGATATAGAAAGAATTTGATTGGTGATATTATCACTTAGGATAAAGTACTGCAAGAAACTAGTCTTCTGTTTTTAAAGAAAGAAATGTGAAGTGGAAGAGAGGAAGGCAGATAACTAAAACTTCCAGAAAGCTTATTGCTCATGGTTAAGGGTGAATGCTTATAATCAGGCTGTTCAGTTGAAACCAGGAGAGAAAAGTACATTCTGTGAAACTAGTCTTTCATAAACTTGTGTCATTTAGTCATCCTGGTAGTGCTGCTGCTTTCAGTGAGAGTAGTGATTCTTAATTTATGGTATAAATTGTTTAGGATGGCTTAATTCAAGCAGGTAACTAAGAGACTGGACTATATTTCAGCTTCCTGGAGAAGAGCCCCTTGGAAGATTAGAGCCATTAGAAAATGCACCTTTGTTGGCATTAGTCCATAAAATGAACAACTGCCTCAGTCAGATGGAACAGTTTCCTGTTAAAGTGCATGACTTCCCTAGTGGAAATGGAACAGGGAGCAGGTAAGGATTAATGCTCAGGTAACAGTTTTGTTGGAAGCTTTTGTTTTCCAAAACTTGCTTCAAACAACACTAAAAGGACAAGTACAAGTAGAAGTAACTTGTAACAAACACTGGAAACAAATAGTTTATTGCTTGGACACTGCTGGTTTTTAGCAGAGTAATTAAATTGCAGAGAGTGTATTACAGTGCTAAACTTTGTTATTCATATAGGTTCTGTTCTCTAGGATGATAGTGGATTAAGTGATAAGTCTTGGCTTTCAGTAGAGTTTAAAATAGCTGCAGACCTGCCCTGAGTCTTATGATACAGAATAAATTTGGAATCCAGTTTGTTAGTTGTGTTTTAAGTAACAAATCTGAGTGACTAAAGACCTGTTTCTACAATTTCTTTTCTATACTTCAGTAAATCAACACTAGATTTCGTTTATCATATAACAGTAAGTTTGTTTTAGTACAGGTTGCGTATAAGTTTTGGAAGTATTTTTGGTGCTGGCTAAAAGCTCAGCAGGAGAGGAGGAGCACTGAAAATGGATTTTCAAAAACTCTTCTTAGAAAAGTTAGACATACCAAAGGTCTTCTATGTCTCAGGTAGTAAGGCAGTGTGGAGGGTTTTTTGTCAATTATGGTGACACAACATCCATTATATTAGGTGTTTTGGAGCCTCACACTATAGCATTAATCTAACTAACAGTAAAATTCAGTGCTAGTTTTTTGTGAAGCTTAAAATCAGTGGGAATTAATGCAGTACACTGATTTCTTATTGGAAGAAATTAGTGTCTCTGTACTGGCTTTTGCAAATAGTATGTGCTCTGTAATCTCAGAATGCTTCCTTATATACATTATTTTTGTAAAAAGTGGGCTAACTACCAAAATTAAAAAGCTGCTAATCATAGAAGCAAAACGCTGCTGTTCTCTTTGATAGAAAATGAAACACAGGAAGCCAGACTGCTGTAGCATTGTTTGACTGCTGGTTTTACTGTGGATTATGTCAATGAGGATTTTGAGACATTAAGTTTTGGTAGTCTTTTACTAGCACCTGGAAATAGAAGCAGAAGAAATAAGAGGCTTGTTGTATAAAACCAGCTAGCTTTGAGTATGGATAGTTTGGTGAGGTGGAACGTGTATATAAACTATCCTTGGCAAGAAAAAAACAGAGGAGCTTTCAGGTTTTCTCTTTAGGTCTTTATTGAAAAAACCCCATATAAATGAGTACTTGCGTTTTCCATGCTCATTTCTGATCCTTGTTTCACTGCACGTAAACAAAGCTCCAAATCTCCTGTGCCATCAGCTGACCGACTTCAGATTTCAAAGATGGTCAGTATAGGCCATATTGTGATCAGACCTGAGGCTGGACTTCCTCTCAATTTGTGTAGCTTCCAGATTTTGTCCAAGTTGGATTCTGGTGTTCTTGTAGAAGAAAACTTGTTATTCTGTTTATCCAAACCATTGCAGCTTAGTTTTAGAAGAGTCTCACAAATAATACTCTGAAGAAGTAAAATTATAAATGCATGTATAAGCCTATTTTAATGCATTTTTAATGCAATTATGGTTATTAGATTCTTTGTGTAGCAACTTTTTTCACAAATTATTTTGAGTTTTTCTCTCAACAGAGGATCGCAAGCTTTAAAATTCTTCAATACACATCAGTTAAAATGCCAACTGCAAAGACATCCAGACTGTGCTAATGTGAAACAGTGGAAAGGTGGACCTGTGAAGATTGATCCTCTGGCTTTGGTACAAGCTATTGAAAGATACCTCGTAGTCAGAGGTATTTATATGTTATACAGTCACTTGTGTTTTCCTTTTTGGAATAGTTCCTCCTGACAGTGTAGAGTCTGTAAAAACCTGTGAGGATTATGCTGAAGACAAATGGGAGATACCTATAAATATATCTTGCTCACAGGGCAGGAGACTTAAGCTGTAGAGAGTCTTCTGTTTCTGGGACAAACTTTTTCCTGTCATAAACAGTACAGTCAAAATACTAACAGAAGTATAATCTACTGTACTGTCACACTGGCTGTACAAAACTGTACTTGGCAGTTTTGCTCACAGATGTTGATACTGAAATTTGTTCTAGCAGTTCTGAATCTTACTGTTTTTAACTGATGCCTTTTGGAACTGTTTTAAAGTTTTAGAAGTTATAACAGTGAGAGTACCAAAGCATTGTTATGTTTCATGAAGAAAAGCAAATGAGGGTGTCTTTATTTTCTCTTGCCTCAGGCTATGGAAGAGTTAGAGAAGATGATGAAGATAGTGATGATGATGGGTCAGACGAAGAAATAGATGAATCTTTGGTAAGCTTTTGCTCTGGGAGTAAGGGGAGGGTGCAGTGTAGGGAGGGGCCTAAAGAAAAGCTATGCAACAAGTTTCCTAACTTGTATGGGTTTTGGTTTGTTTTTTTTTTTGTTCAGGCTGCTCAATTCTTAAATTCAGGGAATGTGAGACATAGATTGCAGTTTTACATTGGAGATCACTTGCTGCCATACAATATGACTGTGTATCAAGCAGTCAGGCAGTACAGTTTGCAAGCTGAAGAAGAGAGGGAATCTACAGATGATGAAAGCAACCCATTGGGAAGAGCTGGGATTTGGACAAAAACGCACACCATTTGGTAAGTTGCTTAGAGAAATCCAGGAATAACTTCTTCGGTTTCCTAAATGTATATACATCAAGAAATTTGGAATACAGCTGTCTGTTTTCTTTTTTCTCCTTTGCAAACTGGAGCTTTGAATTTCCTGATGTGCTTGAGATACTTAAAATTTAGTAAGAATTCACTGCTAGCTCCTGATGTTCTTTCTAGCTCATGGGTAAAGCTGGTGAACAAGAAATGGGGAATTTTAAATGACACTTGCTAGATGGGGAGAAACCATTCTTAATATTAGGTAACTAACCACAAACAGTAGAGATGTGCAGTATACAAGTAATGGTCAACTTCATACTAATTTCCCCAGCTGATTGCTGTGAAGGTGAATGTATTCTCTGGCCATGCTTTGTAAGGAGCATTGACACAGGACTATGCTGAGCATTATGTTCAGCAGTCTGCTTTTTAACATGTAAATGTGCCAAAGAAAAAAGCAAACAAATAAAACCCTACTAAACAACAACCAAAAAACCCCCTAACCTAACCCTAACTAACCTCAATCACTTTGGGGTTTTGTTTATACACTTGCCTTCTGTCCTTCCAGTACATGGAGCTGAGGGGTCCCCATTTTTTTTCTCCCCTGTGAAATACTTTGCTTTGGAGGCTGGTTCATATCCCAGTGCAGTGTTCTTGTCTTTCTGCTTTTAACTGTCATTCAAGTGAAGTTCTGGAAATCTGAGAACTAACACCTTTAAGACTGCTTTTGTTTCCCTGTAAGTTAGCATTTCAAAGCATAGTTTTAACTTTCGTTTACTTTTTAGGTACAAACCTGTGCGAGAAGATGAAGATGGTAATAAGGACTGTGTTGGTGGTAAAAGAGGAAGAGCACAGACTGCTCCCACAAAAACCTCCCCTAGAAATTCTAAAAAACATGATGAATTGTGGCATGGTGAGTGTGGTGCCTTGCTATATGCTAGATTTCTTCTCAGTCATTTCAGAACTTTCACAATGTTTACAGACACTGTAGTGTTTCTTTTAAAGCAGCCGTAGTATACAAATAGTAAGCGTATTAATCTCTATGTTAAAACTGAAAGTAAGATATTTTCTGAGTTGTTTAACTAAACTTCTGTCATTAAGTGACCATGACTAGTACTACTTACAGTCCTAATAATTAAATCTTGGGAAAACTTCTAATTGGATTGTTTTGCTAACACGTTTTTTCCTGCTAGATGGTGTATGCCCTTCGGTATTAAATCCTCTGGAAATTTACCTCATATCTACTCCACCTGAAAACATAACATTTGAAGACCCCTCATTGGATGTTATTCTTCTTTTGAGAGTTTTACACGCTATCAGTCGATACTGGTATTACTTGTATGATGTGAGTAGAGCACTTTTTAAATCACTTTGGTACTTGCTTCAGGACAGAACCATGTGTAACATTAACCTTTTCCCCCTGTCTGCTCCCCCTCAAGAAGACAGAATAATGCAGATACTGCCATCTTCCTCTACATGTTTCTCTAACTCCTGATGAGCGCTGTAAATTCTTACAGTCATATTTTCTCTATAGTGTGTTGAACACAATTCCCGTGCTTTGTCCTTCCTTAAGTTGAAAGACCACCATTATTCCTGAGAAGAAAATTAGTAGTAAAAATCTACTCAGTCCTTTTTTCATGTCTTAGACTCTGGATGAACAAAACAGCAATGAAGGTGTTTTTATGTTCCCTGATAAGCAAATTAGAAGCATTAAAAATCTTTTTTAACAAAGAATTGCTATTTTTTCAGCATTTCTCTTACTAGAAATACATTGCTTTTATTTAACACAGAATGCAGTCTGCAAGGAGATAATTCCAACCTCGGAGTTTATCAACAGTAAACTGACAGCAAAAGCAAACAGGCAGCTTCAGGACCCTTTGGTAATTATGACAGGAAACATCCCGACTTGGCTGACAGAACTTGGAAAAACATGGTATGAGTGATTTGCTGTGTACTGTCTCTAATTGCAGTTCAGTAGCAATCTTGGCTGGGCAGCACAGTGCATCATACCTTACGGGACTCTTGAGAGTGCAAAATGTAGTCACGGAAGTCTTGCCAAGTCCCATAGTGACACTTGGTTGGATGCTTACACCTATATTGCATAGTTTAAATCATGTTCTGAGGGATAGACTAGCTGCAAAGTTTGGACCACTTCTTACAGGAGTTGCTGAACAATCTGAAGGTTTTCCATTGAAATTTTGGTTATTCGGGTGATGTTTTTTTCTCCTGTTAAACTTCTTAATGACATTCTTACCATGTCACTGTAATTATCTTGGCATATTCAGCATGGTACAGAGGAAAATATGTTTACCATTACTGATAAAAGAATGTAAATAATTTTTTTAAAGCTACATACACAGTACTTTGTACTGTCTTGATACAGAGTACAAGCTGTAAAGCTCTTTCACTTGAAAGAATGAGAAATCAGAGTTGACATTCTTGGATTTTTCAAGCATGTTAATTGCAGCAGTATTGATGACAACTGTATGTGGAAATAGTCTAGAAAAACTCATTGGCTTCATTTTAAAAATAAGATCTCTAATTCCTTCATAAGCATTCCAGATAAGATGATGAGCATGAATGTGTGTTCTTAAACATCTGTAGCAGGATTTGTTCAATAAAACTGCCTTTTCACTTAATGCCAATGTAGAGCCACACTGTTAACATACGTATGCCTTTGAGAATAGTGGAAGGAATTGATTGAAATAAGGTATTTCTCTGGTAGTCTTTCACAGATTATCTGAAGTACTTTTTGCACGTTGAAGGTAGAATAGTGGTGCTGCTCTAGGCAGGTTCTCATGTCTTTCTGCTGCCCAATGTCGGAGCTCAAGCTTAAATCTTTGATCTGTTAGATTTATTAATTGTAGAACAGTAGTGAACAAGGAATTTTAGTTTCTGGTGTAAACTTCGCACAGTCAAAGGCATTCAAGTATTATGAGTTACTTTTCAAGAGGAGTTAAAAGTTTCTGGAATCTTTGTCTCCTTCATGTATCGCATTTCTCTAGACTCTTGCTCCTGAGCATTGTGACTAAAACTGAAGTGTGTTCTGGAGGGCTTCCTTCGGAGGCTGCTTTCACCAATGTGTAATGAAGCGCTAATTTCAGACATACTACATTTCTGTTGTGTTTTAAACTAAATTGTAGTCAAAGATGCTGCTTGGAACTCAGCTGACTAATCCAATGCTCTTTACAGCCCATTTTTCTTTCCATTTGATACCCGCCAAATGCTGTTTTATGTGACGGCCTTTGACCGCGATCGAGCCATGCAAAGGCTACTGGATACTAATCCAGAAATCAATCAGTCCGATTCTCAGGATAGCAGAGTGGCACCGCGCCTGGACAGGAAAAAAGTAAGTACATCTTGTTTAAAGTTGAAAGAAGGATCTATTTATTTTTATATTGTCTTTAAGAATGTCATTGTGAGCAAGACTTAGTTGTAAAACTTGATGGTTGGGGAGTATAGTGAAGAAGGGGAAGTGGGTTTAGTTCCTGCAGTCCCCCAGCAGGAGGCGCAGTGTCTTCTCCGTGCCGGCCGCATGAGGGCAGGAGGGGCACCCTCGGCCTGCCGGCACCTCAGCAGGGCCCTCATGTAATTCCTGAAACTAAACTCCAGCCGTGAACAGGTTTAGGTAACATTTGTGATATTTCCACCTATTGGCTTGTAGATCTGTTTTGCTTGATTCTCAGAAGAATTTATGGGATTTCGAGCCTTAATAAACAAAAATGCTGTCCTTTTATTTGGGGAAGGCAAATCACCTGTCACAGCATAATAAAACTGAGCAGTTTAAATTTGAGAGAGTCTTGGATGTCTGCCTTGAACCTGGAGATACATTATCTTAAAATAAGATCTGCTATATATGCTATATGATCTTGAATAGCTGTGAGGAAAAAAGACAAGGAGACATGAGAACAAAGTTCAAAAAGAATATAGCTTCCCATGTGTAGGAATCCCGGTGCTGTTGGGCTTTTTGTTTGGGTTTCAGCATCTTTATTCTATTTTCTTCTCTACATATTAGTTTGAGGTATACAACATCACATGACAATACTTTTTTGCTATATCATAGCCCTGTTGCCATATTCTTGGCAAAAATACTACCTATTAGTTAAACTGATATAAATGTAAGACGTTGTTTTCTCATTTTATATCGATCACATTCATTCTAAATAGTTTTCATATGGAAGCAAGAACTGTTATGTCAAAGTATAAGCTTACAAATTGTTGACCTGTGGAACTATTGGCATGGGGTGGAAAAATGTGCATAACTGATTTTTTCCTGTCGTAACTGCCTTGGGAGCTGGGACTTAAAGCCATAATTTCACTACTTAAAACTTTTCTAATGTGTAGCGCACTGTGAACAGAGATGAGCTGTTGAAACAGGCAGAATCTGTGATGCAGGATCTAGGCAGTTCAAGAGCCATGTTGGAAATCCAGTATGAGAATGAAGTAAGTAATATCAATGCAGTCTAATTTAACCCCTTTTAACTGAAGATTAATACAAAACAGCTACAGCTTTCCTAAAATGGCTTGGTCAGACTCTTTTTCTTTCACATTGCTGGTGCTAAAGAATTTTATCCTCTAATTACCCCTAATCCACTTGGTTTGTGATTCTTAGTCTTTAGGAGATGCTCTTTCTGATCTAAATTTCATAATCAGTGTTAGTCAGCAGAGCACATTTTTTTCTAACTCTTAAGCAGACAGTTGTGTGTGTTTCCTCTATAATATGATCATTAGGTGGTTAATACTTTGACTCCACTGTTATTTCCTCTGATATGTGGTTTTTCCAGGCTGCCTCTGTCATGTTGTAAATGTTTCTGTAGTTATGTTCTCTAGATGCTTTTTGCAATGCAGTCTTCTTTATAGCAAATAATGTATTATATTTCTCAGACTAAGCAGAGATTTTTATATTCAAACTGACCTAATGGACTCATTTATTTACTTACTTATCTCATTCCCCCTCCTCTCCCCTCACCCTCTGTCCCCTGAAGGTTGGCACAGGCCTAGGCCCTACACTAGAGTTCTATGCACTTGTATCTCAGGAACTACAGAGAGCAGACTTAGGCCTTTGGAGGGGAGAAGAAGTGACTTTAGCCAATCCAAAAGGTAATTTCTCTACTACCTAATCTATAAATATTGATTAATATTGAATTGGTTCAAGGTTGACTTTAGTTACGTAAAGAGCACCTCAGTTTGTGGTCAGATAATGTGCCTGATGATAGTGTGTGATTATCTTTGTGGGCTTTGTTGGAGTTTTTGTGTGTGTTTGATTTGGTTGGGTTTTTTTTTTTTTTTCTATAAGAAGTTTAGGTTAAGATTATCTGAATGCCACTTGCATCTTGAAAGAAACTAGCAGTGTAAGTACTGAACTCTTTCCTTTTTCTTTCTTTCTTCCTCAACAGGAAGCCAGGAAGGTACCAAGTACATTCATAACCTTCAAGGCCTTTTTGCACTTCCTTTTGGTAGAACAGCCAAGCCAGCTCACATTGCAAAAGTTAAAATGAAGTTCCGCTTTCTGGGAAAACTAATGGCCAAGGCAATCATGGACTTCAGACTGGTGAGAACTAAATAGAAAATCTGTTCTGAAGGGGTCAAATGAAAACACTAGGTCTGACTGTTGAGGGATAAAAGCATTAAGAGTTACATGGTATTACTTTCAGTTCTAGAAGTAAGGGCAGTATGGGGGGAGGCAGGGAAGAGGAGAAGCATGCAGCTGATCTTTTGGGGGGGGGAAGGGGTAATATATGTTGAAGATCTTTGCAGTGGCTTTTGAGACCTTAGTGTAGAAAGGAAAAGCCTTTATCTGCTATGTGTTGCAATCTCTCTCCAGTTGTCTTTCAAGAATGTTTTGGGCTCATTGTTACTCCACTTGGTGACTTGCTGATTGCTTTAATGTATATGCTCTAGACAGTCGCTTGGGTTTTCTTGGCTGTAAATTTGAGGCAGAACCACTCAGCCATGATGTTCTGGTGTGTAACAGGAGTATGAGATAGAATTGTAGATCTGGTCAAGAGATGAAATAGTTAAACATAACTTTTGGAAGACAGTTCAATACTAAACAGTTCAGTGCTTTGGTTTCCAGGTGGACCTTCCTCTTGGACTTCCTTTTTATAAATGGATGCTACGACAGGAAACTTCCTTGACATCACATGACTTGTTCAGTATTGATCCAGTAGTAGCCAAATCAATATATCACCTTGAAGATATTGTAAGACAAAAGAAAAGACTTGAACAGGATAAAACTCAGGTGGGAAAGTAACCCTAAGAATGTAAGAGTGCATCTTTACACGTTTGGATTTTATGAAGTAGCAGTAATTCAGAATGTATTATAGGGCTTAATACTGATTGTAGTAGTGATACTTACTTTGTTTTCATACAAAGTAGTTTTAATGTTATTAGATCAGTGGCTAGTAATTTTAAAACAGTCTTTTTGTGAAGTCTAGCATGAGAAATTCATTAGGGGATTCTTCTGTGTGATTAACCACGCTCTAGAAATGTCTAAAACTGCCAGATGTTTGCCTAACTTCTCTTTTGGTTCACTTTAAAAAGACTAACCAACTTAAATATCAGAGAAAAAAAAAATCTATCCTTGCTTCGTGAACAGTCAAAAGGTTTGGCTTTTTTACTAGTTGGTTAGTCAAATTTTGAGATTTTCATAGAAGTGCCATTTATGTAGGGCTTTTTTTCCCCTCTTCACTGAAGAGCTGTATGCAGAACTGATGTAAACTGTCACCATGCGTGAGCATACAGGTTCTTTCTGACGTAATGTTGGTTTCAAGGATATCTACTCTTAGCTGAAAATACCACAGTTCATTGTGGCAGTAGTGATAAAAGTTCTTTGGCACACATGCTTTTTCTAGCATCCAGTGTTAATAGATGGTAGGAAGTAATAACATAATTTATGCTCTTTGTACATGTGCTTTGTTACTAGTGAAATTATTGCAAGCTTGTGGGTCTTTGTTCCTGTTTACCTCACTGTCTCACTCTCTCTCCTTGGTCACTGCTATTAATTTCCCAAGAGTTTGAAAAACCTGAAACCTGGTGGATGAAAGCTGAAAAATGTAAATATGCATGCCAAATATGAATGCTATTAACTGTCCTAAGGAAAAACCAGCCTCTGAGCCATAGCATATTTCACATTTCCTTTTCTTGCAGTAGTATTTTCTAGATAGTTTGTCTTCTGGCATATTACATAATTCCCAAACTGCTAGAAAAAAGTGTACTCCTGTGATCTTTCCAGGTTATCCATTAAGCTTGTTTATCTGATTTGTCTTGGTTTCCTGTTATGTATGAAAACTACAGAAGGAAAGCAAGGCATACTGTAACAGTTCTAATGGTAATACAGAAATGTCTGCTTAGTCAAAGCTGCTTTAGAACTCATAACTTTTGGAAAAGTTTGTTTGAATTAATTGTTCTCATTGGTTTTCACTTCCAATTTTTTAGACCAAAGAAAGTCTACAGTATGCATTGGAGGCTCTGACTATGAATGGCTGCTCAGTGGAAGATCTAGGGCTGGACTTCACACTTCCTGGGTTTCCCAATATAGAGCTGAAAAAAGGGGGAAAAGATACACCGGTCACTATCCACAATTTAGAGGAGTATCTCAGAGTACGTAAAAGCAAACCTATGACTCGAATTCTTTGTTCTTGCTCCCACGTAGTTTGTTTCCATATGTATTTCAGTTAATTCTCAGGAACTAGGCACGGCAATAATTTTCCTACTTATCACTTCTCTTCTGTACTAGGTTATTATTCCTACACTAAAACTGTTAGAATCTGATTGCGCCCGACTTGAAAATTGTGTAGTACAAAAAGTGTGGTTTGTGGGAAGTTTGGCTTTTTGGAGAAAAAGTGTTTTAAGTGGATTCATTTGAGCAGTGGAATTTCAAAGTACTTTAACAAGTTTCCGTATCTGGTTATGATGATGAATTGTTTAGGAATAGTGATTTAGCAAATTCTTTAGCAATAGTGATCTAGCATCTGCTACCCAGTGGCCTTTGAACTGCTCTAATAGTAGTGTAATTTTTTTGGGCTCAGACTTAAGAAAACATCAGCAGTTGTGAGTCAAAATTAGAGCAGTAGTTTTTTTGTCCAAAAAACCGAAACCAAACCAACAAAAAACCCAAGGAAAACCGGACCAGTCAACCAAAGAACCCCAAACACGTGTGAAAAACCCTAAAAAGAATGGGTAAGGAAAAGATAACACTGTCAGAATAAATTGGCAGTCCACCTGTGTATTGATTCATTCCTTTGTCAAATGGGACATAAGGCATAGGAAAACAGAAGGTTGATACTGCTGAACAAAGGTAGGAAGCTGTTTCTGCCTAAGAAAGGGATAAAGGGAATCGGTTAAAAACAGCCTGGAAAAGATGAGGAATGCGATATGATCATATGAAGTCGTGAGTGGGATGAAGGGGAGGATTACTGTGTTCCAGTTACTAAATAATGCATTTCCTGACAGGTTAGGGTACTGCCAGTTTCACTAGGAGGGCTGTTAAGTTTTGAGGCACTTAAAGGAAATGCATCTGATGTTTTGGTAGAAACAATTCAATAAGGGTCGTGTAAGCTGCTGCCTATCAACTGAGAACTTTGCAAAGCTGTTCCGTAATCCTTACAAGTGAATATTGAGCAGTTGCTATTCTAACCTTATAGTTCCAAACTGTTACCTAGCCACTTGTCATGTACTTATTTGTTAAAAGCAAATTCTGTTAGTCAAGAATCACTTACAAAATTATTTAATTTGGATATAGAGCTCTTTCCAGACCTGACAGAGGGGCAATACAGACTTTCACATTTTATTAGAAACAGAGTTTGCAGTCTCTGTTTACTGAGTTATGTTGCATTCAAGCATTCCAGTCTGATTTCCATTCAGTTTGCAGTCTTTTTCTTTTTTTCCCCCCCCCCCGTAAGTAACTCGTATCAGATACCCGATAACACTGAGAAAGGCTTACAGATGGCTCAGATGTCCTGTAGTTTTCCTGTTGCAGGCTTCTGGCATTGTAAAGGAAAAGGAGATTATGACAGAAAGCTTGCTCTCCTTCTTCTGAAAACTTTTGGAACTATTTTCTTAAAGGACTTTTGTGCAGCTTTTCCTACCCTTGTCTTTATAGCTTTACAGACTTGATGTGAAAGAAATAGAAGAGATTTCAGAGGGGAAATTAGTGTGCTCTCCATCACAAGAGCATTGCATTTTAGAAACAATATATTTAATTGATCAGCTGGCCTGTACAGCTCCCTGTGGGTTAGCTGGCCTGCTCTTGAACATGTCGTTTTCCTTAAAATCTTATATGAGGATTAACATGAAAAGTAGTCTACAAAGCTGGAATATCCTACTGCTGCTTTTCATGCCTCTCCTGCCATCGTGTCATTCTTCCCTCTAACCTCCCTTTTTTTCCCCCAAGGACAGTTCCCACAGGAGCTGCCTTTATCAGAAAGTAGAACTGCTTCAATTACCAATATAGTGAAAGACTTTATTCTCTATCTTTTTTTTTTTCCCTCTTCTCCCTTGTACTATAAAGGGGCCACCTTGCTTGTTCTAAATTTGTGAACAAAAAGTTTCAGTAGCAGATTTTTGTCTAGCAATTTGATCTGCTCTTTGAATCTGAAAGAAAACAGTGCAGCTTAACTATGCCACATGCTCTTGATCATAAAGAGAAATCGCAATTGTAGGTAAGCAAGTCTGCTGTTAGAATAGCCATAGAATATTCCATGTTGTAGAAGAGTATTTTGTGCTGCTGGTGCTTACTATCTTCCTCTTCAGTATGAAAACCTGGTGTGTGAAAGTCGTGGAATGTATCTTACCTGAAGTTAAATGCCTGACTCTTACGTAGGAGAACTTCTCAGCAGATCCTATTGAGCTTTCATATCTGAGAGCTTTCTGGAACCAGTAACTCTTCAGTTACTGGGATAGTATTAAATACTTGCTTCAGGACTCCAGCAGGACCTATGAACTTCTTAATCCTATTCAGATGCATCCATAGATGACTTTAATCTGCACCACAGGTCACAGCTTTTAGCACATTTTAAAACTAGTAGTTCTGTGTTGACAACGCATCTTTTACAACCAGCTCTCATTTCCTGCTGGAGTTGAGGATATCTGAGGCAAGTGTAATCATCAATAGCACTGACTGACAAAAGAATCTGAACTTGGCCTGCAATCTGCCATGTAAACTATCTTAATTTAGTGGAGAAATACTGGCTACAGGAGACTTATTTAAAAGAACTCTGGTCTCATTTGTGTCATATGCCCGTCCTTCCCCCCGCTGCTGATTGTTGTTTCAGTATGTGCTGTCCACTTTGGAAGTTAATTTAATGTTGAGGAGGTAACTACAGATACAAAACCAAAACAAAACAGAAAAAAGCCTAAATTAGTGTCTTACTGTCTTTTGCATTACGATTCTTAACCATATTCCAGTAACTTGAAATGAAGTTACTACTTTTGTTCCTATGTATTCTTATAATATTAAGCTACTTAATATATCAAACAGACTAAAGTTACTTTTTTAAAACTTAATATTAGAATAGGGACCTTTATATTTCCATGGAGGAGATTAAGATAATACTGCCAATCATGCCCTATGGAGTTCTGCTTCAGTTGCTGCATTTTAAATGGTGTAGAGAGAGAACACCTAGGTTAGGCTTCTAAAAACAACAAGTGTTCAGATTAAATTAGCTTGTTAAATAGGTTCAGTTTAACCAGCTATTCTGAGTTCTGTTTATTTGTTTTGTTAAAAACAAAGGCAAATAAGTTGTTTAAATTCTGCATAATGTTCATGTTAAGGGTGTCTAAATTATGAATTAAGGCAGAATGAGGCAATGCTGTAGAGCAGCTCCATGAATCAATGTGCACCCTGTGGTAGCTCCAGTGAGCATTTGGCTGGAGTGCTGGAGTTTGGCTTCTGTACTTGTACTCTTTTGTACAGGAGCGATCACTGCATGCTTCCTTTGTTCAAATTGCTTTTTTTTTAATTTCATTTTTTTTCTCCTTCCCTGCAGTTGGTTATATTCTGGGCACTAAATGAAGGTGTTGCCAGACAGTTTGACTCCTTCAGAGATGGATTTGAGTCGGTCTTCCCCCTTAGTCATCTTCAGTACTTCTATCCTGAGGAGGTTGGTGGAAGTGTTTTTGCTGCTGCTTTTATAACCTTTATCTGCACGTCCGGGCAGTCTTAACCTGGGCGCAGGGTATTTGTGGCAGTCTGATGACATTGCATTTCTGAGGCATGTTAGTAAAAATTGAGAGTCCCTGAAATTGCACACTTAACTGTTAAAGATTTCTCTGTTAGTTTTCCTTTATTTAATGCTTTTATTATGAACAGTTCAATTTTCTTTAAAATTGTGTGTATCCAGCTTTTCTGAGAAGTGCTCTCATTTACGTATCATACTTCATTTCTCTGTGTTGGTATGTTATGGTATGGTATACTCGAATTCCTTGTATTGCAGTACCTCTGAATAGCTACAGATAGATGTGGATGCTGCCTGGATCTTCTGTCAATAAAACAAGTAGTCAGCTGTTTAGCAAAGCTTCAGGCAGGAAGAAGAGATTCAGACGAAGGGGAAAGGAATAAGGATAGATGGTCTTGCTTTGTTGTCACCACCACCATATTATCCATTTCCTTGGAAAATGCTCACACTCTTAAGTGGACTGAATTGAGTCACAATTATGGTACTCTGGACTAGAAGAGAGAATGTTTTATTCTTCTTTGAGGAAGTCTGTTTGAAGACTATACTTTGAGGGGTTTGTTTACCTTTATAAACTTGGACCTTTACGAACAGACATTAAAGCACGCTCTGGAGCAGTGTGTTAGCCCAGCCTTTGTGCTACTCTGGTGTTCCTGGTGCTTTACAATGCAAAGGGGAACACTTACTCCTTGTTGTTTAATTTTACAGTTGGAGCAGCTCTTGTGTGGCAGCAAGACAGACACTTGGGATGCAAAGACTTTAATGGAATGTTGCAGGCCTGATCACGGTTATACACATGACAGGTAATATGTTACCTTTTTAAATAAACAAAAAGCCAAAACAGTAGAAAATACTTTATTTAAAAAATCTTCATACATTGCTATTCAAGCTAAAGGAATTATAGGATATTTATTTGAAAATATTCATACTGCACTGAATATGAATCTGATGCAATTATTTTAACTATAAACAAAATAATATTCTCTTGGTTCTTTTCCCTCCTCAGTCGAGCAGTGAAGTATCTCTTCGAAATTCTCAGTAGTTTTGATAGTGAGCAGCAAAGACTGTTTCTTCAGTTTGTGACAGGCAGCCCCAGACTGCCTGTAGGAGGTAGGTTTTCTTTATTACATATTGCTGTGCATGAAGTCACTGTTACTGATGTATTTCAGAATTAGATGATTACTTCAGTATAGGAAAAAATTCCTTCACTTACGTGTTTGAGAGGTTCATACTCATCTCACATTCCTAATTTCAGAAGTGGCTGGGGAGACTTCACGTATAATTCTCATAATCTTTGTGTTAATCTCATGACACTTCCTTCAGTTGACTCTCCAGGTTTGAATTGTTGCCAGAAAATCTGTCAAGAGGGCAAGAGAGTTCAAAATTTAAATAAAACTGTGAGCTCCTAATACTGTATTTCTTGGCTAGAGGTGCATTAAGTTATGACAATAAAATTATGCATCGTAACCTGAAAACAATGGTCTCCTTTCTAGAAAGGAGACAGTACTTAATGTAGTATTGATCTTATTTAATTTCTCTCCCTTTGGAATTTCAGCATTTAGGTAAGAGGCAGTGCAGCAAACAGAAATTTGCTGTCTTTGCTAGGGGCCATTGTAGAATACACATTTCACTGAATTCTCAGCGGAGTGCTTTGCAAGTCAAAACAATTCATGCATCTCTTCTGCTATTTACATTCTTTGGGATCTTGGGGAAAGACCTGATTATTCTTTTTTTCAAAGTATTTTTGGGGTGCTCTTTTATGGAGAGATGATGCAGACACAATTGAGTGTTAGGAGTATAAAAATCTTAGCTGGAGTAAGAAAAATAAGGTACTACAGTCACAGATAATTCCTGAGAATCTTGAGAAATATGTGTGAAGCCAAAAAACTCTTAAAAATATTATTATTGGAATAGAATTTTTACACATGCAGAACACAATTAAAAGTAGATTCATCCAGCTTATTCCTTTATTTTAAATTCATCTTGGAAAACCTATCTGCAGGCAGGATTTTAGGTATTTTTTAGCTCACTGTGCAGCTTTATAAAGCCATATTCTAAACTTTTAAAGGTGGAGAGGAAGTCAGTTGTGTGATGTGTGCTTCTGTCACTGGAGGATGTGTGCAGTCAGCTGTGGGTGTTGGGGAGGAGCAACCTGAGGAGCAGCCATTCTGAATGTCTTCTCTCATTCATAGGTTTCCGAAGTTTGAATCCTCCCTTGACGATTGTACGGAAGACATTTGAGTCCACAGAGAATCCCGATGATTTCTTACCCTCAGTAATGACTTGTGTGAACTATCTCAAATTGCCGGACTATTCAACTATTGAGATAATGCGTGAAAAACTCTTGATAGCTGCAAGAGAAGGGCAGCAGTCATTCCATCTTTCCTGATCACAATGAAAAATGCAATGTCTGCCTGTTACAGCAAAAGAGAAACTCATGATTCTTTTCTAAATATATCACCTGAGTCAAGGAAACGTGTTACGCCTTCTTGTTGTAGAAAAACGGCTTGCAGATTATAAACAAAGACACTTGGTTGATATTCATTAAAAGCCCCTATGGACTTAAAGTGATCAGGCCCTAAAAGTTGTTGTGACAAGGTTTCTTTAGCAAGTTCTTGTTTAAATTATCATTTATTTGATGAGTGAAGTTTTTAACTTGCTTTGCTGTGTGAAATTTAAAAAGGGATGTTTTTCCAGGCTGGAACAATAAATGTCGCTGTGCAGTTTAATACTGGGCTGTGTGTATCCATCTAGCTAAGTCTGAAGTTTTTCCTCCAAAGACAACTTTTGTACATAAGTACAGAAATTAAAATACACCATGTATTTGACAAATCTAGTTTAGTAGACTAGTTCTGTGTACCCTCACCTGCCTCTAATTTTACCCATCCTCATGTATTGTCTGATGTGCAATTCACTTGGTTCTTTTTGTGTGCAACATTCAACAATTGTTATGTTTTGGTTAGCATGGGCATTTAACTGCTCCATGCCTCTTTCTCTGATTAAGATAATTTAAATTTTACTGAAATCAAATATATATTGTCAATATAATTCAGCCTTTGTAACTAGGTAGAACCTTTCTTATAGCATAGTTTTACTGTAGTGGTAGGATATAATGGCGACAGTCGTTACCAGAGCGCTCCAGAGCTGTTTACACAGTGATTCAGGCAGCAAAAGCCTCGTACTGGAGGCGAGGAAGAATTATTTCTTTTCATGTAGTTGAAGTCCAACAGCTTGGGCTGGCCAGTGTGTGTTGTGGTAAGGCCCAGAGCATTTCGAATTGATGTAAAGTTTTTTAAAAAACAAATTAGTTGTTTCATTCCCTGTTTGAGTAAACAGTTTTCCTGTTCTTGATCTAAGTTCCTGGCTAATTTTGTAGTTTTTTCTCCTTTTTTTCTTTTTTTTTTTCTTTCCCCCCAGTGCTAGCTTGGAACAAGCAGTTCAGCCTTTGTCTTTTGACACAGATAAAGCACCTGTAAGCAATGCTCTGTCCAACTGTTTTATGTGCTGATTTCTCAAATCTGCAATAATTTACTTCATCAGGTTAATGTTTTTACCTGAATATAAATAAAAAAGTTTGCTTCACCTTTTTGTTCATAGTTTTGTACTGTATGCCTAAAGCTCAATTGTGTAAATTACTGTAATGCAAGTAAATCATCCTAAATCTACTTGGCTAACAACCTGCAACTTGTGGATGATTTACTACTAAAACAAGACCTTTTAAGACCTCCAACTTTGAGGGAAATTTTTTCCTTTCTGTGGGTTCAAAAAACGGGCAATTACAAATATTCCTGAGATGTACCTGCTACATAGTTAATCTTTATGAAAATGTGATAGTTAATTACTTTTATTCAACTTTGAGAAATCAAAATTCCTTTCAGTGCTTAGAAATTGTTAAATTCTGGCTAATCAGGCTAGTTATTTCCCCATAACTAACAAGTTTTCTTTCATCCAGCTGAAGAACTCGTACCTCCAGAACGTGTAACGGACATTCTTCCGGTGAACATTCACAGAATTACCTGTGCTTGCTCAGACCAGTGCCACTGAAATGTAATACAGACCTGTCATGGGCATGAGTAGAATGTGAAATCCTTGCACAAAGAACCTGATAACTGAACAGTTTTTTATTACCGTACTAAACCCGACCGAAGGCGCTTCACCCTGTACATACAATAATGGTAGCGCACAGTGCGGCATAGCTTTCATCCAACTTCAAGGCAGTGTTTAAACTATGGACTGGTGTTTAAATTGTTCTGATAACTTGATCAAACTGAGCACAAACAAGTGTTTATAGTGTGTGGATAGCAATTTGTTCATTTTTTAAGGTTCTATATTTTAAAAAAACTGACTTGTGTAAAAAAAAAAAGAAAAAAGCTAATATTTTGTATTAAAATATCATGTGTATTGATACTTTTTTTACCCATGTTGTCTCCCTCTAGAATCTGGCTTTTATTGACTTGGAAATTTTGAGGAGCTTTCAGGTTTGATCTCTAGCCTTTGTGTAACTCTTCCAGTGGGAAAATAAGTTCTTGGTTGCCTGTTTCAAAAAGAAGGAAAAAACAAGTACCTGTGGTGATGTGATTTTGGTTGTTCTGGCTCTCATTTTCAGCACAGACTAAGGTTTTAGTTTGTCTGAAAAGTGAATTAAACCCTTTTGGGTGACAATGCTTTTTTCCTACCAAGGGCAGCTTTTAGTTTATTAGGAGAGCAGTTTGGCTTAAAAGGTAAAGATTGTAAATCATGAGAGTAAATTGAAAAGTCATGTTTTGCATGACTGCAGTACTGCAATCCTGCAAACCAATATATCTAAGAATAGCTCAGAATGAGTGGAGGGGTGGGGCAAGACCTTAAAGATTCCTCCCTTTCAGGAATTTTGGATTAAGGGAAAATCTCACTAAAATCAATCCATGGGTGTGTGTAGTCATCTTGTGCACTGCTTTGTATACCATTAAAAGGTATAATAAAAGGTACAATCAGAAGTCTTATCTTATAAAATAGATGCTTTTTTTAGCATGGTAAGTTCAACTGGTTTTACATAACACCACCAGTTACTGTTTTGGATGAGTTTCATGTCCTTCTGTATTAACAAGAGTAGCAAAAAATCATTCATGGGTGAAAGGGCCATCCAAGCACTGATAGCTGTTACTGAACTTGTGCAGTATTTTTTTGTTGTTGTTAGATGTTGGCTTTTTACCAAAATCTCTTGTGTAGGGAACACTGTAGTGTCCCATCTGACATGAATTGGTTACAGTGCTTCTTCGTGTTCTCTAGGAAGATGCACAAGGATTAATTCCAGTCATATGTAAAGTCCCCATGCTCACTGCCAAATTTGATCAGATACTCAAATTTCCATATGCAGACTGCTTGCATAATTGAATTGTTGAGATTCTTCCTTCTTTCCTCTCAATCATGTGTTTTATTTTCTTCTATCTCCTTTTCGTTACTGAGCTCTCCTCTGATGAGAAGGTGGGTGCCTAAGGGCAGGGACTGGTGAAATTCCAGGTGCCTGTGACACTTGTGCTTTGCCTTGTGGCCCCTGCTGGAGGTAGGTCTGTCATCTGTAGAGTTCCTGGGCCCTGGCCCACCTGTCTTCACAGGAGTAGTGCCAGTTCCCATCCTCTGAGCAGCCTGTACTCTGCAGAGGCAGGAGATAAGGGCCTGCCTGCCATGGGAGAGAATGCCATGGTTTCAATACGAAAGTGCCTCCCCCAGGCCAAAACTTTGCTATAGCTAAAGCTGTTGGCAGAATGGAGAAAAATGAAAAGCCTTGCTGAAATGGATTATGGAAATGCTGAAAGTGGAAGGGGAGATAAAATCTGCTGATGGTTGAGCCTTTTCAGGGCTTGCCCTGTCTTTCTCCTACTTTTCTTTCCTGATCTCTTGATTGCTTGAACTAGAAAACATCTGTGCTATGTGACCTCTTCCTGTCATCCTGCAGGAACTTCCTACTGTGTGTTCCCAGCTTACCGTGTCTCTCACTGCATTGTGTTTTTAGGAGCTTTTCTCAGGTGGGTGTAGGTGGTTGCCCCAACCCAGTGCAGCAGCACCAGCTGCACAGGCAGTGCTTGATCAGAATGTTGGTGCCTGTTTGTGCAGCAGATGGAAAACCAAGTCCATCCTCTGCTGCCTGTGACTGACAGCAAATGGCTCAAGGAATGACTGATGCCTCTAGAGGAATACCATGTCCTTGGCTCCTGGTGCTGAAATGTGCCTGTACTGATCAGGTATGAAGCTGCTGTGGGGGCAGAGGGAGGAACAGATCCTGGGTCCCTTCCTTTCCTGTGTGCACCTGGGGACTAATGATGTCTCAGGCTGTAAGCAGAACTAAGCAGAGGGGAAACAGTCAAGACACATGCAGTACTTGCAAGGCACTAGGTAAGAGTTCCTGGTAACTCCAGATCTAGTTTGGCAGCAGCTTCCAGAAAACTGCCTCGAAGAGGATTAAAGAGAACAACAAAATGCTACAACAGGACACAAAATAAAAACCCAAACCACCCTAAAAGGTGTAACAGGAAGTATGAAAGCCCCTCTCCCACCCACCCTCCACAAAGGTGGGAGGAATTCCTAAGTCCTGTTCTGTTTTCCCATCATTAGGGAGAACACTGAGCAGTTCTAGCTGGAAGCAGTATGTCGGGGTAAAGCAGCAAGTGTACTGTGGGTCTGGTCTTGTCTGCCTCTCTCCTGTTTCCCCTCCTGCCCCTCCCTTTAGGATCAGGATTGCTAAAACCCTGTAAAAGACAGAAGTAGATAAGCCTGGGGGAAAATGTGGGACAGCAACCACCCTGCCCCTCTCGCCTGCCAACAAGGAGAGGTGGAAGCAGGAGGTTTCCCTTGGTTAAAGGTAAGCTTACGCACTGAAAGCCATGGCAGGTTCATGCTCTGGAGATACTGAGACATACTGCAGTTTTCCCATCTCAGCAACTATTTCCCAGATTAATTTACTCTTCCTTTAGCTGCTATCCAAGGTGTTCTAGCCTAAATATAGGCCTAGTCTGACTGCAGCTCTGTTGTTCTTGAGGCTTCTTGCATGCAGAAGCCTGTTTGGCAGGCAGGGCCATGCAAGCAGTGATCCAGAAATAGCCATTCTAAGAGGTGGCATTTTATTTCCCAGCCTCTTCTTCCAGCCCTTTTTACAGATTATTGCTTCGATGTATCAAAACTGTCAAGACATGGGCTAAACAGTGAAAATTTCCTAGCTGATTACTTTTTTCCCCCACAATGTTTCCCATAGCCTGTGCTATGCTTCTCAGGGAAAAAAAAATCTTTATGCCTTCACTTTGTAGCTTTGCATGCTTAATTCACTGGAAGTACTGATGTTATTAACCATTCAGAAAGTTATTAACCATTTCCCACAGTTTTGATACTTATTTGATATGCAAAGGAGCAGCCCTTGTTCTAGGGTACTAAAACTATAAATGCTATTGGAAAAGGGAGAAAATGTCATTTTAAAACTTAATCAAACAGCAAAATTATTCCACTAACACTGAGTTCTAAGAGTGGTAATTTTCAATTTGTGGCCAGCAGTACTGGCTACTTCTGCTGGACCAGAAGTGAGAGGGAAAGGGAGAAGCTGGCTGGAGGGCAGCTCTGCTGGAAAGACTGAGTCCTGGTCAGCGTTGTGCCTTGGCAGCCAGGGAAGGCAGCAGCATCACACTCTGCAGTGGTGGGAGCATAGCTGGTGAATCAAGGGAAGGGATTTTTCCTTTGTTTCATATCCCCAGAGGAGAGATTGTGCAGTCCCCATGGGGTTTTTAAGACCCAACTGGATATATCTGTTTGTTTTGCTAAAATGTATCAGAATTCTAAGATGAGCTCTCTTTAGAATTTAAAGTCAGAACTGTATGCAGGCGTTTAGTGATGACAGCATCAAGCTAAATTGATATCCATCTTACCCTTGCACTGTTTTGTGCTACATCAGTCCCATCAATTGAAATAAATTCAATGGGAGAAATTTATATGCAGAGAGAAAAGTTTTCTAAATTTTCTGATAAAATAAATGAAAAATATAAGGGTCTTAGTTTATATAAAATCTCCAGAGCACTCTGTTTCAACTGGATGAAAATTAAAAGCCTTAATTACTTCTACTTTTCAAAATGGTTTCAATTCTCAAAAGTTTTTCTGGCATCCTCTTCTGTTTTTAATATTGAATGAATTGGCACTTATCTGTGATGAGAAACTCTTGTGACTCTATGTTCGTCTCTTGGTCATTTCCAATTTCTTCTGGAGTAAGTAGTTAACGTGATTTGACAGCAATTATGGAGACATGCCTTAATTGCATATAGAAGATTTTCTAGAAAGAGTAGTTTTCACAGGTATTAGCAAAAAATAGCATTCTGAAAATGGAAAGATAGGTAGAATTAGGAATGTGAAGTGTACAAGACAGGAAAAAGTTCTACTTCTGTCCATATGTGGAATTTGAAAAATGAGTACTGATAGGTGAGTGACCACAGCAGTGCTGTGTATGTCCACGGTGATGCTCAAGACATTTATGGTCATGTTATATAACTCACCTCCTGCTGTACTGTGTTAGTGCAAAGGTTTAGTGATACAGACCTGCAAAATACATTTTCTACCAAAAGCTCACTGTGCAGGCTACAAAGTAATTGAGGGTTGATTCTAAGAAATGGATGGGCAAAGGAACAGAGTAAGATGCTGTGATCCTATAGGATCCTATGCCCAATGTTGAGACCCTTGTACATTCCAGCTGTCAGTAACATTTGATATTGTTGAAAGCTGTTGGCAGAATTCAACAGGAGGCCTGATTTTGGGTTGCTATAGATCCTGCATGTCTATGACAGGATAAACAGGAAAAGGTACAGCAAGAAGCTACCCATTAGTGCAAATCAAGTAGGATTTCATTTCGTGTATCAGTTATTTGGCGAGAGGCATTTATGGATCCAGCAAACAATCTTTGTTAATGAAGTTTCATAGAAAAACATTTGTCTTATGAACGACAGTGCAAAAGCAGTGATGGGAGTTAGAGCTGTAAAGACAGCACATCACAGGGGGAACACAGGTGCCTTGTGCCCTACCAAAGGTGAGCCTGTAACTCAGCAGCCTCTGCTCTCCCCTAGCAGCACTGATCTCTAACACACCTCTTTCAGAAGTAAGAGCAGAAGTGATGTGTAAGTTGTATTAGCTAGGCAGAGTGGGAGCTTTACAGCTCCTGAATGTGGAAGCACTGTTAGTAACAGAACAGGGACAGAGGCTGCACAACAGCAGCTGGATATTATATAGCTATATGTCACTTTGATCTTCTCATATCCTTGTCATTTTTGCTATGTACATTCTATGTTACAATTATTGCCTCCATTCTTGGTTTCCTCTTTCTTCTCTGTTTATTTTTCAGCAACCTTGCACTAAAACACATTCACCTGCTCCCTTCATGCTAATGATTTAAAGGTTTTTATCCTTCTGTGCTGAAGCAGACTATTTCTGACCAAATTCCAATCCTGATGAGATAGCACTGATGTGCAGATGTTTCATATCTGTTAAGTCCAAAATAAGGGTTTTAATCATTCTTCCAAGAGATCTCTTTTGTTTTTTTAGATACAACCATCCTCCCTGTCACTCTGGCCTCAAAAATAGATTCTTTCATCCACACTGGGTCTGAATATGCTGATGCGTTCTGCTTAGCAGGTCCTCTCCTATCCACATACATCACTCAGTGGTTTTATCAGATCCATTATGTAACTGGCACTTTTGTTTAAGGGTTTTGTTGTTTTGGTTTTTTTTTTTGCTAGTAAAAACAACTTTGCTTATTCAGGGGACAGATACAAGGACTGCAGCTTTGCCTGTGTTAATCCTCTCTTTTCTCCATGTCTATTTCTTAGCTCCCTTTCTTCCACCACATTAAATATAAAGTTCTTCTCTTCCAGTGGACCAGAAGGAACTGTTGTTCCCTCTCCTGTTCTTCACCCCACACTTGAACGTGTTCTCAGGTTGCCTCAAGCACTTTGAAAATCTTTAAAAAGCTTCTTTGTCACAATATTTGTCCCAGAAATTATCATGATAAATGACAATTGCTGTGGATGCTTACGGCTTGTTGGCTGGGGTGGTGTTGTCTCATTATGCCCTTCAGGATGGGTTGTTTTTCGGTAGTGCCTCACTTTGCCTCCTCTTGTGCTTTAATGGTAAGAAAAAGGGGGGAGGTCTTCTTGTCCTTTCTATGAACAGCATCAAATAGAACGTGGTTACAAGAAGAGTGTCTCAGAACTGTTACCCACTCTGGAAACAGAAGCAAAAAATTACCAGCTGCCAGAGATTTACTTTTTCATCTTATGTGAGAAAATAAAATATTAAATTTAAGAGCAATAATTTTAGCTTTAAAATAATTCTCAAATGGAATTAGGCAATTCCAGTTAGTTAGTTGTCAATAAAAGCACTTATCAAAAATGAAAGAACAGAAAAAACCATATCTTTTAGGAGGTCTACCTATTTGATTCTTAATCATAAACATGCATCTCTTCACACTTGAATTAATGTGAAGATCAGAATAATATATTGTATTATGTAATAATGTCTTTTACACTTCATGTTATCATCATAGAGTTTTAAAAGGTGTTAAGAAATCTAGACTATATTTGCTTTGTATTACACCTTATCAGCCAATCAGCTTTCCAAAGCGTGAATCCACACCTCTCATGCAATTTTTATTGTAAAATTAATCTCAGTTCCATGTTATCTTCTTACTTGGCCAGGGCCACTTACGAAATTTACTTAAAAATTCAAGCACTCCTCAAGAGCTTGCCTCATTTTTCATTTGTTGGAGCTTTGTTTAAGTGCCTTAAACAGAGCTCCAGAGGCTCAGGGATTAGGTACTCTCCATTTGCTGACAGGCTGCACGCAGCACGGGGATGTGCTCTGCTGCTGCTTTTCTGAAGTGTGCTGTTTTCCAGAGAGACTGAGCTACAGCACCTCTGCATGGAGCTGAAGCTGTCAAAGGGACGACACGGATTATTTCTGCAATATGCTCTTTGTTTTTGCAATAAGTACTACTTAGAATCTTGCTTTTTTGACTATGGAGAGTAGGAAAAAAAAAATGCAACAGTGGAAAGCCAGAAACCATTTGAACTATCCCTTGCTCTGCATGCAATCAAAGACAGCACTTCGGTTTTCATGTTCACAATTTATGTGTTTTTACTTAAAAATCTTCAGTAAACTTGCAAATATCAGTAACTCAATTTGATTTTTATAAGTGCCTTTTTTTTTTTCTGGAATTGATGATTGCTGTGGAAAGGAGCAATTTTAAAATGATCTTGACACTGTCTTCAGCAAAACCAACCAGCCATCCTCCCAAAAGCCAGAGCTTCATTTCTAGAGCTACCACCTAATGCAAAGTTGCCTGATCGAGGTCACCTGTAACTCTTGCATACACCAGAAGCGCGTGTGCTAGATGGTGACATAACCTGATGTGTATCTTTGAGACAGCATGCCAAGTTTTTATGAGCTACATTTCTCATTACTTGAGCAAAAACAGGGACTTTAATATGAGTACCTCTGCTGTGGAGAATCCTGTGAGCATATTCCTTGAGGTTAACAGACACACAAGCACTTTAAATCAAAAAAACCACAAAAGCGGTAAAGCTGAATGTGGAATGTAGATGAAGGATTCTGCATTTCCTATTTTGGATCACTGACTTGCTAAAATGTCATCAACTTTATAGCCACTTACAAACTAAGCAAGAAGATCTTAAGAAAAAATAAACAATTTGCTGTTGCTCTGTTTTTGTATTAGACAGTGAGATGGGCTTTATAGCTGTCACTGCTGTATTAATACAAAAATGTCTGAAGTGTAGCCATAGAGATGAAAGTAAGCTATTTATTGTTTTTAGTACTGTAGATTTCTATAGTTTTGTAGTAATTTCAGAAACATAAAATATTAATATCTAATTTATTAACCCAGAACTAAAATTAAAGGAACTAATTCCACCCACTAGTGTGTTTTATGGTATCTGCCAGCCTGAAAAAACCCCAGGCTGGCATATTAAAGTCACTCTCTAAGGCTTTTGATTTGAGGTTTGATAAGTCCTCAATCACTTTCTGTCTGATAATGTCAAAGACTGAATGATTTTAGTACTAAGGCACAGATTAAGAACCTTTATATTTTGTGTTCCCAAGAGACACTCAGGGCTCAAGTCAATCAGGCATGTTTGCATAACACCATTGCTGACCCAGTGAACACCTCCCAGACAGTCCCTATCCTCCTACAATTACTAAAAGCAATTGAGAACCTTTATATTTGAATTAGAAATACATTTCACATCAGATATTTGTTTGTTTATTATAACTTATGTGCATGTGATTTTGCACACTCTGGCATTTCTTTCTGAAGATTTTTACAGTATAAGGAAAAGCCCATGCATTTTTGGCCTATTCCCTACAAAATCTTTACAGGCCCACATAAGCTAAACATACTACCTCGTTCCTCAGAAACCAATAACTGTTACTGGGTGCTAACTGCAAGAAGAAAATGTATGTGCAGTGATTATACATGAACAAATGGTGAAGATTCAACTTTTGCTGCCACGATATGTCCATGCGAGCTATTAGTCTTAATAAATAGTGACCACAAAATGTTCAGCTCATCTAAAAGCATGTTAAAAACAGTTTAATCTTAGTGTAGAATTGCCTACAAAGTAAAAATGCTAAGTTAATTATTTTATTAGCATGTAGCTCCCTAATCTGTGAGGTAAAAAAGGTAAAATTAGATCCAGTGGGTGACTGCTGAAACTAGAATAATTCCGATTAAATTATGATTCCTGAGAACAATATACCTCAAGTCTTCATCACTTGTAGTCTTCAAATAAAGACTGGATACTGTAATTTGTGCATATTTCTAGTCTGAACATAAAATAAATGGGAAGTTCTTTATGTGGGAGGCCTCATGAAAATTGGCCCAGAACTGTCTTACAATATTACCATTTTATTTTGAAAAGGTTTTAAGAAACAGTGGATATGGTTTATAACAGGCTGTCACTAACTCTGACTGTGGACTGTGTGGAATGCCAGCACACATCCACTGCCTCTGCAAACACCACTGATACTTCGAATCTGTCGAGTCTACTTTTCCCTAAATTTGGGTTGATGACCATGTAGTGCACAGTGGCCCCTCTTTTTCATGACAATGAAGTCATACTGGCTTCATTGTTTTCCCATCAACTTATTTATTCTTAATTTTTACAGAAATTACAGCCTGGTTGTTTTCTCTAGCAAGGTTCAGCATTGTGTAAATCAGTAGTTCAGAGCTTTAGGATGAGTTTTGTACTTACCACCGCCTCTCTGTAGCTGTTGGGTAAGAATCCAGCTTGTTGGTCAGGTCTTTAAATTGTCTGGGATCTGGGCTGGGTAAGAATCCAGCTTGTTGGTCAGGTCTTTAAATTGTCTGGGATCTGGGCTGGAGCTTGAGCTGTAAAATTGAGAGAAATCACTTTCCCACCTCAGGAGAGGGGTGAGGAGGTGGTGAGTCAGGATCAGTGCTCAGTTAACTGGGATCCTGAAGATCCAGTCTATAAAGCAGTCAAGGTATTTTGTGAATCCACATTTATTAAAACAGGTGCATACACCACTTCTTAAGAGCAAGTGCCAGGCGCTGCACCTGGGTTGAGGCAAAGCCCAGTATCAGTCCAGGCTGGGGGATGAAGGGATTGAGAGCAGCCCTGCTGAGAAGGACCTGGGGGTGCTGGTGGGTGAGAGGCTGGAGATGGCCCAGCCATGTGCACTGGCAGCACAGAAAGCCAAATGTGTCCTGGGCTGCATCCAAAGCACTCTAGGCAGCAGGGGAGGGAGCAGATTCTGCCCCTCTGCTCCGGTGAGACCCCACCTGCAGAGCTGCCTCCAGCTCTGGGGTCCCAGCACAGGAAGGACACTGACCTGATGGAGCAAGTCCACAGGAGGCCACCAACTTCTGTTACAAGGAAAGGCTGAGAGAATTTGATTTGTTCAGCCTGGAAAAGAGAAAGCTTTGGTGTGACCTAACTGCAGCCTTCCAGTACCTGAAGGGAGCTCAAAAGAAAGCTGGAGAGGGATTTTTGACAAGGACATGTATTGGCTGGACAAGGGGCAATGGATTCAAACCAAAAGAGAGCGGGTATAGATTAGATATTAGGCAGAAATTCTTCTCTGTGAGGGTGGTGAGGCACTGGCACAGGTTGCCCAGAGAAGCTGTGGCTGCCCCATCCCTGGAAGTGTTCAAGGCCAGGCTGGATGGGGCTCTGAGCAACCTGGGCTAGTAAAAGGTGTCCCTGCCCATGGCAGGTGTTGGGACTCAATGATCTTTAAGGTCCCTTCCCACCCAAACAATTTTGTGATTCTATGACCTCTTTTTGAAATAAATGCTACAGGAAAGAATGAAATTGAAAAGACACGCCCGGACGGAGCTATAGTCTACTAATTATAAAGACATGTAAAAGAACAGATAGAAAAAAGTGACATTTAATTGTGAGTTTCAGCTCGAGTGAGGTTGATATTATGGAGCAATAATAAAGTGAAAAACTTGAAATGAATACCTAAAAAAGAAGGTTTGAAAGAATAATTGCATGAAAGAAAAAAATGCAACATATAAATTCAGTTTTGTATTTGCTGTGAAACTTTGTGCTGAAATTAAAGCAACAAAAGCAGTTCTTTATTTGGGGTATTTTTTACCGCTGGCTGCCCCTTGAGAATCTCAGGTACTGCTCTTTTGTGTCTACAAACCAAACTAAAGCATCACCTTTTTGTTTTACTGCTCAGGAAGAATAACAAAAGCATTAAGTGCTAAAACCTGTAAGTAAATCATCTTATGTTTTTATTTTTTGGAGTGGGGAACAAGGAGGTAGGGTCAGGTGTCTATTGGCATTTTATTTTTCCTTCTCCTTTTTACAGCTTCTAAAGTGTAAGGTTTCCAGTCAGCCAGAACACAGATGTCATGTCCTCTGCCATACACATCTTGAAATTCATAGAAATAAAAAGTCATTTAATTACTGGATATAAAAATAGCTCTTCTTCAGATATATTGCTTCCTTGTAGTTCTTACAGTCAAATACTTGTTCTGATTGCTGCCATATTAAGCATAACACTTGAATTACTGAAATATCTCTGTAAACTCTAGGATGAAGATTTAAGGTAATTCTGACATTAATTAATTCTGATCCTGAGCTTTTGCACTTGCTCTGTTGCTTTAACTGAAAATTACTCTCTGTATGAATGATACCTTATGAATTATTTTCTTGATCTCTACTGAAATTGTAGTTATATCCGGTCATTATTTGGAAGTCTAAGTCACAGCTTAAGAATAGAGCAGAAGACTGTAAATGGCAAACCCTATACATTAATTTGTTGTATCTACATCATAGCCTTTGAAGACCTTAAGATCCACCTGTGGTAGTTGTAACATCTGTTTTGTGAGAGATTTTTTGAACAAATTAATTCAAACCTGGTATAAATATGCAGACTTTTACCCTATGTCGTTTGCTTAGAGGTAGGTCCAGATTAGTTTTTTTCCTACGATAAATTTCTCATTTTATGAAGTACAGTAATATTTGCTGTGGTGTCACACAACATGGTGATAAAAAACCACTGTAAGAGTATAGAAAGCACATCATTGCTGAAAAGTGCCTATGTTCAAATGATGTGTTCAGCTTTTTGGTGAAAGGGGCGATAGCTATGGAGAAAATCTTTGTTAACTTTTTGAGAAAGATTTTAGATATCTGAGAGCCATTTTGTTCATGAAATATCTATACTGTGTATATTTTATCTCATGGTTCTAAAAATATATAAAACTCACACAGGCTGATAAAAAAAGTTGATGTGAACCAAACAAACAGGTGAAGATTTGGGAAATGCTGCCACTCCTCAACTGCCTGCCACTGATAAAACAGGCGTCATGAATTTTCACAGCACAGTGTTTTTGTGCTCCCTGATAGAAGAGTTTAACTTCTGCTCTATGGATTTTGTCTTAAAGCACGATTTATGACTCCCAAGAATTTATGATTCCCACGATGAAGAATGTTTCTCTACCTGGGCTGGCAGCTCTCTCCCGGTATTACTTGTATCAACACCTCCTGACTCCTACGGCAGCTCCCAACAGTGATACACATATCAACATGATTATCACCATTTCTTATTGCAAAGTTAGCAAACAAAAAGAAGAAAACATGAAAGCTTCAAACAGCTTAATAAAGGGGAGAAAATTAAATATAAACGCAAGAGCTGGGTAGAAAAACAGACAAATCCCCATATATTGTCAACGTATCCCAGTCTGTGCTGAGAGAAGAAAAATAGGAATTATTCAGGTACACACGAAAACAAAGCAATTTCCCACCCACAGCACTAAATAATGTACTTTTAAAAGTTCTGTCTCTGTTCAGAGCCTTAAACTACCTTTCTCCTACGGTTAAAAACTGCCCTCATGAACCCATGAAGGTGAGACAAAAGTTCCAATGTGAAACACTGTGCACGTTCCTTCCAAGGTGAGTATTCTTACTGAATTCTGTGGGCTACTTATGTGTTTAAATGTGTACTCCAATATTTTGATAAATTGAAGTGTGGGCCATTCAAAGTTATATTAATAATTTCTATTCCAGTAAATAGTATGTGTTTGGAAAAAGAAAGTTAAAAACATGCAGCCAACATTTTAAATAAATGCATTTCAAGCTGTATGAAACATAACGTTAAACAGCAATAATTTCTGTGATTCCAGCAATGATTTTCAAGGGGATGTAGCTTTAATTTTGCCTGGTATTCAGTATGGGATTGGGAGGACAAGTGACATTTTTTTGAAATTTGACTTCAGTTGCATGAGCGGGGCCCTTCTGAAATTTCCCAAGGGACCTTAAGATCCCAGTCCTTGTGTAATTTGGAACTGAAACTCCTGAGATGCTGTAAAGCATGCGCAAGCTGAGGGAGGCACTAGGAAAATGTCAGTTCATCACTCTGCAATTTCAGCCTGACTCAAAACCAACAACAAAAGAATCACAGTCCAGACACTGTTCAGAAAAGGCTCAACACAGTAATTTTCTCATCTAAATTAACTCCTATGCTAGTAAAGAAAAATGCAAGTAATATTAGTGGTTTTAAAGGGATTCATCAACATTTAGAAAAAAGATCATTGTTGTCGTAGGAGACATTTAAAGCATGTCCTTTTAGCAAATAAGAGAGGTTTTTGTTCTTTACTAAATATTTAATCAGAACAGATAAAAAAATCTCTGCAAAATCTCCTTCAAGCCACCAGAGGATGAGCACTTCCCCATCAAAATAAATAGTTAAGCTGTAATGTAGCTTATCTAAGCCACACTAATAAGCTATTAGACCTGTAATACAATTCAAATCCTAGCAAGTGTAAATGAGGGAGACAGCTTGAATCCTTATTGAATACCAAGATTAGGAATTTGTTTATGGAAAGCTGACTATAAAATTATTTAAACTATGCATATTGGAAGATTAATATGCATAAAAAGAAACAGCATTTCAAAAAATCACTAGCTAATTAGGCAAGCATAGTATTTTCTGTTGTAAGCTTAAATATTTCCATATGAAAATAATGCAAACATTGTTTATATATTCTGTAAAAAAGCCAAGAAAACTGTGATGTAGGTGTGTACAATCTGACTCAAAGCACTGTGTTATGTCCTGCTTGGTTGGCTGCATTAGTTGACCAGCTTATTTTTAAAGTTGTTCTTTTCTGCAAATACCAGGCTACTCCACCAACAGAATTCATTGTCTAGTGTAGCTGTCAGTCCTGAAACCGTATTTTCCAATGCTTACCTAATATGTCTTACTCTTAAAAACCTCAGATATAGACCAGAATTATCAAACCCTTTGGGGGTACAGGGACAACTGGAAAATAGGGTCACTACAGAACTGACTGTTCAGCTATTCTCTTTGTTAGGAAGATCCGTCAGCGGCTCAACACAATTAGCATGAGCCAGGAGCAGAGCTTGAGCAGAAAGAAAGATGGGTCAGGTTAGAGAGAAGAACATTTTTTCAGATTGTCTGGTTTTGATGATTTGTTCTATAAAATTTTTAGAGAACTGGCCAAAGCTTGTTATTAACAAGTATCTTCGACAGCCTGTGTGGAAGGGTAAAGTCCTGCGAGCCTGGAAAAGGACAAACCTTATTGAGAAGGAGGACAGAAAGAATTACAGCCTTGCTGCTTTAACAGCAAATCCCAGAGCAACCTGGGATATAGACAAGTTATTTCAGAGCACTTGGAAGATAACAGGGAGACAAGCAGCAGCCTCTGTGGACTCACCAAGAACAAGTCCTGTCAAATGTAAATGGAGTAGGTTGGAGCGAAGCGGTCACGGCAGCGCCCGGGCCGCAGCCGGCGCGGAGGCAGCAGAGGGAGCCGGAGCGGCACCGAACGCGCCGCGAGGAGGGGAACGGGGCTGGGGGGGATGGAGGAGCAGAGACAGCTCCCGGGGAACGCGGCTGGGGGG